>JARHVA010000264.1:2052500-2652500 GCA_037957365.1 Torreya grandis | reverse complement strand
CATGAAGGTCGCTCCATCGCCTTTACCAGCAAGGCCCTCATTGGACGCAATTTGGTATGTTCCACATATGAAAAAGAGATGATGGCTATTCTCCATGCAGTTCACAAATGCTGTCCATATTTGATTGGCCGACACTTCTGCATCAAAACCGACCATCAAAGCCTTAAATATTTTTTAGAACGGGTATCTTCTTCAGTGCAACAAAAATGGGTTTCTAAACTCATGGCATATGATTATGAAATTACCTACAAAAAAGGTAAGGATAATTTGGTAGCTGATGCTCTCTCTCGCCAGTTCGAAGACTCGGTGCACCTCTGTGCAGTCTCTCTTTCGATTTCCACCTGGCTCCATGATCTTCAAATCGAGTGGCGTATTGACAGCCCAACCCAACAACTCATTCTTCAACTATCTGCTGATCCATTTGCTGAACCTCACTATACTTGGGATGGCCACACATTGCAATATAAAGGTCGCCTTTTGTTACCGGTAGGCTCCAAGTTCAAACAACTAGTTTTATATGAGATGCATGCTTCCCCTTTTGTTGGTCATTCAGGGTTTCTGACAATATATGAGCGGGTTCGTTGCAATTTCTTTTGGCACGACCTCAAGCAGGATATCAAAAGATTTGTTGCTGAATGTGATATTTGCCAACGCACTAAAGGTGAAATAGTTGCTCCACCTGGTCTACTCCAACCACTTCCAATTCCAACACATTTGGATCGACATTTCCATGGATTTTATTGAAGGCCTCCCCAAATCTGGTGGAAAATCAATGATTCTCGTCATAGTGGATCACCTTTCTAAATATGCTCATTTTTGCACTTTGGCCCATCCCTACATTGTTTCCACCACTGGTCAGACATTTCTTGATCACATATTCTGACTCCATGGTGTTTTGCCTCTATTGTCTCAGATTGTGATTCTACCTTCACAAGGCATTTTTGGCAAGAACTCTTCAAGCGTCTTGGTACACATTTGAAAATGAGTTTGGGCTATCATCCACAGACCGATGGCCAAATCGAAATAGTCAATAAATGTTTGGAAATCTATCTTCGTTGTTTTGTCACATATTAACCACATCAGTGAGTCAAATGGTTACCTCTTGCAAAATGGTGGTACAATACATCCTACCACACCTCTACTAAAATGACTCCATATGAAGTGGTTTATGGTCAAGCCCCCCCACCACTCCTCCTGTATACATCTGGCATTTCACCGGTTCAGGCAGTCGACACTATTCTCTGCCATCGGGATCAAAGTCTACGCACCCTATGGGACACTCTTCATCTGGCACAAAATCGCATGAAGCAACACGCTGATTAACACTGCTCTAAGCGCACCTTTCAACCCAACGATATGGTTTTTCTTCTTCTGCAACCATACAAACACTCATCCTCGAAACAAAAAGGGTGTCACAAACTTGCCCCTAAGTTTATGGGCCATACAAGGTTCTCCAGCAGATTGGGTCTGTTGCTTACAAGTTGGAGCTTCCACCTTCCTCCCGCGTTTACCCAGTCTTTCATGTCTCATGTTTGAAGAAAGTTCTTGGCACCAACTTAGAGTGTAAACAATTTTACCAAAACTTGATAATGAAGGCTCCTTTCTCGAACCGGAAGCAGTCTTGGCCCGACGCACCCTCTAACTTCGCTCCCGCGCCATCACAGAAGTCTTAATTCAGTGGCATGGCATGCAACCCGAAGATGCCACATGGGAACCATTATTCCCGATTCAACAACGCTTTCCACAATTGAAGCTTTGAGGACAAAGCTTTTTCCAAGAGGGAGGGGATGTTAGGAACCCGTGTCCTACTCTTCTCTTTGCATTATTAGTGTAGTAGTTGCTATGGACGCATATGCTTTGTAAGTCGTCCCTAGAGCACATTTGTATTATCCCACATGCATGAGAAGAAATAGTTGTTAGAATAGAATTAGTATTAAATTAAGTGTTAAGTCCCAATGAAGGCATCTACGAATTGTATTGAATTGAGCTTACTCAAAGGAGGTTGCCTCCTCAAAGAGGCCAACGATTTTGCAATTCAACCATTGTAATTCAGTTCTGCTTATTTGAGTTAATATATTGCCGATTTTCATAATTTATTTTGTGTATTTGCAATTATCTGCTAACTTGTTCAGGAAGGATCCTCTCAGATGTAATCACCCATTCTCTTCATGAAAACAATTCATTAAATAACAAGGTGAGGAGTTTTCTAGTAATTATATTATTATTATGGTGTTCCATTTTAAATTAAAAAAAAAAGGTTTGGCCTAAATGGCTCTGGGCCACTTAATTGGAAGAACTTTGCCTTGTTTGGATGGCCTTGCTAACTTTGTAAATGGGTGGATGCCTAGTTCTCCATTATTTCCCCTAGCACGGATAAATTTCAACAATTGGTAGGGAAGAAGTTATTCTTATATAAGGAGGCCTGAACAAAGCCAATATTATAACTGATCTATTCATTTCTTCCATCTTCCATACACTCCTTATCCAAGAATGTATCAACAATAAAAATCGTTTTCATATACTCAATGTTACCAATTCATATTTTGCTAGTGTTGGGGCCCAAGGTTTGAACCGGGTTCTAGTTCGGGAGCAGTTTGCTGTCTCAATGCCCAAGGTTTGTCCTTGGGCATCTGGGTACAAGTGGGGTGGGGGTTCTTCTGCCAAAAAAATTCTCACATACCGGAGTGCCTAGGGAAGAACTTTGCATGTTGGGACAACGAACCCACTGCCTGCGGCGATCAACATGAGTCAAAGGTCATTGACTTGGATGCTTCCATTTCCCGCTTCTCATTAGATGACATTGGCAGTCCTTCGGCTTCGATGACACCAAACTTAGCTAGTGGGAGTGGCGGTGGTGATAGTCCACGTGGTTCTACTGCACGACATCATGATGTCAATATTTTTGCTCTCGATGAAGAGCAATATGACCATGAAAATTAACTTTTAAAGTTTGATGTAATTAATTACAGCCACAAGATAATTATTGATATTTGATATTTTAATATTTATCATTTCTATTTAATGGTTATTGACTTATTAAGATGCATACTATGTGGTTAATGACAATGTCACTAATTTCCTATCTATCAGGGTAGAATTTCTATATTTTTTAAATTTTTATATATTTTTAAAAAATCGCCGTACTAGTGAACTAGGTTCTTCAACCTGCACCAGAACCAAAAATGAACTGGTAACTTAGCATAGACTCCATCAAGGTAATTTCTAGTCTATCTGAAAGAATCCATTTGTTGCATCAAACATGCCCTGTTAATTCCTACCTCCACTAGTATTTTATAAATATTGTCACCTACAGCCTCTTTGGATCATGATTTGTAGCTCTAATATAGACAAATCAATATAACTGATTCAATCAACTCTAGTTCTCACTCTCTTAATCCTTTCCTTTATACTATCTATGTCCAGTACAATGCAATTCTTACCGTGAGAACTTATGGACTTTTAACAACAAAACGCTGAATAGACAAGTTTTGTTTGATGTTGTAATTCCAAGAAAAAACTCAATTGATCTTTTTGTAGGTGTCCTAAAATTTATGATATATAGTGGAAACTAAAAGCCAAGAAGGGTATTTTTATCTCTAAAGATTGATGTCAAGGTACAAAAAGTTAGAAGAAATCAACTAAAATGAGTAAATAGTTTGAGCTCATATCTATTTTGTAAAAAAAAACAGAATCATCTCATTTAAAAAAAAAAAAAAAATTGTCTTGCATATAGTTCCTATTTAAGGTTTGGTTTGTCTGAAGAGCATGGATGAGAATAGACACAACAAATATGGAGGCCAAAAAAAAAAGCGAGATACTTCTGTTATTGGAAATCATAATTTTGTTTGCGTTATTTTTTCAAGATAAGAAAATCATCAAGCAAGAGATACTAACCTCTGTTATCCCCTGTTCTAAGCTGCTACTCATGAGTTGTATTGTCCAGATCCTAAGTGCTATAATAGATTTCACTCATCTACATTGGAGGAGACTCAACCTAGCAGCAAGCAAATAGACCAGTGCCTTCATAATTTGTGAGTGCCATCCATCTGACATCTGCTTTGCCACCATTCTCACTTGGAACAATATATGGAACATGCGTATCAGAAACATCCTTCTTGTATATTCCAACATGAGCTGCCCATTTTCCATCATGTTGTAGTGTTTTCCAATTTTTATGCATAGCTTGTATGCGTTCTTGCAATAAGCATAGACTAGAGAGAGTTCTAGAAACTTCAAAAGATAGTAGGGAAAGAGGCCCAGATGCCTAGGTGTCAATGGCAGATGATGGGGACTGACTGACAAAATCCCTCGCTGCATTTGATAGTATTGGAGCTTGCCTGCAAGTTACTCTTCTATGCATTCTTCTTAGATTTTGAGTGCTTGGGGCATGTCTAGAGAATGGTGATGGTAGAGCAGGTTCTGGATTAGATTTTTTCAGTCTCTCTGTAGTTGAAGCTGCTCTTGCCATTAAACTACTTCTTGGAGTAATATTGTCATTACAGCAGTCAAGGACAAAGTCATCATCCTTGTCATCTTCCTTCAAGTTAGAATTTACATTACTAGATGCTTCACATTCGCGACAGTACCAGTCTCTTGTTGGCACAATACTTCCTGGTCACGCAAGGGAACGTTAATGGTCCTTGTGGATTTGCAAATAGTATTAAAGTGCTATCTACAGGTAGGGCATCAGCTTCCACCTTGGCCCACTCCACAATGCATGCAAAAAAAAAATAGTGCTTGCAGTTGCAACAGTCCATTTTTCCCCTTGCAATTCTCTTGTTGGCATATTCCACACGCATCATTTTCTGTTTCCTGCTCTGAAATTGTCATCTTCTTCTTGTTGTTTGTTAAGAGAGAAATCTCCGGCATTAGGGAGGCTGCCTGATGCTGCTACTTCCATTTATAGTGCCCTTATTATTCTTCAAAGCTCTCTCGGGTTTTGACCTCTCCCCCAGCATTACACCATTCTCCAAAACAAGGCATCCCCTTACTTCCTTTCTCTCCTTTTATTATGCCTTTCTCCACTCCCTGTCTTCAGCATGGCATCCCCATGCCCAGCATGGCCTCTCCCTCCTCAGAATGAAAACTTGTTTATCAATTTAAAACCAACCATCACCATATTTTTTTTGTTGGGGACAAATTGACAACTTTTGGGGTGCAACCAGGCAGAATTAAATACAAGTTTGAAAAAAAAAACTCCTTCTCCTTTATGGCACATTGACTACGTTTCTAAACACTTTTTACATCTTTTCCTTATAATACGGTATAGCATCACTCGCCTATTTCTGACCTGTATATAAAGGTTTTTAATCAAGTTATTCCATAACATGAACATGTCATTTAACAGGAATGATGGAATGTGACGGGCTATTATGGATGACTATGAGTGTAATGGGGTGTACACAAACAGATTTGGTTTTTATTTCATCGACTGTAATCACCACTTGACCAGATATCCCAAAGCATCTGCATCCTGGTTCAAGAGTTTTCTTGGTCACAAGAACATTTAATCTTTGGATGTGATATAAATATAATATTATTAGCATGATGACAGTGATAAATGGATTGTAAAGTTTATTTATTTATTTTTTCACTAAAAAAATTGAGGAGTTATATTAAAATTGACAAAATAGATTACATATCCCCAAATGAATGGTGCAACAATCTAGGACGTTTGGTATAAAAGCAAAACAGTAACCGATATGAAGAGTGTTGCATTCTAATATGCGAGGGATAAAAGCATCATGCAGAAAGAAAATATCCAAACATTTCAACGAGCCTCAGCAATTGAACTTAATTCTATAAATGTTCACAAATTCTCTCACTTTCGAACCTCTCACGTAGTTTGAATTTCTAGTGTGAAGCCACTACGCCAACTGCTAAGGAGGTTAATCAAATATATATCCTCCATGATTATAAATATATTTTCCATTATAGCGGGTACAGTATATACTTCAAAGAAAGACATGAGAGAGGTTGTTCGAAGTGCTTTGCATCCTTGTGTGTAAGAGCTCTTAAGATTCAATGGTGTAAAGAATCCAGCATTTGAAAGGAAATAAAATCAATAAACAATAGTGGTAGAATAGATTGAGCCAGGGATCACGATATGCTGATCGCATCTCGTATTAATCGTTCTTTTCTCGTTTTAAGCTCCTCAACGTTGCTGTTTTGTGCTTTTTTGGTTTTCTTCTATGGTGATTTAAATTCCGAGTCTGTTGTAGTCGCGTTTGCCCTTTGGGGCAAACGTAGAAGCTCTAGTTTTTGTACAGACTATTTGTTCACGTTTTTTCTCGAATAATGGTGATGGACAAGGGTAAAACGCCCATAAAATCTTTCAAAGACGTTTTGAAGGGAGAACAGAAACCTAGGATGTTCGGAACTAAGATGCAATGACAACCTCTTCGCATTCCAAAGATCGATCCAAGGAAAAACGAAAATGGGTGTATGCGAGTTGCAGATGGATCTCCCATAGTGGTGCTTTTGAAATCCGACATCCAAAGTCGCATTGAGAATTTAGAAAGCCGAGGACTGATTGTTAGGCTTATGGGATTTCGTCTGTCACTAATGGCTTTTAAGGAGTGGTCGTGGAAAACCTGGCATACTAAAGGTGAGTTCTCTATCTCAGCATACACTAATGGTTACTTTTTAATTCATTTTACAAATGCTGAAGATAGAGAGCATATCTTCCAAGGGGGACCATGGTTTTATGGTAGAGCAGGATTGTTTATGAAGCCCTGGCATCCAATGTTCAGAGCAGAAGAGGAATTACCTCAATTGTTCCGGTTTGGGTATGGTTGTTTGGTCTTCCAGTGGAATATTGGAATAATAAAGTTTTTACAACAATCTGGAATACAATAGGTAAATACATGATGACAACTGAAAGTTCTTTGCATCTTGAATAGATGATTTATGCTCATATCTGCGTTCTGATGGATCTTAACAAACCCCTACCTAGTAAAATTACTTTGGATACAGGAGAAGGGCAATGGGAACAAGTGGTTGACTATGAGAATATTCCTTTCATATGCAAGAGCTGCCATGAGTACAAACATCTGGTGAAGGATTGTCCTACGAAAGTTCCAGCCCAAAAGATGGATGAGAACACTCAGGGAGAATTCATAACTCCAAAGAAAAAGAAAACCATGAAGAAAGCTATGTTAAATAATGTAAAGACTTAACTGCATTTTAGTTAAGGTCTAACTGATAACCTCCATAACTGCTGTAACCATTTGCTTGTAACCAATTTTGGACTGCATAAATAAGATTGATGCACAGATCACAAATCATCAAGTGCTTTCACGGACATCTCTTCATTTGCTAACAGTTGTATCAGAGCCACCATGCCAGCACGGTACGGGTGTTTAGTTCAAGGAAATCCTGGTTCTAGGGTATGAACAGGAGGAGGAAGTGGAAGTCATTGAAAGTCGCGTTTCACAGTATGCAGAGTCATGGAAGGGACGTGAAGGTTTGTGTGGACAAAGGCAGTCATGAAATCCACATAAAACACGTAGGAGATCAAATAAGGGCAAAGTTTGTTTTGCAGTTCGCATCATGACGTCTAAAGGGCACGTCGTCGTCAAAACGAAGGACGCAGAGTCACGATCATGTTTTGTTAGGCTCGTAGAAGGGTCGCCAACAGACTGGAGTAGACTTGCGGAAAGAAGGGTTTCACGAAAAAAATGCCAAACGACACGTAGTCGGAAGGCACGAACACGGAAGGCAAGTTAATGGAAAAACATTGCGTCGTTTTGCAAAGTTGTGGAAAGAGCAGTCTCGTTCGAGTTGAATGGGGGAGGAGACGAGAAAACACGTCGTAGGAAGGGCTTGTGGAAAGAAGATGCTGTAGGGACAACACTGCAGGAAGATCGTAGCATGCTAGAATGGCACGAAAAAGGGTGGGCACGAGTTTGCAGTTGAAGGTTGATTTTTGGCGAGGTAGGGCACACGGGATAATACAGTCAAGGAAGGCTAAAATTCTAGAAAGTTCATGAATTTTTGGATTTTTTTTTAAATATTTTTTTCAGAGCAGTTGAAAATTGAACGAAATCAAGAAAATAAAAAACATAAAATAAAAATAAATAGTTCAATTTTTGTGGAATTTTATTTTATTGGTTAAAAATTATTTTTCGGAGTGAAAAATGGCCAATATTCAGAACTTTATCCTTTTCGAGGCCCAAAAATTAACTGGGCAGAATTATAATGTATGGAGTAATAAAATCTTCACTATTGCTGAATTTTGTGATTGTGACAAGGTAATACTTGACACAAAACACTGACCGACAACGAATTTTGCCGATTATGACAAACGTCATAAAGAAGCCCTTCTGTTGAAACTTTTTTTGTCGGATGACATGATTTTGGAGGTCCGGAATGCTCACAAGCAAGTGCACTATGGACTAGTCTCAAAAACAAGTACCAGACTTCGGACAAGAGTCGCATACTTTATTTGAAAAATCTGCTATTTTTCATAAAAATTTCGGAAGGTGGGTCTTTGTCAGAGGATTTATTACGGATGAAAGATCTCTGTGACTAATTGTTAGCGATCAACAAAAAGGTGGATGACGATGATATGGTGGCTCTTGTTTTGAACACCCTGACACCTTTGTATGAATCATTCGTGGAAGCTTTGCACCTGATGACAGAGAGTAACACTCTTACTTTTGATCAGGGGAGTTCATATTTGCTGCAAAAAAAACGTAGGCAGACACTTCAGTGAGTCCAATTCTGGCCAATTGGATATTGACACCTACTCCACTATTTTGTGATAATCAAAGTGTATTGAAGTTAGTAAAGAATCTTGTTTTTCATGCTCGCACCAAACATATCGAAATACATCATCACTACATTCGACAGTTCGTTGATTCTAGTGACGTTTCTCTTCACATCTGTGCTTCTACAGAGCAGCGGATAGATCTAATGACTGAACCTCTTGTTTCTATTCTTTCTGTAAAGTTTCGAGACAAACTTGGAGTTGTCTCTAGTTTAGTCATTAAGAGGGGTTGTTAAATAATGTAAAGACTTAACTGCATTTTAGTTAAGGTTTAATTGATAACCTCCATAACTGCTGTAACCATTTGCTTGTAACCAATTTTGGACTGCATAACAAAGATTGATGCACTGATCACAAATCATCAAGTGCTTTCACAAACATCTCTTCGTTTGCTAACAAGCTGCTCCCTCAAATTCCATTGGAAACAATGAAAACCGATTTGCTAGTCTTCAAATGGAGAATGAGGAAACTGATAAAGAAGATATGGTGGATTCACAAATTCTTGAAACTCAAATGCATGAGCTTGCTCCTCATGAGGGGATGACAGATGTTCCGAATGTCAATCATCTATCTTTGATTCCTGTTACCAATCAGTTGGACAATTCTCATAAAACAATGAAAAGCTATAAAAGGAAAACCAAATTTCAAGAGCAATTTGACCCCAACAATACACTAGAATCTTATCATGAAAGAGATGCGAACGCTTTGATGATTTTGGCCAATCTCTCTGCATCACAGAATGCAGATTTGGTTTTGGGAGTTAGTTAGGAAAAAACAAAAAAATTGTGAATGGATACAAATGTTAGATTGGAAAGGAAATCTAAGCAAGTAAATTTGCAGCAGGAAGGTCAAAGGTCAAGTTCTACAGGAAAAGTAAGGGATTTAGCCCATATCTTTATTTAGTCATCCCAATGAAGATTATAACCTGGAATATCCGATGGGCTGAAAGGTAGACCTTCTAAGATTAATGAACTTAGACGAATGATCCAATCTAACAAATCTCAGATGATATTTTTACAAGAAACTAAGGTGTCAAATGAGTTAATGGATGTATTAGCAGAGAGGATATGGCCCCATACTCAGGTGCTCTCTCTAAGTTCTTAGGGTGCTTTAGGAGGGGTGACTTGTCTATAGGATCTGAAAAAGATCACAGCGATAAGCTCTTGTGGAAGTAAAGGAGTTGTACTTTTGCATGTTGTCTCATGAGAGGAGTCTAAACAAATTCTATTTCTTAATGTCTATGCCCTTATTTCTATAGAGGATAAAAGGTTACAATGGCAGCATATTCACAAGACGATCCAATCCTTTCCCAACATTCCTCTTGTGCTTGGAGGGGATTTTAATACTATTTTAACGCTTGAAGAGAAGAAAGGAGATATGGCAGTTTTAGATGCAAGTTCGCATAATATGACCACATGCATCCAAAATCTTCAGTTAGTGGATGTCAAACCTGGTAATGGTATGTTGACTTGGTGTAACAGAAGGCAAGGGCAAGAATGCATTCTTGAGAGGTTAGACTCATTCTAAATAATCCAAGGTCAGATCATTGGCCAGTCTGTTTGGAGCTTGGGAGGACTTTCCCCTATCATGCCCCCTTTAGATTTCAAATGATGTGGCTCTGACATGAGAATATACATAATCTTATTTGACAGTGGTGGAATGAAGGTAAGCCTAAGCATGAAACACATATGTATATTTTTGTTAGAAGATTGAACTGTCCCAAATTCAAATTGAAAGCATGGAATTGGATGGAATTTGGAGACATAAAGGACAAAAAGCAACAAATTTATGGCCAGTTAGAGGAGATCAATGCTGATATAAGACACATTGGGCTTAAATAAGATTTAGCTAAAAAAGAAATTTCTTTGAAAGCTGCTCTTCAAGAATGGGAGAAGAGGGAGGAAATTTTATGGCAGCATAAATCTAGAGTCCAGTGGTTACAAGAGGGTGACAAAAATGCAATATACTTTCATAGATCCTTGTTGGCAAGATCTCACAATCATATCAAATTTTTAAGAACAACAAATGGTAAAAAAGAATATTCTTTGGAAGGATTGCAAAATATGGCCACAAATTATTTTTCTAACCTTTTCACCACTATCTTTTTAGATGATATGGCACAAAAGGAGGCTCTTGAAACCATTCCAAAACTCATATCTAATTAGGAAAATAGAGATCTCAATGCTCAAGTCACTGAAGGGGAATTAAAAACTGTTGTTTTTAGTATGAGAAAAGGAAAAATGCCCGGTCCAGATGGCTTCTCGATTGAATTTTATTAAGTTTTTGGGGACATCCTTGAAGATGACTTTCTTCAAGTAATGGAAGAAGCGAGGACGGCCAAAACCATGTTGAAAGAAAGAAATAAAACTTTTATAGCCCTAATTCCAAAGGCTTCTGAAGTGGAAGAGATATCCGGTTTTAGGCCCATAGCTTTGTGCAATGTCCTCTACAAAATTATTACCAAATTAATCGCAGATAAGTCGAAATCGTTAATGCATAAGATCATTTCTCCAGAACAAGGAGGATTTGTCTAGGGGAGACAAATTCATGATGAGATTGTTTTAGCACAAGAAGCATTACATTTCATGAATATGCAGAAATCTCCCTCCATGTTTGTCAGGTTGGATCTTTCCAAAGCTTATGTTAGAGTTGACTAAACCTTTTTATGTAAAGTTATGAATCAGTTTGGCTTTTCTCAATAGTGGATCACATGGGTTCAAGCTTGCTTAGAATCGTTATCATATTCAGTGATTGTTAATGGAAATCCCTCAACTTTTTGGTGCTTTTTGAGGAATCAGGGAAGGTGACCCCATCTCTCCTTTCTTGTTTATCATGTTTGTTGAATGTTTGGGACGGTTGATGACTAAGGCTCGAAGAGATTAAAAAATAGGAGGTATTATATTGGCTAAAGGAGTGACTCCTCTAACTCATTTACAATTTGTTCACGATTCCACAATTTTAGGCAGAGTTACATGCTTCGAAGCTTCATAGATTCAAAAGATTCTTTAGATTTTTACCAGAACTACATGACAACTTATTAACTAGGACAAATCCAAAATCATATTTTTTCATTGGTTTGAGAGACAAGAAGCTAAAATTCTTGATATTTTTAAGTTTACAAAGGGCTTTCTTCCGATTACTTACCTGGGGGTACCACTTGCAACCACACAAATAAAAGATTGGAAATGGATTCTAAGCAAAGTAAAGATGAAATTGCAGAAATGGACAAATAGATGGCTCTCCTTAGGGGGAAGAATGACTTTGGTCAAGGCAGTTCTTCAAGCTACGCCTAAACATGCTTCCTCCATTCTTAATATCCCGGTTGGAGTGTGGAAATGGATTCTCTTTTCCAAAAATGCATTTGGAGTGGAATTTGGGAGCACAGAAAATGGTCCTTAGTCAAATGGAACATTATTTGTCAACCAAAATCAAAAGGGGGTTCGGGATTTCGTTCCAGCATTGAATAGAATAAACCCTGAGCAGCCAAACTCTATTGGAGATTGCTGGAAAGCTCAAATAATTTGTGGGATGTAAACGTCCGAAATAAATATGCTGAAAATCATCCTCCTGAGAGAATAATCAGATTGGCTCTTCTCTCCAGAGGATCACCCATTTTGACTGTTTTTCGAATTGGAGAAGCCATAATTAAGAGACATTTCTTTTGGATTGTTTGGAATGGCCAAATAGCCAATTTTTGTACCGATTCTTGGGATGGCCAACCCCCTATCATTGTTCAGTGCCCTGAACTGCAGTCTCTTATGGAAGTTCTTCACAACAAAGGATGGGACAAAGTTGCTCATTATAGCCATCCTGGAAGGTTTCATTGGGAGGTTGGAAATCGATAGATTCCTTCTCAGAAATAGCCAGTTCAGATGGAGGAAGATCAAAAGCGGATAATAGATTCTATTTTCCTTTCCATACCTTCTTTGAGTCATAAAGGACCGGATATAATAGCATGGGGGACTAAAGCTACAGGAAGTTACTCTATTTCAGAAGGATATGCTTCCCTATGCAAGTTAAACCCTCATCCCTTAAAGGATATCTTTAAACAGCTATGACAGGAAGAACTTTGGCCAAAAGTTAGCTTCATTGTCTGGTTATTATTAAGAAGGATCCTAACAGGGGATAGGCTTAAAAAAAGAGGGTACAATGGACCCTATAGGTGTACAATTTGCCAGGCTGATGAATTAACCATTATTCGTCTTTTCATACAATGTCCTTTTGTGATGCAAATGCGGCAATACCTGGTTACATTATTTCAGCTTCCTTGGAATGGAATTCAAGACCTGGAGTAACCTTTTAGAGAACGGAGGAAGCATTTAAGGTCTGGTCAAAATTTGGAGTCAGTCTTATGGAGTGGGATAACTCTTTTACTATGGAATGTTTGGAAGGAATTTTTCAGCAGGAAGGCCGGGACATCTCATTTGTTTGGGAAAAGATCAAGATGAATATTGTTGAATCTATCAAATATAAAGTTAAAATCCCTCAGAACATGTCGGTGCAATGGGTTAACCTCATAGGAAACTTATCTCTTACTTTGAGTAATCATCAAAGGTTTGTTTTTAAACCGAGGAGGAAATCTGAAGAGGAAGGTAAGTGGTCAACCCTTCCTTATGGATTTGGGAAGCTGAATACAGATGAAGCTTCTAGAGCAAACCCAGGTAAAACGAGTATAGGAGGAATAGGTAGACTTTCTGATAAATTAGTTGTCTCCTTCTTTTCAGAAGGGCTGGGTTGTGCAACAAACAATTTGGCTGAAATATTGGCAGTTCTTAGAGGTCTACAAGAGGCAGTTAAAGTTGGATGGAAAAAGATTCCGCTGGAATCTGATTCTCAACTTATCATTAGCCTCTTATCCACTTCATTATTGAAGAAGGGCGAAAATTGGTGAATAATTACAGAGCTGGAAAAAATCCAACAACTGAAGGATAAATTTCAAGAGATCCATTTCAACCATGTTCCTCGGCAACATAATAGAGTTGTGGATGCTTTAGCTAATTGGGCTTTGGATAATAACAACATTGTTTGCTATGGCCCCCCACTGTTATGGTGGCCTACAAAGCTCCAGGAGGATATCTGAAAGATTTTAGATTTAGACTGACTTCATGTTTATTGCTGATGTGATTAGACTTGTTTCTTGTGCCAGGGTCTGGACTAATAGTTTTCATGCCTGGCACAATAGAAATTGTATTCTTGAATTTTTCTTTGAGATAATATAATTTCCTTTTAAAAAAATAAAAATAAAAATAAAAATAATAAATACTTCAAAGAACATCAGATCACCCGTCCATGCATCTTTATAAAACTCTCTTTCTCCATTTATAGTATTTTAAATCTATAGCATATTTGTATTTATATTTATTTGTTGGAAGGCTTTTAAGACCCTTAGGGACTGCACAGATAAACACATACTTTCTTTTGGCTTAGATGTCACGGTTTCAATGGTAACTAATCCGTCAAATCCTGCCAAAGACTTGCACCCAGCCTCATCTCCTTTAACACGCTGGGGCTAGTATTCTACTAGGTATGGAATCTAGAGTGTACGTTTATCAGCCATGCCAATTCACTAAGTGGACCATGCGTTGATTGACAGTAATTCTATACTTCCCTGCATAAATATTGTCTTTAATGCTTCCTTTTAACATGAAACAAATTAGTGTTAGAAGGGCAAGGATGAATGGACAACCATCATCACACGAACTCAAGAAAGGCAAGTTGACCACAAAAACCAAAAGATTGGGGACAAGAGATATCTCTCTAATTACAGTACTGTCTCTGTTCTAGATTCAACGAAAGTTAATAGTACTAAGATTTAGACTTCTATCCAAACAAGACAGCTCGGATACCCAACCCACGTCGGCAAACCGGGTAATGTGCATGCACACACAAGGGAATCGACAATGCATCCACCACAAGGATAGCTGAACGATCAATGATTAAACTACAACATTATGGGAGAGGTGTTACACCAGCTTTGTGAGGTCACAACTCTTTCATTACTAGCCAGGATTTTGATTGCAAGTGCTTTGTGAAATTTCTCGAAATGTATTTTCAGAGGGTTTAAGAATCGCTTCAATTTGACACTTCTAAGAGAAGGACCACCTACAAATTCGGGTGATTATTTCTGAAAAAAATCTGTAAAATGACTCTAGATCTGCGAAACGACACATCCTATTTTGCCCAAATCGTCACTCTAATACCGCTTGTTAAGAACCAAATATCCAATATAGCAAATAATGCTGAACAATTGCAAAAATACACAGTAATAGAGATGTATGGTGGGCATTGTACCATGATATTCAATATACTAAAAAATAGAATACCCTTGAAATAGGGTTACACCATATAATATTCCTTAAAGAAGGAATCACTCCAAGATATCTCTTGCTATGAGACAAACCCGCTATTCAACCCTTAACTCACCCAATACACATTATAGGCTGGTTGATTTACTATTATAACTCATTCCACAAGTTATCCATTTGACCCAATACATAAGTTACCCAACGGACTTACCCTATCTAAGTTCAGTCATATGCGATACAAATCGACTACTCTATAACCCTTTATACATGTTAATACCATGGTCTTAGGTGTGTAATATTCCTTACCCATTATATCCTAACAAATTGCCTCTTGGGGATCAGACTCAGATGTTAGCTTTCATAGTCTTGTAAGGAGAGTCTTCCTGTGTAACCAGTCGTTAGATTGTCGTAACTTTTTCGTCCTTTTAAATAAAATATGATGCATTTCTGAAAAAAAGGATGCTTTTTAACTTCCTCACTACCCTTTTGAACTCCCTATGACATGATGCACAGTTCTTCACTACCCTTTGTAACTCCTTATGACATGATTCACAGTAACTCTATGAGAAGAATTTTATATTTCCCATGACTCACATTTTTTAATCACACCTAAAAGTACAAATTAAAAAAAATCTTTTCATTCACCTTAAATAAAAACTAGGACCATAATAGTGTGCCAATCCTGAAATATGATCTGTGTTTCTTTTGAGGTTTTGATTGTTTCTTCCAAATATCTCTTGAAATGTACTCTCCACATTTGGTGTCTGCCTTTGAGGCTAAGAAAGTACTTTGATACTTGTGCTCTGAACAAAAGCTTGAAATTGCTAAAATCTTGAAATAACTGGCACCTGAAATCAGAAAAATTAAAAGTTGAAAATTTTGAAATAGAAATTTGTAGTATTTTTCTAAATTTATAGAAACAAAATCGAAATTCTGAACTGAAATCTGATTGATTGGATTTTAACATAATAGTGATCTTGATCTAGAAGTCTACTATGCAACTCAAACCCAACAGCTGAAGTCTGAAAAATTGAAATTGGACTGAGTATCTGAAAAATAACTATAAATAGAAATTATCTGATTTACCGTTCATCTCTTAAAGATTGAATGTATAAATTTTAAAAAAAGATCTAGAGTAGTTGAATAACAAAGGAACCCAACAACCATAACATTTTTAGATATTACAAAAGAAAAAATAAACATTTTAAAGAAGGTATGGACTCCAATTCAAGATGACAAACCTCCGAGGGAGTATGGCGGTTGCACTTGGTGAAGTAGTAGTCTTCCACAGATTGTCCATATATAAAAATTCCAAGACATCCTCTATTACAATGCCAAAAAGTCTTATTATAGTTACTTGTTCTCTCTTTTCCTTTTGATTTTGACATTTGGGACAAAAACTTGTGTATTGTTTCCAAAAAGTCCTACGTTACCGATATGGGTATGGGTACTAGAATCGGATACGGGGATATGGCAATTTTTTCTTTGGAGGTTTGGATATGACTGGATACGACCGTACAAAAATATATATAAAAAATTAAAAAATATAAAAATATAGACATATAAACAAAATTAACCACATAATATGCATAGAAGAAACATAATAAGTTAAATAACCACAAAACATACTAATAATTCAATGCCAAATATCATAATATTCAATTGTTGAACTTAGAATAATATTATTTATTATTCCAAGTACATAATGCAAATGTTACAACTTCCAGTATGGACAAAAATAAAGACAAGAAAATCCACTATCCGCAGTTTGGTGAAGATTACAATGAGATGACCTTTTGTTAAATCAACTTAAGAAAAAAAATCGCCATTAAATTCGAACCGTAAAAAAACAAATAAAATATATTTATATAAAATAAAATAAAAAAATTAAGATACATTAATAAAAAATTAAAAAGTCATAGAAAAAATTATAAAAAAAACAAAATAGAATATATTTAATTTATAATTATAAAACATTAAAAAGTAAATTTAAAAACATAAAAATAAAAAATAAAAAATAATAAATTAATAAAATACATAATATTGTTTTATTATGTTTAACTAAATTTTAACATTAAAAATATTCATATTTTAAAAAATATATATAAAACAATTTCTACTAATTATAATCAATTAAAAAAAACTTGCGAACTCTAAAGAGTTAAAGGTAAAGTAATCCAGCAAAATTAAAAATAAAAAATTGCTAAGCCTTCAAATTTGACGAGCTGATGGAGAAACATTAACATTATAAATGAAGGGTGCCAATTGCATCCTTTCTTTGTAAAGTATTAAGATTAGAAAAAAATAAATAAAGAATTTAGTTGAGAGTGACGGGTGAGGGTCACATAGTAGCGATTAGAGTGCGAGGGCTTTCCAATGCTACTTGTTTGAGCTCTATCAATACAGAGGGAGAGTTTGTTATTATGATGAGGACAAGGACGAGCTATACAAAATGTTAATGGGGCGATGAAGCTTCCTTCTTTGGAAATCCACGTCTTTTCTGTAAAATTCTTAATTCGCTTCAAGCATTCTTCCATAGTGGCGGGGGTCATATTAGCAAAACAGAACTTGAACCATCCCACGGCAACCTTGTCTTTCCCGTCCCCTGCTCACGTCGTCTCTGCCCTCTTGTTCCTTGTTTGCTTCGTCCCTGCCTTTGTTGTTGAACACTGTGCTCGCTGCCCAGTCTCCCCCCCGCGCTCCCCTCGCGGGGAGCGTTTCCCTGTGCCCCTAGGGTCTGGGGTGGCCGTATCCGGTAACAAACCTTTAATAAGATGTATTCTTTCAGAAATATTCACTCATTAACTGAAAGTGACTTCTTCCTTCTTCCATTTTTCTTTTTACTTTTCATGTGTGTAAACAACTTAAAGAGTTAACTTTTTCTCTCTTTGCCATTTATGCAACATAAGTTAATTTCTATAAACAAACTGAAAAAATACAGCTGATAAAAAAGTGCAACTGACAGAAATTACAAAGGATTACAAAGACACTAGTCCTAAAGGTGCTTTTCTTACAACTCATCACAAAAATGAGTTGAAAATACTGCATGATCTTCAGGTATCATAACACCCTTCACCTTGTTCAAGGGTTTGTCTTTATCAGAAGGTTGAGCATGTCCTCTGACACACAAGGCTCAAATTAAGTTCTCCCTCATAAAACCTAGAGGAACATGCGACTATTTGCCACAAAAAGAAACATTTCTAACAAAATGTTGGCTCAAATTAAGTTCTCCCTCATAAAACCTAGAGGAACATGCGACTATTTGCCACAAAAAGAAACATTTCTAACAAAATGTTTAAAAACTAACTTTTTTTTGGAATGGATTCACCTTCAGCATATAGTTCCCTAAAGGCTCCAAAACCAGTTACCTGATTCTTTTTAGTCACATAAGTGACATCACCTAGTTAAAGCATAGGCTATTGCATTTGAATTTCCACTCCAGTGTTGGACTACAAAAATTAAATTTTCAGGTAAGACACCCTTTTTGGCTCCTTGCGAGACAATTTGAACTAGGAATAGAACTTCATTTACATCCTTTAATTATTCAGAATTCCTGTGTATTACCTTTGTCCAAACAATGCTTTCCCCTTGGCACAATCTATAAATGGTGCACATATGTTGCTACAAGTTCTAACGAACTAATAAAAGTTTGCCAAGTCGTGAAGAGTTGTACCTCCTTGATGCTTTGTAGTGTGGGCCAAATAAGTATTTCCTTCACCTTATCTTCTTTTGGGCCTAGGCCTTAAATAATATTACAAATCCCAAAAATACCCATTTGTCAATACGAATGATGTTGTGATAATACTATATTGTAGAAGGAAAAGATATTCGATAGCAGTAGTAGTTCTAATCCAATAGCAAACAAACTTCAAAATGACTAGTGTTCTACTCCAAGTGCAACCAAACATTCAGATAGTAGCAGTAATCCAAGTCAAGAGCAAATATGAATATGTATATTAATGTCCAATAGTAACCATAACAGGTCGATGGGACTACATGAAAAGTACATTTCAAATATGAACTTGGAAAAGCAAAATGAGATAAAACATAAAACACGAGCTAAGATCTCTCCACTGACAACTTGTGACTGTTGAGTAGAACAATGGGTCTGTTTGCACCTCTGAAATTGGGGTTGAAGAAAGGAGTTTGAAGTTGAACTTTGAAACAAAGAGTTGTGTTGATGACTCTTAAGGAGGCCAATCTTGTGTTGGGTCATCTCTTTGATGATTAGAGCTACACATCTATGATCCTAATAATGAATAAGATCTCATAGAGAGTCTTGATTTCCTTTGAAGAGGCAGTAAAACTTGCCATGGATCTCATAATACACTGAACACCTAAATACAAAATGCTCCTCTGATTCAGGGTCATTATTTTCAAAGTTTACATATGCATTGATATTGCAGAAGAAATTGCTTTGATTCCATGCAAAGGTGATGAGAGCATACCAACAATTGACCCAAAGGAAATATCAAACCTAAAGAGAACCTGGTGTACTTGGGAGCAATAATACATCCATCTTCTATTTGACAATAGGGCTCTAAGTAGTGATGCTTTTTTGTTAACAGTGGTTCTGATGGTTTTGTCTGAGTTGATTTTGTGTAGGATATGTAGATCTCATCCTTGATCCCTGTATTTCTCTTTTCAACATGTAGGGAGCATTGATGGAAAAGGTATTAGGATGTAGTCGATTGATATCAATACCAATTCCCTATAGGAAAGACGTACATTGAGCATACCAAGTGGTATTGATCCCTTGTTCACATAGCTTCAAAGATGATTGAAGAACCGTGAAGGGATATCTATTATGCCCAATTCTTGTAGCTGCGATATATCTTAATTTGTGAATCAACATCATTACATGGAAAACAACTTAAATATGAAGGGGGATGCCAAATTCAGCAAAAATAATTGCATGTGAAATTGACCTTTTTACCTGCACATTTTTGGATAGCATGGAAATAAGAACACTATCAACCCGATTCCATCTGGTACTACGAAGTCCAGGTCCCCAAATCTCATAACCATACAATACTTTTGGTCGCACTAAAGTTTTGAAGATGCACAAATTTGCTTTGGCATCTTGAAATTGATGCTGGAAACATTGTCTCTCAAGTGTACTAAGTGCAACATGCCCTTGCATAATCTCTCTTTTGCAACATGGAGCATCTTGAAGGAAAGTACTTTGAAAGGCACACCTAGGTAAGTATAGGAAAAAACCACTTCAATTAATTTTCCTTTGCAAAAGAGATTAGTTTCTTGTGATTTTTGCTCAGTTGTGTTGAAAACCATGACCTTTGTTTTACTCAAACTCACTTGTAAACCACGAGTATCACAAAATGTGCTTAGAATGTCAAGGTGTCTTTGTAGGTCTGCAATAGTATATGACATAAGAATAATGTCATCAACAAATAATAAAACTGTAATGATTATATCATAAAGAATGCAACCATCACTTATTTTTCCTGAACTTGCAATGCTATCCTCTAATTCATCTATGTAAGACCAAACAAAGTAAGAGAAAGTGGACAACCCTGTTTAACACCAATGGTGCTATTGACATCCTTTGTAAAACCAATAGGAGTTCAAACCTGGCCAACCACCATCTCATAAAGTGTCATCACAAGAACAATCAAATGTTTTGGAATTTGTAGATCTTGAAGCGACTTGATTAAAAGTTGTTTGGGAATGGTGTCGAATGCCTTCCAAAAATTAACCAAACAGTAGTAAACCTTACACTTGTGTTCTTGCTGCTTTGATTAAATTTTTAAGCATCAATATATGGTCTATTATTCGATGATTTTGTCTAAAACCTGCTTGCCCTTTTGCTTGAAATTTATTGGACTTTCAAAATTCGGAAATCAAACTATCCAACACAATATCAAATAGCTTACTCAAGGTGTGACCAACCTTGATGGCTCTTTAATTGTTTGGATCTTGTTGGTTTCCTAATTTAAATATGGGACAAATGCTATGAGATGCCCATGTAGGTGGGAATCCGTGAGTAGACATTTATTAAAGAGATCAACAATATATGCTACTAGGAGAGTTGGACTATGATGAAGAAAATTTGCTCTTAAGTGTTCTATGTTAAGTGATTTACTTGTCTTGAGTTTGAAAATAACTCGGAGCACAATGTAATTTGTGAAGATACACTTACCTTTTAATCTATTTCCCGTTGAAATTGAGACTTGGTTTGGAATGTCATAAAGAGAAGATGCATAATTGGACCAAGTATCTTTGTTAGACATGGCACACAAGGATTTCCTTAAAAGGAAGGTTTTCCAAAAGGATTTAGCATTGAACTTGAGCATGTTGAGTGTATCTCATGTTTTATTATTAAAATATATAACCTCTTCTTATTTCATAGGATACGACAATAAACTTTTCGAATAGAAATCTTCATGTTGGGATGCTGGCGAGTAATGTGTGTTTTAATCCTGTGGAGAGATCTACAACTACTGTCAAATCAAACATTGTGATGACAATAACTGTGGGGGCGGGGTAGTGGGGTCATGGGGTGATTATGAATAGAATGAGAGAAGGATTGAAGCGTTGTATTCCAAATTGTTCTCGAGAGAAATTCAGCTCTTTCAACTGGGTTATGAATAGAATTTATACCAATGAGCTCAACATTCAATATTTCAATGTAAGAATCATCAAAAGTATGGTCGATGTAAATAAGTCGAAGAGTGGTGGGTATGAGAGGAAATAATTGCTTCTTTAACGCTAGGGAGTACGACCTTAAATGAAATTGGTGCATGGTTTGTAAGTGGGGGAAGAGCATCCACTTGAAAATGAGCGATTAGTAGGCACAAATATTTGTTGTTTAAAACATAGTCTATTGTACTAGCTTCGCCAACATAAGGATGGAAAGTATAGTTACTAGAACTAGGAGAGCAAGAGAGTCCATTTTCATCACTAACAAGCTATGAGATTCACCAAGTTTGATGAAATGTCACCCAAAAGGTGTAATGGAATGGTCAGTTGATTGTCTGTAAATGTGTAATATCCCTTTTAGGTCCAAATTAAACAATTTTGGAATTTGTAGAAAACCTTTAAACAATTTTGAAATATTATTGAAACCCTAACAAGAAATTGCAAAATTCTAAAAAGATCTACTTAGGCATGAAAATAAAATTCAGACCTCATAGAAACCCTCACAAAATATAGAAATTCAATCAATTTCCTTGGTGAAACCCTCACATTATCAAATCTGATTATTAATAAACTTTTAGGCTTGAAAGTACCAAATTTTGAATTTGAACCATTAAATATCATAGGAAAAATATATGCCACATAGAAACCCTTAAAAAAATACGAATTTGATTTATTTCAATAATAAATCCTTGCAACAACAAATCTGAATTAAAAAATATTTTCCAAGGTAGAAATAAATGAATCCATAGGGAACCATACCAATGCAAATCTCTAAACCCTACTGACTGTCCAATTGCGAAAAGTGGTCATTTCAAACATGAATCAGTCCTTGATATGCCCACATTGACCCCAAATGTTGCACAACCTTGAATAACATCCCACAAGGGTGATGTAAGCCTTCCAAAGGGTGACGTTAGCCTACAAAGACCCTTCCAATTGGTCGCCACTCCCAAAAAGCTTTTACGCCAAATTCCAAGGGATGCCCTAGCTGCTGCGCCACACTCAAATTTGCTCCTTGTGCCTTATCCAAAATCCTTCGCTCAATTGTGACCCCTAAATGAAGCCACCAACAAAATATTGAGGGTTTTCGTTCGTAATTTCTGATTTTCGATGAGGGTTTTCGTCCTCAATAGTTGAAAGTAGAAGCAAACAGGCCCAACTTATGAAATAAAATGGTAGATAATAATAACCCACAAAAACGAGCCTCACCACCTTCCTTTATACCTTTTTCCCTCCAAACCAACTCCCAAGTGGGGCGTTCCAAGTGGGAGGGAAAATTCAAATATTCAAAAAGTGATTATCCTTATAATTTCTAATTAAGTTCTGACTTGCTTAAATTAAAAAGTTCCCTTTTTTAAAATCAAATTAGAAATAAGTTGCCGACATAAAGTCACTTTTTGGCAACTTGAAGAAAACACCATGTTCCCCTTTTTCCTTCCTTCCCTTAGCCTATGGGAAACCAAAAGAATAGGCTAAGGGTCTTCATTCCTCTCTAAACCCGAGAAGGGGACATGACAAAATGGCCAACACTTGTATCTTTTTTAGCCTTGATGGATCTGAACTAGAATCAAATTGTGAGTACTGTAGATTACTTGTACGGGTATTGATGTTTCCTAAGAACATAACATCTCCCATTGTCGAGAACTTGGAGATCTTAGGATAAAGATCAATGAATGGTGATTCACCATCCCTTTCCATAGCATGTTGTGAGTAAATTGGGAGGAAGTAATAAACTGCTATAAAAAGTTTGGAATGTGAAGCTCCTCTATTAACTGATATTCACATATTTATAGCATGGTAGTCAAATTCCTCCACTTGGATTTTTGAAATTAAAGCAGTGTTCCACGGGGATGCGTCCCCCCCACCAAATCCCCATGTCCCCAGGATGTGGGGACGTCCCCCCGCCGCCCTTCCACCTCTACCCCGAACTGTTGTCGTCCCCGGGGCGTCCCTTCAAAAAGGGGACGTTTGGGAGACTCTAGGACGTTCAGGGGATGCCCAAATGTCCCTCGACCCCCTAGGAAATGAGTAGGCATAGTGGATGCCAAAAAGTGTTTTTTTTTTTAAATTTTAAAAAAGTTTTGGGTTTTTGAGCCCTCTACCCTAACCCTAATTGCTAATGGGTCTGACCCCTACGTCCACCCCCACCCCCAAGGCCTCCCAAAAGCTTATAAAAAGCCCTATCCCTCTCATTCCAAATCACACAAAAACTTCATTGAGTGAAGTAGAGAGTTGAAAGTAGAGGCAACAAGCTAAGAGGGAGAAGTTTGCAAGAGTGAGAGAGCATTAGGAGAGGGAAAGTGAGATCAAAAAGAGGATAGAGAAGCCAAGAAGACTCAAGACTCTTCAAGTTCATCATTTGAGCCACAAAGTCGGCCCTATCACTATGCATTTGATTCTTTGAATTTCAGATTTTTTGTTTCATTGAATTATTTGTAAATTGTTTTGTTTTTTGATTCATGATTCATTGAATCATTTCTAAATTGAAAATTCTTATATTTATTTGTGATTCATTCAAATGCTTAAATTTTTAAATCTTCATTCAAATCAAATGTTTAAATTTTAAATCTTAAGAACAAAGATTCCTATTTGTATATCCTCTGCTTCCGCGCTTTGTGTGCCTTCAAGTAAGAAAAACAAAAAATAAATCCTTGTGTCTTAATTTTAAATTTAATCCCTTGCATTATGCATGGTTTGAATTTTAATTTTTAATTATAAGCTTACAAAATGAAAAAAATTATCATTTCTTGTAGTGCCATTATGAGTTCTCATAGCATGAGTGAGGATGAGGGTCAACTTCAAGGGGTTGAGGTTGAAGTTGAAAGTGAAAATGATTCTCATTATGCACATGATGATCCTAGTTTAGAAGCAAGGAGGGGTGACCGTGAAAATCAAACTAGTTTTGTTGGGAGTCCAAATTATAGTTGCCCTTCACAAGCCCTACAACAATTTGCTAAGGGTCCCTTTGATCCGAAGAAACCTTTACAACAATTTGCAAGCAAGGTACAATCAAAGCCTGGGACATCTGGGGGCACTAGGAAATGGAAGTGCAACATATGTGACCTTGAATGGTTTGGCAGCATGACTAGAACAAATGCTCGCCTCCTTATCCGAGGCAAAGGTGTAGATTTATGTGAAAAGGTGGAAAAAAACTTGAAATTTAAGGCTGAAATATGTAAATTATGAGGTGCTAATGAAGAAGATGCACCTACATTTGTTACTTTGCCACGAAGGGGGAGGGGTCATCAGAGACAGAGTTCTACTTCTAGTCCTTGGGAGAGGCCAATGAATCCATCTAGTTCAGGGGCAGCAGGGCCTAAGGGGAAACACAAGGTGACTAGTGATGCTTCAAATCCACTGGCAGAATTATTCAATGTGCAAGCAAAGGATGAGGCAGATGATGCCATTGGCAAATTCTTCTTTGCCAATGGCATTCCGTTCCATGTGGCTCGCTCTCATTATAAGGAGGCCGTGGCAAAAATAATAAGAGTAGGACCATCATATGTGCCACCAGGGGAGACTTAATTGAGGACAACAATCTTGGATAAGAACTATTCCAAGATCAATATTTTAATGGAGAAAATGAAAAATACTTGGGTCACAAGTCGATGCAACATCGTCATGGATGGATGGACAGACATTAGGCATCATCCACTCATCAATATCATGGTTACAAGTACAACTTGTCCTTATTTCCATAGGGCTATTGATTGTTTAGGGCATCGCAAAAATGCTGATTTTCAGTTCCAGATCCTCAAGGATGCTATAGAGGAGGTTGGGCCACAGAATGTGGTGCAAGTAGTGACAAATGCAACCCATGTGTGCAAAGCAACAGGGAAGTTAATTGAGGCAGCTTATAGACATATGTGGTGGACTCTTTGTGTGCATGCCATGAATAATGCACTCAAGGATGTGGGAAAAATCAGCTGGATCAAAGCAGTTATTAGTGATGCTAGAGATGTGCAGATGTTTATTTGCAACCACCACACTTCACATGCACTCTGCAGGGCCTTCTCCAAGAAGGAATTCTTGAAACTTGTAGAGACTAGGTATGCATCATACTTTCTTCTCTTGGAGAGGATGCTTGAGTTGCAAGAGGTATTGCAACTAATGGTTATGATAACAGAATGGAATCGGTGGCCTAAGTCGAAGATAGAGCAGGGGAAGAGGGTGAAGGAGGTGGTGAAGAGTGATGTTTTTTGGGCTGATGCCAAATATATTGTCTCCATCATTACTCCAGTCTTCACAGTGATTAGATGTGGGGATGCTAATGCACCTACCCTTGGAGAGGTGTATGAGTGCATTGATACTATGCTTGATCAAATGAAACCCCACATTGCAATTTTACACATAACATATTCAGTCGATCATTCATCACAAATGGGAGAAGCTCAACACTCCCTTGCACATGGCTACGTATGCATTGAACCCGGAGTGGTATGTGCAAAGGCCTGGTAGACTTACACCTATACAAGACGCTGAGGTGAAGGCAAGGTTCATGAAGGCCATTCAGAAAATGTACGATTCTACAGAGGCCAACATCATTCGTACTGAGTGGACAAAATTTGCCACTCTTAGGGGATATTCACATGGGGTCGAAATATATAGGGAGACAATAGCACAGGAGGAACCCATTTTGTGGTGGACTTTGCATGGGCTTGCTTCTTTGACTATCGATCTAGCCATTCGTTTGTTGTCCTAGGTTTTCTAGTTCTTTTGCTACTAAGAGGAACTGGTCTACTTATGGCTTCATCGACTTTATTAAGAGGAACATGCTTACCTCTAGGAGGGCAGAGAAGCTTGTGGTTGTACATAGTGCCTTGCTTCTCATTGACCGCAACACACTTACGTACAAGGAGAGTCCAGCACCCAGATGGGATGTAGAGCCAGAGGAGCCAACACAGATTGATGATGATGCTACACAGACAGGGCTGGTTGGTATTGGTTTGGAGGAGCTTGAGCATGTGGAGTCCAACAATTCTAGTGATGAGGAGTTTGGAAAAAACTTTGGGGATGATTAGCCATTTACTCATTGAGTCATTAGCATTTAGTATTTCACTATTTTGTTTTTGAACATTGTTGATACTTGATTGTAATCATGAATCATCATTATGAAATTCTGAATTGAATATTTTGATTTTAATTTTCAATGTTCAATGTTCATTGCTTCAAACTTGAAACTTCATTGTTAAAAAGATAAAACTTAAATCAAAATGTTAAATTGTTGGTGCTCAATACAATATACTTATTCTTTATACATCTTTTTATAACTAAGTTTTCAATTACTATATGTATTTGCACTGCTCCCTTGCCGTCCCCCCGCCACCATCCCCTTGCCGTCCCCAAACTTAGGCCCCCCTTCCCCCCGTCCTTGCATCCCCCCGTCTCCCCATTAGGAAACGCCATGGAACTATGGATTAAAGAGTCTTGCACAAGGCATGCACTACCCACCTGAACCTCTTGCGTCAAGAACTAGCCTATACTTGGAGAACCATTTGAATCCAAAGGAGTTTGGTAGAGGCTTTTTTCTTGTTTTATTAGTCTTTGTGAAGAAGATAAAGTCTTTATTCTGGATAACATCACTTGAAGCATTTGGAGAGAATAATAGAGAACCTCCACAATTCCATAAGGCAATTGAGAGAGATATGTGAGAGAAAAGCTCCGCCTTATGGTGTCATGATCTTTTAGTAGGCCATGCCTTGTTCCACCAAGAGGAAGGATTCTTGCATAATACAACTTTACCATTTTGCATAACAGCCCATTTACCTTGCTTCTTGGCTTCAACCAATTTGATTTTTTCACACTTGAATTCCTCATACTGCTGCTTGGTCATGTCCTCATCTTGGAATACCTTTTGATCAGAGCTGAAGATGTTCCTTTGACTAGAGACTCATAATAGCAGCAATAATCTAGTGTGATTAGATATTCAAAATAATGCAGATTAGATATAAGTAAATGATGACCTATTGTTGGAAAATACCAAGCGATAGAAGTATGAAAACAAAGCCACTTCAAGTGGGAAACTTAAAAGATTTAGAACCGTAAATAATGAACAAATAAATTTCATGACTGATGCCGTACAATAGAGCAGCTACTTCGTATGTTAGGGTATCCCCAAACTCCTAATGAGCCTCGCTAGAAAATATATTCTACCATATGACTAGTGAAAGGTTATGTATGCCGCAAGTTAGCTACTCCATAATCTACTAATACGTATGATGATAAGCGAATGACTAGGGGTGTAACATGTCCTTCCTTTTTAAAAAAAGCTACTCCATAATTTGAAAATACATATGATGATAGGTGAACAACTAGGGGCCTGACATGTCCTCCCTCTTCAGAAAAGCTTTGCTGTCAAGGTTTAAGAGTTGCTGATGCTTTTGGAGAAAGTTCTCATCTTTTCAAGTCACATCTTCTGTTGGTAGATTCTTTCTTTTTTCTGAGATATTCGGTGAGGCTTTATTCAACAGTACCTTCACTCTTTGATCAATAGCTACTTTTGGTTCCATAATAATTCTTCCTTCTACCTCCAGTTCTAGAAGGTCTGTTTGGACTGGATTTTTATTTCAAATGACCTTCAACCATGAAACGTGAAAGACACGGTGAATCCTCCTAGAAGGTGGTAGCTCTGATTTGTAAGCAACACTGCTAGTCCTGTTGTATTATCTTATAGGGCTCATAAAACTTCGGAGCCAACTTGTTGCATTTATGTTATAGAGGGACTTTTATTGGTAAGAATAGAGCTGAAGAAATATCCAATCAGTTTTTCAAATGCCTCATGCTTTGATTTTGATCCTGCTTGTTTCATCCTATTTTGAGCCATGGTTAGGTTTTGCTTCCAGAAGTGGTGAACCATATGCAAATGATGGTGGTGATCATCTATTACCTGTACCTTGGAGTATCCTTGGAAATATGTAGTAATGGATGTGGCGTGTAACCCATAGAGGGCTTCAAATGGTGTCATCTTAGTTAAAGTATGAAAGGTAGTGTTGATACTACCAATCTGTCAATGGAAGCCAGTTGTGACTGTTTGTTATAAGTGAAACAACGAAGGTAAGCTTCCAAACATTTGTTTACAATCTTTGTCTGGCCATTAGATTGGGGGTGATAATAAGGACGTGGGCCAATTTGGTACCCAAAGAGGTGAACAAATCTTTCCACAAAATCAGTGTTAAATATAGGATCACTGTCAATCACAATGATCTTTGGGTTGTCATGAAGCTCCTGCACTTTGTCAATAAATCCTTGTACCACGATGTTGGCTTTGAATAGATGAGACAATCCAAAAAATTGAGCATATTTAGAGCTGATCCACCTCCCCAATTATGGCATTCATACCATTTGATTTAGGTAAACCCTTTTATGCAATTCATAGCGATTTCTTCCCACTGCTGCTCTGGAATTGGAAGTGGTTGTAACAGCCCTAGCACCTTTGTAAAATTGAGCATTCAACAAAACATTTCTGTACATCGCCTTTCGTGAAGAAATCATTCTTGGTGTGGTGATAAGTTTCGATGACATTCAAATGGTCCTTTTGTTAGAATCTAGCTCTTGAACTGAGAGTTACATGTTAGAGAGTTGTTGTCCTTATACCCTAAGGAATCCCTTCTCCAAGCATACTTATCCAATGAATTCAGATTCTACTGTAATTGTTGGATGAGTTGACTAGTCGAAGGATCACCATTCTATCCTTGGTTCTTTCACCCAATCATGTTAAAATATACTAATTGTGGATAAGAGAGCCTCAGCTAATGTACATCCTTGAATGTGCATTTGCTACTACATTTTCCTTGCCTTTCTTTTGCTTAATGTCAAAATCATACCCAAACAACTCTGTCACTCATTTCTGCTGTTCCTCAGAAGACAATATCGGCTCTAAAGAATATTTGAGACTTTTATGATTTGTCTCGACTTTCAAGTGTTGTACCATGCAGTATTGGCAGCATTTTTTGACTACATGGATAATGGCTAACACCTTTTTTTCATAGATAGGTCTTAACAAGTTCTTACCCTTTATATGTGTACTTTCAAAGCCAAAAGGGTGGCCCTCTTGCATCAATACTGTTTTAATGCCTTGCCTGAAAGCCTCACCTCTACAATAAATGTCATGGTGAAGTCTGGAGTGGCCAATACTAGACTGGAAGTGAGTGCCTCCATAAGTTGGAGTGCTTGCATTGTTGATTCTGACCATGCAAATTAGTTCTTATTCAACAAGGTTGCCAAGGGAGTTGCAATACGTGCATCATTTCATACAAACCTTTGATAGTACCCTATGAACCCCAAAAATCTTCTATATCCTTTAAATTTTTGGGGAATATAGGCCATTCTTTTTCTCATCAATTTTCTTTGGATCCACTTTCACTCTTGCCTTGGAGACCACATGTCCCAGATATTCAGCTTCTTGTGTTCCAAAGGTACATTTGGACTTCTTGGCATAGAGTTGTTTATCTTCCTAGACCCGCAAAACCTCCTCCACATGATCCAGATAGACCTTCCAACTTTAGTTGTAGATGAGAATGTCATCAAAGGAATACTGAAACAAATTTTGTGAGAGATGGGGAAAAAAAAGAAATCATGTGGCTTTTAGTGTAGATAGGTAATTAGTGAGGCCGAATGGCATCCCCAAGAATTCATAGAGGTCTTCCTAAGTTCGAAATGCAATTTTAAGGACTTCATCTCGTACCCTAATTTGATGATATTCCCCAACTTGGTAAATTAAATTACTCCACGTAATTCATCTAGTAACATATCAATGATATGAATAAGAGACACATCTTTTATAGTAGATTTTTTGAGCTCTTTGTGATTGGGGTACATCCTCCATGAATTTTATTTTTTCCTGATCATAACCACGTGATTATAGGCCCTCTTGTTGGGAGGAATAATTCTGAAATCCAACATATTCTTAATTGATTCGAGCACAAAAGGGGCCTCTCAAGAGTATGTTCTCATTTACGATTATTCTTGTTGGCTGTTGATCATATTACAAAGTATTTTGTGGCACACTTGTGCAATCTGACATGCATTCCCCAAATCAATAGACAAGTGTGAGTGCAACTCCAGTAAGCTTAAGTATACATGCCTAACAACTCCAAAGACAACATCACACACTCCACTTGATAGGTACGAAGCGACTTCAGTTTCAAGGCTTGGCCAGTGCAAGGTTGAGGGGGTTGCCCAGCATAAAAATGTGGATAGTCAATTTCAACACCATTTGGCGCAACTTCGTGTTTTGTGCGGAAAAGTCTTTGTGCACTTTGCGTACCCTTCACAACATTGCGCCACTCTATTGTAATATTCCGAACCAGAATATCATATGGAAATTTGATTTCCTTGCAAATTTTGTTTAAAATAAATAAATATAGAATCTGTACTTTAGAATAATTTATTTAAATCAAATGATTTTTCAGTATATAATTTCAGAACTTGAATTTTACAATAAACATCTCAAAGGTTTACGTCCTTGAGATTGGGATTACAAGGGTTTTCATCCCTGTATCTAATCTTTCTTTTGAAGGTTTTCTTCCTCAATTGTAATCGTAAGCATTAAGCTTATACAGGTTAAATGTTTAATACATAAATGATTTTTGATGATTTCCTTCCTTTCCCATAATGCTTTATTTATACCTTCACCCCTACATTGAAGAGGTGTGACTTCTGCAAAGGTAGTGTCCTTCCATAATAACTTAACTAAATAATAATTAATATATTAACTAATTAATTAATAACTTAACTAACTGCTGTCCCTTCATAAAGTGCTGCGCTGCTGGCCTTTCATAAATTGCAGCGATTTCTTTAGTTAATGTTGCGTTGCTATTCCTTGCAGCGATTTCCTTTTAAATTGTAGTAGTTCATTGTGGGAATGTTACAGACCTCCCGTCCTCAAATTGCTTGTTCTCAAGCAATTGTAACTTTGGATGTTCAAGGATTGATGCTCCTTCCCACGTGGCATCTTTGAGTGGTAAATTTTTCCAACGAACCAAATACTCCTTGAATAAAAAATACTCCTTGATACTTTTATTCCTTAACCTTTTTTTATGAGCCTCAAGGATAGCTTCAAATCAACTTACCTTCGTTGTCTAATGGTGGCAGCTATATAGGAGTAATATGTTGGTCAAGTGCCCTTTTTAGGCGCGAAACATGGAAAACATTATGTATCCGACTACAACCTGATAATTCTAACTTGTAAGCAACCTCTCCCACCTTCCTCGTGACTTTATATGGTCTGTAGAAATGTGGCTTGAATTTCTTGGCTCCACTTTGCTTGATGGAGGACGGCCTGTATGGCTATAAACGCAAATATACCATGTCCCCTACTTCAAAGTTCCGTTCTATTCTATGCTGATCTACATATACCTTTTGTTGATTTTCTGCTTGCTGAAGATTATCCTTGGGTGTCTGAAGGATATCTGGACTTTGTTGGATTAAGTCCTTGGCTCTCGAAACTCTACTATCTGGAATGACCAAGTCCACGAAAGATTGCGCACTGTACCCATACAAAGCTTTGAAGGGTGTCATTCCAATTGACATGTGATATGAGGTATTATAGCAGGGTTCTCCCAAGTGCAACCATTTGATCCATGCATTTTGTTGTCCTGATATATAATTTCTTAAATACCCTTCAATCCATTTATTGACGCCTTCTGTTTGACCATCTGTTTGAGGATGATAACTTGTACTTGGGGTCAGTTCAGTGCCTGCTAGGTGAAAGAGTTCTTGCCAAAATTAACTCATAAACTTGTTATCTCTATCACTAACAATGTTCTTTGGCAACCCATGTAATTTAAAGATTTATCTGAAAAATATTCTAGCTATCAAGGAGGCATCATACTTAGTGGGAAGAGGAAAAAAATGAGTATACTTTGTCAAACGGTCAACAACTACATAGAGACAACTCTTCCCTTGAACCACGGGCAATCCAATAATAAAATCCATTGAAATACGTTCCCATTTTTAAGTAGGAATGGGTAGTGGTTGCAACAAGCCAGCTGGAAATTTGTGCTTTATTTTGCTCCGTTGGCAAGTAGGAGACTCTTGAATGTACTTAAGAACTTCACTCTTAAGCCCTTTCCAAAAGAACATTTCTCTTGTTTATATGTCTTAAGATAACTTGGATGGCCTGCCAAAGGGTTGTTATGAATAGCCTTTAACATTTTATGCTTACCTTTTGATTCCGGTACCAAGAAGATTATATTTTTATACAAGATGAGACTTACTACCTTATATCGTTCATCCACAGTTTTTCCCTCTAAGATCGCATTAGCGAACTTGTTTTTAACATATTCAGCTATTATGAAAACCTTTCAATCAGCTGCAATTGTAGATATGGAGCACAAAGATGGTTTTCTCAATAATGCATCTGCCACAACATTATTCTTTCCTCTCACATTTTTGATGTCGAAATCAAAGGCTTGGACTTTGCTCACCCTTTTTTGTTGTCTATCGTTTAAATCTTTCTGACTTAAGAAAACTTTCAGACTATTATGATCCGTTCTCACCACAAATTTCCCACATACCAAATATTGACGGAACTTGGCCAGCACATGCATGATTGCCAACATTTCTTTATTGTATATAAAGTACTTGCGCTCATGATCTTTTAGTTTCTGGCTTTTGAACGCAATTGGATGACCTTGCTGCATTAGGACAACACCGATTCCTTCACTTGATGCGTCGCATTCTAGCACAAAGAGTAATGAGAAATTTGGTACAGTCAACACGGGGCATGAACTCATTTCTTTTTTAAGATCATCAAATGTTGATTTAACAATTTGAGTCCAATGAAAAGCTCCCTTTTTGGTTAAATTAGTCAAAGGGGCAGTTATCCGAGAGAACCCTTTAACAAACCTTCGATAGTAGATGCATAACCCCAAGAATCCTCTTAATTGAGTCATGTTAGTAGGAGAGGGCCAATTTAATATAGCTCGGATTTTATCTTGATCAACTTGCACTCCTTGTCTATTGATGACATGCTCCAAGTATAAAATTTCCATCATTCCAAACTCTCATTTAGACATTTTAGCAAAAAAAGAGATTGCTGCTCCAATATTTCCAATACTATGCTTAAATGTTTCAAGTGTTCTTCCTATGACGTACTATATATCAATATATCATCGAAGAAAACCAACACAAAGATTCTCAAATGTTTACGGAATATATGATTCATATAGGACTGAATGGTGGTTGGCGCATTGGTTAATCCGAAAGGCATAACCAAAAACTCGAAATGCCCATAATGACATCTGAATGCTGTTTTTTGAACATCTTCGTCATGCATTCGTATTTGATGGTATCTTGATTTTAAATTGATTTTGGAAAAGAAACTAGCTCCATGAAGCTCATCGATTAATTCATCAATCCTTGGTATCAGATATCTATTCTTAATTGTTTTTTTATTCAATTGACGGTAGTCTATGCACATTCTCAATCTGCCATCTTTCTTTTTGACTAGGACCACAGACGAGGCGAAAGGACTTGAACATGGCCTAATATGCCCTAGCTCCAACAATTCTGTGATAGCTTTTTCAATCTCATCTTTATAGATTCTGGGGTGGTGATATGGTGTAATTATTATTGGCTTGGTTCCGATTTCTAACTCAATATGTTAAAACCCTCTATCTGGTGGCAACCCATGTGGGATATTCTCAAAAACCTTAGCATGTTTAGAAATTATGGGCTGAATATCTTCATGAGGTCTTTGTGGTTTCGATTTTGTAGAACTCACAAAACATTGTGTTGCCCATGAAACTTGGCCTTCCCTGAAAGCCCTTTCCATCCTCTTGGCTGTAACCACTTGGGGGGCTCCTTTAGCCATACATTGAAGAACTATTTCCTTCTCATCTATTTTAAATTTTAATTCCATGGTTTGATAGTTTTGGGTAAATTCCCCCAAGGAATATAGCCATTGTACACCTAGTACCAAATCTGTTTCGCCAATGCCCACTACATAGAAATCATCGTTTATTTGATGTCTCCCCAACGTGAGATGGAGTAGTGGAATTCTTTGAGTGCATGGAATGATAAAACCATCGGCAACTGTAACCTTAAAACCTTGAAATTTTTCTGTTTTTAAACCCATATTTATTACCAACCCTTCATCAATGAAGTTGTGGGTGGCCTCACTATCTATTAATACAGTGATTTTTTGTCCTTATAGACTCCCCCTTAATCTAAAGGGATGGTATCTCAGAGCCCTTGATAAAGTTGCAAAGGTACCCTCCAATGTCTTTTCCCCTTCATCTAATTCATGTATTGTTTCTTCAGCGATGACCTCTTCTTCGTCGAGTTCACCATCTGAAACAACTTCGATGTAATGGACTTGCCCCTTTCTCAAACAACGATGCCCTGGTACCCAAAGGTCCTTACAAGTGAAGCATAAGTTTTTCCTCAGCTCATTTCTTGTTTCTGTTTCTTTACCCATTTTAGGTGGGTCTCTTAGTTGGAATCCCCCTGATTGGAGTGGTTTTCTTTGTTGGCTATAGGGTGTTGTCCCTTGTTGTCCTGAAGGCGTGGTTCGTGTTTGTCTATTATTGGTTATTCTTGGTTGTATAAATGGCACAATTTTATTCCTTGGTGTTGATGTCTCTAAATCTAGTGCTTTTTTAATTGTTTCTTGGAGAGAGGGAGGATTAAAGGATTTTCCTAAACCCTTGAGTGGCTCAATCAATCCTTCCATGGGCAATACTATGAGCCTCCTTTCAGTAATGTCTGGAACCATCACGGCGAGCCTCTGAAATTTTGCCACATAGTTTTCCACATTGCTACTTTGTTTTAATAATACCAATTCCCAGAAATGAATTTCGGTGTCAATTCTATCGAATCTTTCTATCAACTTCTTAGTAAATTTGTCATATGATTTAATAAGGTCATGCCCCTGCGTAATCCATCCATGGTACCACCATTCATGAGCTATTCCTTAAAGATGGAGGGTTGCGAATTTTATTGCTTCTTCTATCATAGGTCGGAGCGATAAGTATGTATCTAATTTTTGGATCCACGCTCGAGCTGTGCATTTGTTAGAGTCGTCAAAAGTCGACAAAGTTAATTTACCCAATGCATATTGAAGATCTTTTTGATTATTTTGGGGTTTACTCTCCGTTCTAGTGCCATTATGATTTCTTTTCATTTCCATGAACTTTGTGAGCGATATTTCCCTTCGTAAATCATTTGAAAGGGCTTGATATTCTTCAAAATCAGCTGTAAGGTCCTCTCCAAATGAAGTTGGGTTTCTTCTTCCATAGATACTCTTGAAATAAATTTGGGCTGAAAAGGTCTGTTTGAAGAACTTGCGGTTGTTTTGTGTAAGATTTGATTATGGCTAGTATTAGAACGACCATTTTCCTCATTTTAATATCTACGAGTTGTCAAAGATTGCATCGCGAGGGCTAATTGCGTCATTGTATTAGCCAATTGTTCCTGGCCTTGGACAAGCCTATCAATCCGTTCATCATCTCTATTCCTTTCTTCCATATTTGTCCTTTCTTCTTCTCTTTGTTGACCGGAACCCTTATTTTTATTTCTCAAATAATAGCAGATTTCTTTATCTTTGCCTTGCATGAAGTTTATTTTTCACAAGTTGGCAGGATGAAGAGCTATGATACCACTGTAATATTTCGAACTGAAATATTATATGGAAATTTGATTTCCTTGGAAATTTTGTTTAAAATAAATAAATATAGAATTTGTACTTAAGAATAATTTATTTAAATCAAATGAATTTTCAGTATATAATTTCAGAACTTGAATTTTACAATAAACGTCTCAAGGGTTTACGTCTTTGAGATTGGGATTACAAGGGTTTTCGTCATTGTATCCAATCTTACTTTTGAGGGGTTTCGTCCTCAATGGTAATCGTAAGCATTAAGCTTATACAGTATAAATGTTTAAACACAAATGATTTTTGATGATTTCCTTTCTTTCCCATAATGCTTTATTTATACGTTCACCCTTACATTGAAGAAGTGTGACTTCCGCAAAGGTAGCGTCCTTCCATAATAACTTAACTAAATAATAATTAATATATTAACTAACTAATTAATAACCTAACTAACTGCTGTCCCTTCATAAAGTGCTGCGCTGCTGGCCTTTCATAAATTGTAGCAATTTCTTTAGTTAATGCTGTGCTGCTATTCCTTGCAGCGATTCCCTTTTAAATAGCAGTAGTTCAATGTGGGAATGTTACATCTATGCCATGTATACAACCTCAATGGCAGCTTGGGGCATATGTGGAGACTTTATGTGTTGGAATAATTGTCATTGATGTCAAAGGAATTGTAACGGATATGAATGGAAATGTCAAATGGAATTGTTGCTGGAAGTGAACGGAAGTGTTGCCAAAAGTGAACGGAATTGTTGCCAAAAGTGAACGGAAATGTTAACGGAATTGTCGACGGAAATGTCAATGGTCACATCTTTTGGTGAAGAGGTGTCTCTTGGAATGGACGCCCCTCTTGGGAAAATGTAGCAAAGGCTATAAAAGGATAGATGAGTGGATGAAAAAAAAATAAAAAAGATGAACAAGCACTTGAAATATATTTTATATCATTCAAGTCTAAGAGAAGTGCGGGAGAAGAGCCAAAAATGCATTAAAAAATCATTGAGAGAAGAAAGAGAGAAAAGAAGGGTTCCATCATTTGTTGAGTTAACAACAGATCTACAGTGGTAAGAAGAATTTTGTAAGGGGTTGGTGCTCCTGTGAGTTAGTGCTCACGAATTAAAACCGAGTTGGTGCTTGGTGGAAGGGGTTGGTGCTCCTGTGGGTTGGGGCCCGCAAATTGTAATTGGGGATTGGTGTCTCCTGTAGGTTGGTGCTTACGAATAATTGAAAATTATATTAAGAGAATTTCTCTGTGGTTTTCTCCCGAAAGGGTTTCCATGCAAATCTGTGTCTATTTGCATTGTGTGGTTTTGCATTGTATTTTTTGATTGCTTTGAATATATTAATTGCGGAGTAATTTGAGGTTTTGGATTTAAGATTAATAGTTGAAAGCAAAAAAAATATCTTATATTGATTCACCCCCCCTCTCAGTATAAGCTTGTGCTTAACAATTGGTATCAAAGCTGGTTCCTTCAGTGTTAGCACAATTGCTAGAAGGTAGATCTTGGAAAACACATATGGCAGGATCTCAAGTGCTGGATGGTTTCTCCACTAACAAGGCTCCTTTGTTTGATGGAACGAATTACGCATTTTGGAGCATAAGGATGAAGACTTACTTGATGGCCCTAGGTTTCAATATTTGGCAAGTAGTGGTAATAGAATACACAATGCCACAAATTGCACCAACGGATGCCACCGAAAAAAAGGTCAGTCAGAACAATGCGAAAGCTATGGATGCAATCTTATGCGAGCTTTCAGAAAATGAGTTTGTTAAGGTTATGCATTGTGAATCTGCAAAAGAGATTTGGGATAAACTCAACACTATTTATGAAGGTGATAGTAAGGTGAGAAAAGCAAAACTCCAAACCCACCGGAGGCAGTTTGAAAGTTTAAAAATGAAGAATGATAAAAACATTGCTGGGTATCTTGTTCGTGTCGATGAGATTGTTGATGTCATTCGACTCGGAGAGAAAATTGAAGAATCTGTGATCGTTTAGAAAGTCTTGAGATCCCTACCATTGAGATTTGATGCGAAGGTCTCCGCCATTGAAGAAATGAAGAATTTAGACACGATGAAAATGGATGAGCTCCATGGAATTCTTACGGCATACGAAATGAGAACCGAATCTGAGAGACAGTCGAAGAAGGAAGCATCACTATTCATTCGGAAGCTAAAGAAAGGATCGGGAAAATATAATGGAAAGTTACCATTTAAATGCTTTAATTGTGGTAAAATTAGTCATTTTGCAGCCAAATGTCCAAATAAAAGAAATAACGATGATGAGGGAAACAAACCAAAGTACAAAAGGGGATTCACGCTGAGCAAAGACAAGCAAAGATTTGAGAAACAAAAGAAAAGCCTATACTCCAAGAGGTATAGCAGCTCATCCGAAGAAAACAAAGAAAGTGATGTTGAGAGTGATAATGAAAAGATTCTATTCATGGATATAGAAGAAAATGCCGGTGCAAAGATATTTTGGAGGAAGACGAAGACAGGGAAGAAGGTGAAGTGAACCTTGAAGAAGAACTTATTTGCGAGTTGGAAGAAATGAAAGCATTTTAGAAAAAGAATCAGAAACTGAAGTTACAGCTCCGAAAATATGAAGAAGAGAATCGAGACTTCAAAGCGAAGACATCACAAGTCCTTCAGGAATCAAACAAGGTAATCGTTGATCTGAAAAATCAAATCGAAGAAGTTAAACAAATTGAGGAAGATTTGAGAAGTCAGCTACAAATGAAAGAAGAAGAATATAAGAAGCGTAAGACCGAGATCGTTGCTTTGAAAAAGGACTTAGAGAGAGCAAATACAAATAACCTAAAATTTGAAAAGAGCACCGAGGTTTTAGATGAGATCCTAGACCATCAGAGATGGCTATGGAGATGAACAAGAACGTACTAATAAGACCAAAAGCTATGCAGAAATTCTCAAGGAACCTATGAAGAATGAAAGCAGAAAGGAAGAAAACACCATAAAGACAAGCATTGTGCATAAAAAGGGGAAAGAAGAAAACACCGTCAAGAGACCATATGTTCCCAGCTATACAAATGTGACCATGTTTGGAAGTTCCTTTCATGGTTATTGCTTTTATTGTAATCATTTCGGTCATAAGAAGGTAGATTGCAAAAAGAGAACAAGAGATAATGAAGCAAGGAATAGAAGCAAAGATGTTCATAAAGTCTTTAATAGAAACTATAATTCATTTGCTCCCCTATCATACTATAATGAGGATGCTATTGTTTGCTATAATTGCAACAATTATGGACACAACACGTTTTTGTAGAAGTGGGTTAAAATTCTCCAAACATGATCAAAGAAAAAAATCTTCAAATATAAAGGAAAAGAAAAAAGAACCTACGAAAATCTGGAAAAAGAAGTCAGAGGAAGCTAAACAAGATAAAGAAAAATCCATGCTTGTTCAAACGGCATTTCATGCACGAGATGAAGGGCAACAGTGGTACATTGATAGCGGATGTTCAAGACATATGACCGGAGATAAAAGCAAGTTTATCTCATTGAAGAAAGTGAATGAAGGTACGGTGAAATTTGGTGATAATGCTATAGCAAAAATCGCCGGAAAAGGTACGCTGAGTCTTGATAATGGTAAAACAAAAACGGAGAATGTTTTATATGTTGAAGGATTAAAACATAATCTCTTGAGTGTAAGCCAAATGTGTGATCAAGGACACACACTTAAGTTTTATGCTGAAGGATGTGGAATAAGGAAGACAGATACGGGAGAATTAGTTGTAGATGCTCATAGAACCACAAACAACCTATACATGCTTGGAGAAATGAGAGGAGAGAAATGTTTGAGTCAAGTTGAAGAGAGTTGGCTATGGCATAGAAGGTTAGGGCACATAAATTTTGATAATCTTGTGAAAATCAGCAACAAATAGGGTGTGCGAGATATGCCCAAGATAACGAAACCTTTAAGCACTCTATGCAAGCAATGCCAACACAGAAAGCAAACCAGAGCAAGGTTCAGAATGAAGGAATATTCGACCACCAAACCACTAGAGCTGATTTATACGGATCTTTGTGGTTCTACCAGAATTGAAAGCATGCAAGGTGAGAGCTACTTTATGTTGCTCATTGATGATTATACTAGAATGACGTGGGTAGCCTTTCTAAAAGAAAAATCAGAAGCATTTGAAAAGTTTAAAGCTTTTAAGGCATTAGTAGAAAATGAAAAAGAGTTGAAAATAAAATGCCTAAGGTCAGATCGAGGAGGTGAGTTTATTTCAAATGAATTCATTGAGTTTTGCGAAGATCATGGAATTAAGAGACAATACTCAGCTGTAAGGACTCCACAACAAAATGGAGTGGTGGAAAGGAAAAATCGAACCGTTCAAGAGATGGCTAGAACTATGTTGAATGAATCTAAGCTATCAGATAGATTCTGGAGAGTAGTTAATACAACAGTATATATCTTGAATAGAGGGCAAATCAGAGTTAATAATGACAAAACTCCTTATGAATTGTGGAAAGGAAGACCAACTTCGGTCAAACATTTCAAAGTGTTCGGAAGTAAATGTTTTATCAACAGGAATGAAGAAAACTCGGGCAAATTTGACTCAAGAGCCGATGAAGGAATTTTTCTTGGCTACTCCATCAAAAGCAAAGCCTATAGATGTTATAACAAAATGCTACAAACTATCGTAGAAAGTGCTAGTGTTAGAATAGATGAGATCATGAATCAAAAGGCAAAATAACCTTCAGAAGGGCCTCTAGAAATACCCAATCTTGTAGAAGGGGAGGAAGAAAATGTAGAAAAATTGAGTGAATCTGAAAGGCAGGACACCAAAGCACCATCTCGCTTTGTTCAGAAGAATCATGCTGAAAGTCAAATCATTGGCAACATTGATGCTGGGGTGCAAACCAGAAGAAGAATTGTAAGTATACTTGATCATGTAAATTTCTCTTTGTTATCCAAAGTAGAGCCTAAGAATTTTTCTGAAGCTAGTCATGATAAACATTGGGTAAAAGCAATGGAAGAAGAGTTAGATCAAATTGAGAAGAATGAGACTTGGGAACTTGTGCCCAGGGCAATGGATCAAAATGTGATTGGCACTAAGTGGTTTTTTCGAAACAAATTGAATGAAAATGGCCAAACCACTCGAAACAAAGCAAGGTTGGTATGTAAGGGGTATGCTCAAGTAGAAGGTGTAGATTTTGAAGAGACTTTTGCTCCTGTTGCTAGACTAGAAGCAATTTGAATATTTCTTGCATTTTTGGTATTCAAAAATTTTAAAGTCTATCAAATGGATGTTAAATCAACATTTCTAAATGGCAATCTAGAAGAGAAAGTTTACATAGAACAGCTAGAAGGATTCCTCTTGTCAGAAAATAAGGATTGTGTGTAAGTTGAAGAAGGCTTTGTACAGATTGAAACAAGCTCTTAGAGCATGGTATGCTAGGCTTGATAAATACCTACAAGACCAAGGATTCAAGAGAGGATATGCTGATAGTAATCTTTACATCAAAACTGAAGGAGATCACCAGTTAATTGTTGTGGTGTATGTAGATGATATAATCTTTGGAGGAGACAATGAGGAAATGTCTAAGAGATTTTTCAAAGATATGCAAAAGGAATTTGAGATGTCCATGTTAGGTGAGTTGTCATTTTTCTTTGGTTTACAAATCTCTCAATCGAACAAAGGAATATTCATATCCCAAAGCAAGTATGTGAAGGAGATGTTAAAGAAATTTCATATGGAGGAGTGTGCCCTTGTTAGCACACCTATGGCTACAGGTACGAAGTTGAGCAAAGATGATGAATCTCCGAATACTGATCAAACTCTTTACAGATCAATGATTGGGAGTTTACTATATGTGACGGCATCTAGCCCAGATATCATGCAAGCAGTAGTTATGGTTGCATGATTTCAAGCAGCTCCAAAAGAAACACATGTGCAAGCCATGAAACGTATATTCAGATATTTAAAGAGAACCTTGGATTATGGGTTGTGGTACCCAAGAGGTAAAGACTTCACATTGGTAACGTACACGGATTCAGATTGGGCTGGTTGTGTAGATGATAGAAAAAGTACAAGTGGAGGAGCATTCTTTCTTGGAGATAGCCTAGTATCATGGTTGAGTAAGAAGCAAAATTCTCTATCTCTATCCACAGCAGAAGCAGAATACATAGCGGCAGTGCTATGTTGTACACAAGTTCTATGGATGAAACAAACCTTGAAAGATATCGAAGTAGAGTATGATCATCCAATCTTCATGTTCTGTGATAATACTAGTGCGATAAGTATTTCGAAGAATCCAATTATGCATTTCAGAATTAAGCATATCCCTATACAGCATCATTTTTTGAGAGAACAGGTGGCATAACAAGTAAAATTGGAATATGTTTCCACATCTGAACAGATGGCAGATATCTTCACTAAGCCACTTCTAAAGGAAACGTTTGAGTACCTATGACAGAAGTTGGGAGTAATATCCTTTGTTTCTACTCATTAAAAATCAAGAGAAGCATTGGTTAAGGGGGAGCTAAACTTTTTTTTTTTAGCTACTTGAATGACCCTTTGCCATTGATGTCAAAGGGGGAGAATGGTAGTACGGGGAGTTACAACAAGGAGGAGTTGCAAAAAAGAAGATAGGGAGTTGCAAAAAAGATCTTTTTGGAAGGTTGCCATCAATGACAAAGGGGGAGATTGTTGGAGTAATTGTCATTGATGTCAAAAGAATTATAACGGATATGAATGGAAATGTCAAATGGCATTGTTGCTGGAAGTTAATGGAAGTGTTCGGAATTGTTGTCGGAAGTGAACGGAATTGTTGCCGAAAGTGAACGGAAGTGTTGCTGGAAGTGAATGGAAATGTTAACGGAATTGTCGACGGAAATGTCAACGGTTACATCTTTTAGTGAAGAGGTGTCTCTTGGAATGGACGCCCCTCCAGGGAAAAGGTAGCAAAGGCTATAAAATGATAGATGAGTGGATGAGAAAAAAAAAAAGATGAACAAGCACTTGAAATATATTTTATATCATTCAAGTCTAAGAGAAGTGCGGGAGAAGAGCCGAAAATGCATTAAAAAATCATTGAGAGAAGAAAGAGAGAAAAGAAGGGTTCCATCATTCGTTGAATTAACAATAGATCTATAGTGGTAAGAAGAATTTTGTAAGGGGTTGGTGCTCCTGTGGGTTGGTGCCCGCAAATTGTAATTGGGGATTGGTGTCTCTTGTAGGTTGGTGCCTACGAATATTTGAAAATTATAGTAAGAGAATTTCTCCGTGGATTTCTCCCGAGAGGGTTTCCACGCAAATCTGTGTCTATTTGCATTGTGTGGTTTTGCATTGTATTTTTTGATTGCTTTGAATATATTAATTGCGAAGTAATTTGAGGTTTTGGATTTAAGATTAATAGTCGAAAGCCAAAAAAATATCTTATACTGATTCACCCCTCCCTCTTAGTATAATCTTGTGCTTAACATTATGCACCCTTGTGCAACACCAAGGGCATATTGCGCATGCTCATGTGTTCCTGCACATCCAGTACATCACTGCAGTAATATGTGCCACTTGTGCAATCTCCGCAACACCCTTGCATGTTTGCGAAACGTCAAGAAGCATACCGCGAAACAATCAAGTTCTGTGCATGACTCAACGCCATTTGCGACATCTTGCACCATGCGCACATGGTCTGGTACTCTTGCTCACTTCTGCAACACTATGCAACATACCTCGCATTAGGTTCTGCGCATGACTCACTGGCCTCGTGAACACTCCACACCATGCCAAGTGGCACTTCTCGAACTTGTGCCATGTCAAGTCACCTATAAGTATATATCTCACGCCTAGAAGTCCAACTATCATATTTGCAAGAAGGCAAACTGTGAACCGACCGTTACAAAATACAAACTGTTTTGTAATTGGCTCCTTTATAATTTTTGTCTCGTAATGATATATTGTAAACCCTTTGACCCTTTTTTGATAATCAAGAATTAAGTAGAGAACGGATGGACATGGCCATCTCTCACATGTTAGCATGCCTTGAGTATCTAAAATCAGTTGATCGTTGTAATCACATTGCAGAGTAGGCAAGTTAGTGAAGAAGTGTTTCTCCCTTTTTGATAATGGAAATCGTCATTCCCATACTTTTTGGTCATTCATAGTCTAGACAAATCAGTTAGGAAATATTTCCCCTTTCTAATCATGGGAATTCTTATTCATGATCTCACTGTGTACTGTAAGTGTACGCGTATGTACCAATACCCTATTCTTGCCATTGAATAGATGTAGCTTCATTCTACTAACCCTGTTGTAATTGAATGTGTAATGGTTGTTCCACATCTTGTTTATATTCCATTGCATGTTCTATGATTCTACAACTCTGTTTGAATGGATCCGTCTCCTATTAATAGTTGTAGTTTTGTCTTCTATGCACCTCCTCGGCATTGCACGGGTCATTAACCGTCGTTTCAATCTCTCTTTTCTGCTAATAGGGGTTGCAATAGGGCCCACAATCAACTCAATAGCATGATTGTGATCCTGAATAGGTAGTAAGTCCCACAATTCATGGAGTACTTGGTCATGGTGGATGATTTCTTAAAATTTCTGGCTGAACTGGCTGAAGTTCTCCAACTTCCATTGAACATAGTTGCCCAACAATACCTTGAGCTCTTTTCTTGAGCAACTTCTCCTTGCTATGTGAGCTAATTATCTGGTTGGGTGGAGTTTGGATACGTGTTTTTTTGCTATTGATTATAAAGTCTATGGACATGTCATGAAAATTCATGGATATGGTACCAAGTTGCTTTTACCATTGTATCCCCAAGATCATATTGGTACCTCAAATTTATTATTTTGAGGGGCAAATCTCTTATCATGTCATTTTTATGTTTGGGCCAGGTGTATATGGTTTCTCTATTCCATCTTGGATTTTTTTTTTGGATATTATTGTACAATTCTGACATTGCTCCTTTGAGATGCAAAATTAATTGTCTAAGTCCTAAACATTTTTGAAGAATGTATTATGTTGAAGGGGGAAACATTTCTAAGTTTGGGTAGGCGTCAATAGTCCCTTTTAACATCTTGGCAATTGTTTGGATAGTATTGTACAATTCTGACCTTTCTCCTTTGATATGCCAAACTTTAGTATCAACTATATTTTCTTCTGGAATCTTAGATTTGAAAGGAATTGTCAACTAACTTGAGCGGTGATTGATAAGACGATTGCCCTTGGGTTGATATTTGGTTACCCTTCTTAGGTCTTTTTTTTAGACAAGCTGGAGAGTGTCTTCTCTTGTATCCTTGTTCTGATTGACTCTAATAATTGTGTCAATTCGTTCTGCATCTCCAACAATTTTTGCATATCTTTGGATTATTTTTCCTGTTCTTGGAAGAATTATGCAGATGTGTCTTCACTGCTAGGTTGATTGTTATTGGTATGTTGTGCTTGGGTAGGAAATATTTAGACTATAACTCTATACCATTATTGCAGATTCTCCCAGTCATACTTGCACCCAAATGATATGATACAAGGCCAAATACTATAGCACCTCTTGAAAGAATCTTGATAGTCAAAATCTATGGGTCAAATAAAAAGTTAGATGTACTTCATTCAAACAACAGTCGCCAGAAAAAACTCATTGCCAAACAAAATTGCAATTTTCGGTGAAAGTTAAATGAAAGAATTTTTCCTCCATGATGGTCAATGGAGTCAAAGACAACAGAAAACGAGTTACATTTGCAGAAAGTCTAATTTTGGTCAGTGCTGCTAGAAAGTCAAAGTTAAGGTCAGATCAGGTCAACACAATAATTTCAGTCAAGTTGCTTGTCAACTAGCTTTTTTGTCCTCTTCTCGGTTTTTCATGCTAGGGGCTTGGAGTTTTATTGAACTGGTGAAATTGGCTCATTAATTTACATATAATTAATCATTATTCTAAATCAAACAAGGATGATGTCATGCGGGTCAGTCCAATTAGACATAATTAAACGAGAATTTGTTTGAAATCTCCACCTAGGTTGACCGAGTGGGAATTATGGGGTTTTGACTCCTTTAATGTCATCCTTATAAATATTAAAACAGATATGAACTATGATGTCATAAACGATTGGATGATGGTATAAATATGTCAAGGTGATTTCATTGTCTTGTCTATCTTCTAAGTTGAGTGTTCTTCCTAGTATCTGCCCTGAGGTTGTCTTCCATCTCTTTGAAGATGTAGTGACAAGTCACAACTTCATAGTGAAGTGAAGGTTTGTTTCGGGTTGTAACACCTTCAATGCATATTGAAAATACTTGTCCATAGAATGCATCTGTGATAGTCAACTCATCTTGAGTTTGAAAACACATCCCATTTAGGTATCCAGTCGTAGAATGTTCCACACTTTCATGCAAGTTAATTTGTATCCACTGTCTCATGGACTGTTGTATATACTATTGCACTAGCAAATATTCTTGTTTTTAAAATTTGAAGTTGCCTTAATAGGATCTAATGATAGCTAGAGCGCAGTTATGTGGCCTTCAAATGCTTAAGCATTTTTTCCCACATTCTAATTGTTTTCTTACCTTGTCAAATCTATAACTTTTCAAGTGATCCCAACATAAGGCTGCATGGGATTTCATATTTATCACAACAAATTTCACCATCCCTAGGTCATGTTCAAAGATATACACTTTTACAAAAACCTATTAATTCTCAACAAAACTATGAATACATATGGAAAGATCTCTTTGAAACTCTGATACTTTAGTTCATTCAAATTCCTTTGATAACATATGGCCTATATAAGCCTTTCCACATGGTCAAGTACCTCAAGGTGATTAGTGGTACTTCTCCATCCTTAGAAGCTAAATTGTTGCTTTCACCCATTTCTATCATACAAATGGGAATTCAACAATTTTACAGGGGCTGTTAGGCCAAGGATTAATGGTGTTATTTAACAATTATTGGTGCAAGCCAAAATTGTGTCTACATTACATTTGAATGAGCAAACATTACAAATATATAAGCCAAGATATGGCTGTTCACTTCACATTCAAGATGTCCTTTCATATTCCTACTTGGCTCTTGAGTTATTCACTACAAGACAAAAACATTCCTACAACTACTCCTAGGAATAAACAACTATTATGTACAATAATATTACCACTATTAATCCGAAGGGTTTGTTGTGAGCTGAAGCATTTCTCATAACTTTTCAAAAATTTCTTGTCCAAGCACTTTTGTCAGGATGTCTGCTGGCTGCTCTGCTGTAGGGCAATATTGCAACTTGACGCTGCCATCTATCACATAGTACTGAATCAAATGAAATTTGGTATTGATATGCTTGGTTTGGTTGTGAAAGACTAGATTATTTGCCATTTGAATTGCAGAAGTGTTGTCAACCATGAAAAATGTTGACGAAACTTCTTGTTCTTGCAAATCTGAAAGAATCCTTATGAGCCACAAAATCTCTCTGGTTGCCTTTAAGAAAACGATATACTCTGTTTGTGTTGAAGAAAATGCCGACACTGATTGTTTTTTGGATTTTTAACTAACAATTGTTGTTCCCAAGTTCATAATAAAACCCATAGTGGATTTCCCATCTTCATGATCACCAACATAGAATCTGAATATCCAACTAGTTTGAAGTCTCTTGCCCTAGGGTATTTCTGCCCAACATTTTGCGTTCCTTTGAGATATTGAAGGTTCTTTTGAGATATCAAAGGACTCTTTTTACTACTACCCAATGATTGTCTCTGGGTTGTTGCATGAATCTTGAAAGAACACCAACAACAAAGGATATATCCGATCTTGTTATGATCACATAAGTTGGATTTTCAATGAGTTGTCTGTATTTAGTGGCAGTGATCAAATATGTTGTATGTTCTGATGTCAATTTTAGATTCTGTTCCATGAGCGCGCTGAGAGGGCTTATAATCTTCCATTTCCAACTTGTTCACAATGCCACAAATGTACTTCTATTGTGTGACAAAGATATACTTTGGTTTTTGAATTATTTCAATATCCAAATAGTAATGAAGATAACTCAAATTAGTCATTTCAAAGTTTTTTCATTAACTCTGATTTGAACTTTGTAGTATATCCTTTATTGTACTTGGTGATGAATAAATCATCAAAATACGCTGCCACAAATACAACCGTTTTGTCAGTTGTTTTTCGAAAAGAGTTGCATCTTGAAACTCAAAGTGTTTGAAATTCATGTTCATAAGGTTCTCAATGAGTTTATTATACCATATTCGAGTGGCTTGTTTCAAACCATACAACAATTTTTCAAATTTCCACACCTTGTGCTCTTTGCTATTTACTACAAGACCTTCGAGTTGTTTCATGTACATTGTTTATTTGAGGTCACCATTCAAAAATGTAGTTTTGACATCCATTTGGTGAACTCTCCATCTATTGTGCGCTACTAGAGCCAACATGGTTCAAGTGGTAGTCCATTTTGCTATAGGTGCAAAGGTTTTGTTGTATTCAATTATATACCTTTGTGACAAGCCTAGCTTTATGCTTGTCAAGTAAGCCGTCAGCGTTGTATTTGTTGCAGTAGACCCACTTGAAGCCAATTGGTTTGCAGTCAGATGGAGGATCGACCAATTTTTAAGTCCCATTTTTGACCAATGCATTGTACTCATCTTTCATTACTTTTCTCCAAGCAAGCTTTTGAACTTGTTTGAAAGATGTTGGTTTTAAATCAAAAACAACATTGAGTTCTTCTGCAGAATCATTCACGGTGAGCTTTTGAATCTATCTGAAAGAACCTATCTGAGCCACAAAATTGCTCTGGTTGCCTCTAAAGCAGCTATATACTCTGCTTCTATTTAAAAAAATGCTGACATTGATTGCTTTTTGGATTTCCAACTAACAACTATTGATTCCAAATTCATCATAAAAGCCATAGTGGATTTCCCATCTTTATGATGATCAAAATAGTCAGATTCTGAATATTTAACTAATTTGAAGTCTCTGTCCTTGGAGTATTTGTGCCCAACATTTTGTGTACCTTTGAGATATCAAAGGACTCTTTTTACTGTTACCCAATGACTGTCTTTGAGTTGTTGCATGAATCTTGAAAGAGTGCCAACAACAAATGATATATCCTGTTTTGTTGTGATCACATAAATTAGATTTTCAATGAGTTGTCTGTATTTAGTGGCATCGATCAAATTTGTTGTATGTTATGATGGTAATTTTAGATTTTGTTCCATGGACGCGCTGAGGCTTACAATCTTCCATTCCCAACTTGTTCACAATATTACAAATGTACTTTTACTGTGTGATGAAGATATACTTTGGTTTTTGAATTACTTCAATACCCAAATAGTAATAGAGATAATCCAAATCAGTCATTTCAAAGCTTTTCATCAACTTTGATTTGAACTTTGCAGTGTACTGTTTATTGTTCTTGTTGATGAACAAATTATCAAAATACACAGCCATAAATACCACTGTTTTGTCAACTGTTTTTGGAAAATAGTTGCATCTTTAAACTCAAATTTTTTGAAGTTCATGTTCATGAGGTGCTCAATGAGGTTATCATACCATGCTCGAGGGGCTTGTTTCAAACCATACAACAATTTTTCAAGTTTCCACACCTTGTGCTCTTCGCTGTTTACTGCAAGATCTTCGAGTTGTCATGCACATTGTTTCCTTGAAGTCACCATTTAAAAATGCAGTTTTGACTTCCATTCTATGAACTCTCTATCTGTTGTGAGTTCTCAGAGCCAACATGGTTCAAATGGTAGTCCATTTTGCTATAGGTGCAAAGGTTTTGTTGTAGTCAATTCCTTCTGTTTTAGCATATCCCTTTGTGACAAGCCTAGCTTTATGCTTGTCAAGTGAGTTGTTGGCCTTGTATGTGTTGCAGTAGACCCACTTGTAGCCAATTGGTTTGCAGTCAGATGGAGGATTAACCAATTTTCAAGTCCCATTTTTGACCAATGCATTTTACTCATCTTTCATTGCTTTTCTCCAAGGTTCAAGCTTCTCAATTTGTTTGAAAGATGTTGGTTTTGAATAAAAAACAACATTAAGTTCTGCTGGGGAATCATTCAAGGTGAGCTTTTCAATCTTATCTTGAAAATTTCTTCAAGGAACTTGTCTAATTGTGATGCCTTGCATGTGCACTTATGGTCCCTGTTTTCCCAACTTCATCGTGTCTAACATCATTCAATGTTTGGGTGGCCCACATAGGCATATTTTTCTGTGGTTTAGGTGTTTCATTTTCATTTTTTTAAGTTCCTTCACCTTTTGTTTTATATTCTTGTGGCCCCTATTCATTGTCCAATGAAGTTGCACTTTTTCCTTCAGGAGGAGTTTCTTTTTCATGTGTAGGAGACAATTAAAAAGCGATTGATTTCCAACTGTATGTCCCCCACTCTTTGTTTGGGAAGTGCAAATCACTCTCCGTGTAGACATCAAACTTTGTATATTTATCAAGTCGACTCAATTGTCAATCAATGTTGGTTTTGTCCTTTGCAGTTTCACAAAAGATAACTTCTCTTACAACAAGAAACTTTTTTTTTTCCTCATCATATAGTCTGTATGCCTTGAAGGATTCATAATATCTCAAATGGATGCATTATCGACTCTTGTGGTTCAACTTATTCCTCCTCTTTTAATCAATGCGCAACAAGTGGATTCGAAAACCCGAATGTCACATTGAAGGAAGATGACCACACATCTCATAGGAAGTCTTGAATTGAAGGGTTGTTGATGGTTATATGTTGTGGAGGTATATTGTTGTCTTAGCTGCTTCGATCCAAAATTGCAGATTTACCCTTTTGAAGTACAACATGACACAAATCGTATTCATCACGGTCTTGTTCATCCTCTCTACAACTCCATTTTGTTGTAGAGTTTGAGGAAGTATGAGATGATGTTTGATCCCATTTTTCTCAAGATAGGACTCAAACTTCTTTGAAATATATTCACCACCATTATCAGTGTTGAGTAGTGGTTTCGATGTAGGTTTGAGCTTCATTTTCAATCATCATTCAAAACTTTTTGAATTGAATGCTTCATATTTTTGTTTGAGAAACTATATTCAAGTCATTCTGCTGTAGTGATCAATGAACAACATGAAGTACTTATGACCACTAGCTAAGAGAATTGAAAGAGAGCACAACTTTGAGTGAACCAGTTGCAACTCTCTATCGGCTTTCCACTGTGACTTTGGAAATGGTTATTTTGTATGTTTGGCCAAAATCCAGGGTTCACACTTTTCCTCAAATTTTGTGGGCAAGGTAGGCAAACAAACGACACCATTCTCTTGCAATACACGAATACTGTTATAATGAGTATGACCGAATCTAGCATGCCACAACATGTTTGGAGACATTTCGTCTTTCAATGAGATGAACACAATTTCTTAAAACTGATGGTTCACCCGAGTTTGAACAATTTTTCTTCCTAATATCTAGTCAAGATGATTGCATTGTCATATTTCCTTCAGATAGCGATGTCACCATTGTGCAACAAGATGGAATGGCCTTATTGTCAAATGAGCACTAGAGACAACATGCTTTGTTTCAATTGAGGAAGGTATATAACATTCTCGAGTTTGAAATTTGGAAGCCTTAGACACTTGAATCGAAATGTACCTCTTCCCTAGAGTTGCAAACTTGATCTATCTAGGAGGAATACTGGACCGCAACTTTCTTCATAAAAATCTTCAAAGAAGTCTTTTCAAAAAGTCATATGTAGAGTGGCACCAGTATCAAGAACCCAAGCATCAAACCATGATGAACTGACTGAGACATTATTTGCTTCATCATCTGAACTAGAAAGCGCACATTCACTAGTGAATTGATCAGAGTTTCAATCTTTTATTTGTTTATTTGACTTTTCCTCACTTTTCTTACAATATGCATCAATTTTATTTCATGTAGTCTTGCATTTGTGAGTTTCATGGCTTCTTTTTCTATCACACCGTTTGCAGTAGAGGTGTTGATTGTCATTCTTTATTCATTTTGACCACCTTGATTGTCATTTTTGTCGCCTTTTCCTTTATTTTTCTTGTACTTATAATTGCCTTCACTTTTAGAAGACATGGCCTTATTGGATGTTTTGGAAGAATTGCCCTTTACATAACACACACTTTCTCCTGTGGACTTGGTTTTCTTTTCAAATGTCTTTTTTTTTTTCTGCCATCTTTTCAACTATTGATCAAATGTGATTTTTCAACTTATTGTTGGCTTGTAGAGACTTTGAGTAGGCTGAATAGTTGGTAAGAAAGACTTTTATGGATGTGGTCATATAGATGTCGATTTTGACACCTGTGACATCCACATCATGCTTGATTGCACATATTTCTAAAGCCAATCTCATCACATCACCATCTTTCAACTTGAGGTTGAACATCTTCAATTGCAATTGAATGAATTCTAACTATGAGTGGGACTCATATAGTTCTTTTAATTTGTGGAATGCTTCCTATGGAGTACCACACCTCTGAATATGACGAAACACATTTTCATTGATTGAGACCCTTATCAAGGCCAATGCTTTCTAGTTTTCTGCCTTTGTATGAATATATTTTGCATTCCTTGTTGGCTCAACTAGTTGTATATTTTTGTCGCAAATATCGAACCATAGATCATTGAAGATGAGTGTGTTTTACACTTGCCGAGACCATTCTAACCAATTGTTTTTGCCGGTCAATGTTGTGCCAATGATTAATTTGAATGAATGCATCATTTTTGTTTTGAGTTTTGAATTTGTGAAACCTCCAAATTAATTACTTATCACTCCAAATGGTCATCTTTTCTATATACCACTAGACCGATATACCAAACCTCTCTATATACCTACCTTTCTTATATACTCGTTGGTACGTGGAAGAAGCTCACATTTTATTTATACTCGGCAGTGCATTAAAGAGGTGTTAAGGCACGTGAGAGCAGAGTGGTACATGCTACTTAGGTGGCAGGGGAAAATGATTTGCCCTATCATTAACATCGACTTAACAAAAAAATCTCATATTTGTTGATATACTCCGTTTTTCTTGATTTTTGGATTTATGTTTTTTGATAGAAACATATGAGCAAATAGTAGCTTATTGTTTTTTCTTTATTTGCAAAATTTGGTGGTTTTTTTACCAAATTTGCTTATAGTAGCTCACACAATTTTTCAAATTTGCTATTGGAAATGAAAAATTTGCTTTACAATATGAACTTTTAAATGCTTCGAGAATTTGAAAAAGCTCTTAAAAATAATTTGCTTTCTAAATTATAGCTTAAAATGTATCTATTTCCTCCATATTTGTCTTTATATGCACAAAAAATTCAAATATTGGAATATGTGAAAAAATACATCCTCCTCAAAATAACCAAGCTTCACTCTTCCACGTGGCAGTAACTACCAGTGCAAATATTGAAAGAATATGGAATGTCACCTAGATTTCAGCTTGACTCTTTGTGCAGGTCGTGGCAAACGTGGCGGGGAGGGTAAAGCTAAGATGGAACACCCTAACGCCTTTGTTTTGTCTGGTATTCTCAGTGAATGTTGAGCAAAGACATCTACACAACCGCTATCAGGTCTGACGCCAACCAAACAACCAACGCATCAAGAGAATAAGATAGCACAATTTGTGACAATCAAACATAGCATATGCAGGTCGCCTAAGACTTAAAATGTCCCTCTTCTGATTGGTACGAGTCAAATCGCCTTCCAACACCAACCTGCTAATACAACCAACACAATAGAGTGGCGTAGTCCATGAAACATATGTTATGCCTTCTAGATAGCTGGTATGCTTCCACACAGGGTTGTTACACCTCAGAAATAGTTAAGAGCCTATCAAAAAAGTAACTATTTCTCTTCCTTTAACCAAAATGCCTCCTTGAACGTTGATTCGCTGCTAAAGAACAAGTAACAAGTTATTGAATGAAAGACTATGTAGGCCGTATGACTAGAATAATGGAGAGAAGATTGGAGATTAATCAATGAGAAAAAACCCAGGGTTTGATACCACTGTTAGGGCAAATATTAATGGCGTGATTTAACAATTATTGGTGCAAGCCATAATTGTGTTCACATTAACTTTGAATGAGCAAACATTACATTATATAAGCCAAAATATGATTGTTCACATCACATTCAAGATGTCCTTTCATATTCCTACGGGACTCTTGAGTTATTCACTACAAGACAAAAACATTCCTACAACTACTCCTAGGAATAAACAAATATTATGTAAAATAATATTATAGGTACAAGATTTAATCTACCCCTATTTGTGATTAAATTTGATAACCTCATATTAAAGCAAGGAATACAAGTGAAAAGGCCAAAATTATTTTTAGCGAAGTAGTCAACTTGTTGGTCATGAAAAGTAATCCAAATCTATTGTATACAATATGGATCCTTAATAACTGATTAGATTGTCAAAGGCACTTGTTTCTTCAAACTTTAGTTTGGGTTGTTAAGCATGAGTTGTACCTAAAATCAACTGCACAAAAATGGTTCATAAACAAATTATTAATCAACTATAGCGCAAATAGAGTACATGGGTGCTATCAAGGTCAATTTATATGTCAAATGCAATGGATGGAAAAATCAAAATATGGAAATCAATAAAAATACTCCCAACATCTCTAGTAGGGGCACACTATAAATAACTTTCTTGAGGAATATCTGATTTTGCGATGTGTGGTTATTGTTCGTCATACACATGCCAGTGTGTTAGTCTACTTCAATAATCAACAATACACCACTATGACAAAAAATTGTAAACCTTGAAAAAGTTGACATCTTGCAAGATACATCACAATAAAGGGCAACAATTTTTTGGCCAAGTGACAACAATTTCATGAGCATGAGACAATAACAAGAATGAGTTTTCATCATGTAGGCATGGCTATCAAGGAGCCAAGAACACCTTACTAGAAGGAAAATCTTTAACGTTTGCCAAAATCTACTGTTGGCAAGTCAAGGTCAACAATCCTACAAAGAAGGTTATTAATAAAGGACAATTCCTCATTGTTTGGTTTGAGGTATTCTCTTGTAATAATCTTTTGTGTTTATCTTGATGCCCTTGTTGCCCATCTAAACCATACATTCTTATTAGTTTTTATAGTTATCAAGGATTTTGCTGTTCTCTGTGTATTAAAGCCAAGATGATTACTGTTGATGCTTGGATTTGCACCACGACAAAATGGAATCATCTCTCTTGCTGTGGGTGACAATTTCGTTGAGATGAATCTTTAGATTAGGGGCTAGCTCCTTTTGATGCACCTTTAAAGCTCTCTTTAATCTATCAATTGTATATGAAAAGGGTAAGGAAAACAACTAAGAAAACAAAACGGTGATGCACCAATGAGTAATGTCTTCCCAATTTGATCGAAAATACACTACTTAAAGACCAACAAAGCTTCTTTCACACAAAACCCACAACTCTTTGTGCATTGTCACATCAGTGTTTCACATGTTAGATTCAAGAAGTCACTCGACATCTAGGAGAGCAACAGACAATTCCAAGAAGGAATATAGTCTTAAATCACTTCTAAAATGTCTATACACTTAAGAATGAATACTAACAAGGATCTTCAATAACACTCTTTTTGTACATTTGGTAGGTAATCGAGGATAACAGGTTAGGAAAGATAAACTCTCACTAAACAAGAACAACATGATTTGAACCGATACACAATAGTACAACATTTGAGTGGCAAAAATTTGTATTATTTCTTCCAGAGTTCTGCAAGTACAAATTTGGTCAGAGTTTCATCATAACCAGTGGAGGCTCCCAAATGATTAAAAAGAATACATATATATATTTTTGGAAGGAGGTCAAGCGAATGAAATGCAAAGATCAATCAGACATGTCCAAATTGAGAATAGGAACAGTTACTATACATTTTGTAAAATGCTTTCGATGGTTATACCAGCATAATCAAGATGTCTTGAACTGTGTTTTCTATAAATGGGCTCAGCGATTGAAAATTTGTTTTGATGTTCGCTGCTCTTTGCTGGCTTGTCGAGCTGTGAAACGGTGTAACAACTCGAACCGTTGACTTGCCTATTTTCGCTTGTTGTGCATCAGACGTTTAGAATTTTGCCATGTGTCACTTCCACATTCATCTTCAGGTTCTCGCACTTTTGTTTTTAACTCCAACGGCTATTCCTTGCAGCTTGAAATTGATGTTCTGTGGGCCGTCACCTTTCGGGTGTTTTCTTCGGACTTCTTGTTTTCGGCATTTTTTCGGACAATTTGTCGGAAAGAATTCTTTCGGGCTTTTCTTCCTTTCCTCTCGGCTTTTTTGCAAAGAACAATTTCTTGTTGGCTTCCAACAAATTGTCCGAAGGAATTCCTTTGGATTTTCTGCTAAGTGCCATCTGCAAAAAAAAAAGTGCCCTTCGGCTTGTTGAAAACATACCTTCGGAAAAATGCAAGTGACCCTTCAGACTTCTTGAAAAGGTCCATTTTCTTGCGGAAACAATCTTTTGGACTTTTTGGAGATGAACCCTTCGGCTTTTCTATCTCTTTATCTTCGGCCTTTTTGTGGACACCCTTCGGAAAGTGGTCACATACCCTTTGGAAGATTGAAAATGATCCTTTGAAAATGCAAGTGGATCTTTTGGAACTTTTAAATAACCCTTCGGGAATTTTGAAATGGTCCACCTTTTCTTCGAAACAATCCTTCCGACTTTTTGAAAAGGTCCCTTCGGGAAAGTTGAAATGCCCTTCGGACTTTTTGCGAAGTACCCTTCGGACTTTCTACGAAATACCCTTCGGAAAGGCAAGTCTTCTTTCGGAAAAAGTGAAAGTGACATTTCGGAAGAATTGAAAATGTCCTTGGGCTTAAAAAAGTCCTTTGGAAAAGTTGTCAGATACCTTTCGGAAAAATTGCAAGTGTCCACTTTCTAAAGAAAATACCCTTCGGGAAAGTTGCAAATGTACTATTCGAAAAAAGTTGTCTTGGGCAATTTTTTTGAAATAATTCCACCGAATGAAAGTCCGAAAGAAATACACTTAAGGAAAAAGCCTCGCACAAAAAGTTTGAAAGAATTTGGCAAAGGTTTAGAACAAAAAACCCGAAAGAATTCATTGCAAAGGACTTAGCCAAAAGACTAAAGAACAAAGCTTTCAAAAGGAAAACATTTGGGTTTTTTATATATAAAATACTTCAGCATTGTATAAGAACACTTCTTCTGAATGAAACTTGCATACTGGACTTGGACAAAGGTATAGACTCAGATGTTTTTTTGCAAAAAGGGGGTGCCCAATTTTGGCCTGAAAAGCCAAAATTTGGTCAACAAATTGGTGACTTGTAGGGGTAGTATACCTGTTATACTAAACAAAGCAATAGCCTTATCCAAACTCAGGGCCAATGGAGTCAATGGATTCTTGAAGATGACTAACAAGGATATTGCCAAAACAAAATACAAGAAAACACACCGCAACAACAAGACCAAGCAAAGACAACACAAAACAAGACAAGGACAAACCCACACATGTGCATAAGCACTTAGGGAACACAGGAAAAACATGAAACTATGTAAAAAAAAAAAAAAAAAGAACTTCAGTAACAATGCTTTAGATATATCCCATTCACTGAGATATGCAGCTCCTCTCCATCCAACTTTGAGAGTTGGAAAGCATTGTGCTGTTTGCACTGTGTGATCACATATGGGCCACTCCACAAAGCATCAAACTTTATGTGCTTTCCAGGTTTGGCCCTATCTTCATCCCATTTCAGGCTAATGTCTCCTTCTTTAAAACTCCTTGACATGGATTTCTTGTCAAAATACTTCTTTGTTTGCTCTTGGTGAGTTGTCATGGTCTACATAGCTTGATCTCTTGTCTCCTCAAGCTCCATCAACTCGCATAACCCAACTTCCATGCTCTCATTCTCCATCAACTGCACTTGATATGCGAGGTCTAAAGCTGGTAACTCAAGTGAGATAGGAAGCCTAGCCTCCCATCCATACACAAGTGTGTATGGTGCGTTCTCAATTGCTCTCTTTGGGGTGATACTATCAGCGCAAATGGCTGTCTTCAACTTGGTGTGCCAAGTCCTTTGATTCTTCTCCATAGTTCTCTTTATGATCTTGATCAAATTCTTGTTTGTGGACTTAGCTAGTCCGTTTCCCTGGGGATAGTAGTTGGAGGAGGTGCTAAGATAGATGCCATGCTTCAAAGCCCATTCACTTGTACTTGTTCCTAAGAAGGCTAGTGCATTATTTGAAATGATTGTTGAAGGAGTTCCAAATATGGTTAGTATACCTTCATAGAAGTCCATGACCGAGTTTTCATTTGCCACCTTAAGAGCTACAACGTCCACCCATTTTGTAAAATAATCAGTCGCTGTCAACACCCACTTGTAATCAGCGCTAGGAGGATTGATCAGACCTATGAAATCCAAACCTCATTGCATAAAAGGGTTGCTCAACCTGGATTGGATGAGGAGACAAGACAACTAGCTTTTGTTTGCCATCAAAAAGAGCACACTTTGGCATTTCCTTACCCAAGCAAGGGTGTTTTTAAACAAGCTAGGCCAAAAGTATCCAGCTCTCATAACCTTAGCCGTTGTAGTTCTTGGAGCAAAATGGCCACCAGCTGGCCCATCATGGAACTCATGCAATACTTTGTCAATCTGATCTGAATCAATGCACCTCAAAAGCACCCCTGAAAAGTCCTTTCTAAAAAACACTCCATCAACAAGTACATAAGGAATGGATTGCAACCTAAAATACCTTCTTCTAGCTCTGTCAAGACCTTATGGACACTCACTAGTTTGAAGGAAATGAATCATGTCTTGTGTTCAACTCCTTGTGGCTGAAGGTACAATTGCTGTAGGATCATCATGAAGTGTCAAAACAACCTCCCTTTGCTCTTTTAAATCTGAAGCAAGATGCTCACACAGTCCTTTTCCTTTCACTAACTTGGTTGTTTTGATCTCCACATCGTATACTATCACTTTGGTGATCCAACTTGCCCTTTTCTCATCCAAATCTCTGTTCAACATAAAGTCTTTTACACTAGGATGACGCACAAAAATGTGAATCTTGTTGCTAGACAACATATCCCTGAACTTCTTCAAACTCCTTATGACTAAAAGCACTTGTTTCTCAACATGTGTATCTTGTCTTATAGCCCTCCAAACTTTGACTGAAAAAGGCAATAGGTTGTTCCAAATTTTCATTATTAGCTTGAGTAAGCATGGCAGAGATTACCTCTTCATTCCCAAAAGTATACACGTTGAAGTCCTTGGAGAAGTTAGGACTTGCAAGAGTAGGGGCCCTGGGTAATGGCTTGTTTGATCTCTTCAAAACATTCTTTTCTCCTTCCTGTCCAAGTGAATATCTGATCCTTCCTTAGCATAGATGTCAAGTGCTTGCCCAGGTTAGCAAAATCAGGGATGAACCTCCTAATGAAATTTATTTTACCAAAGAAGCTTTGTAGACCCTTCTTATGTTTAGGTAAAGACAAGCCAAGATGGCACTTACTTTTTCCGGATCAATGGACAGAGCTTTCTTGGAAACAATGTGGCCTAAGAGTTTGTCTTCATGAACAACAAACACACACTTCTTTGGGTTTAGAGAGATCCCAAACTCTCTACACCTCTCAAAAATCTACCTCAGGTGCTTCAAATGATTGTTTGCATCTTTGGAGAAAACTGTCACATCATCAAGATATACCAATACAATGTCATTGATTAGTCTTTGGAAAGCCATATCCATTGCACGTTGAAAAGTCGCTCCAGCATTTGACAATCCAAATGGCATCTTCCTATAGGCATATGTGCCTCATTTGGTGGTGAAGGCTGTTTTGTATTGGTCACTTTCTTTCACCAAAATTTGATTGTACTCGGAATAACCATCTAAGAGAGAAAACCTCTCACTCCCTGCCACCACTTGCAGCATTTGCTCCATAGAAGGGAGTGGGTAATGATCCTTCAAAGACACTCTATTCAAGTCCCTAAAGTCTACACACAACTTGATCTCTCCATTTTTCTTTCTAACAGAGACTAAATTGGCCAACCAGGAAGAATGCTTGATAGGAAAAATGATTCTGGATTCAATCAACTTAGTGAGCTCTTTCTTCATGAGTGGTTCAATCTTGGGATTGATTGGCCTTTGTCTTTGCTTGATGGGTTTGGCGTTTTCATCTAACTCTATGGTATGTTGAGCCAAGCTTGGATCAAAACCCTTCAAATCGCTATACTCCCATGCAAAAATATCACTAAACTCCTTGCATAGTTCAATGAAATCATGCCTCTTTTGACTAGTGCATACCTTCCCAAGTGCAAGTAGCTTATCTTTAAAGATTTCTACCCTTTCATAGTTCTCTTTCTTGGTTGACATGCTTGCTTTCTCCTTGTTGAGCTGGTCATCTTCATTGAATATGCTTTCAAGAGTCACTAGGCCTTTAAGAAGTGTGTTGGATTTCAATTGGACAATCTGCCCTCCATATTGCTATTGAAGCTTAGACTAATTCTTTGTAGAGAACTCAACGTCTTCTTGTAGGAAGAGGGCTATCTGTTCATCACTATCAAAAACTTGCCAATTGGTGACACTATTTGGTATGGAAGGTCTCACAATCACCTTTAGTTGAGATTGATTCTTGTCTTCTCTTATGCCTTTTGGAACATCAAATTGAGCACCAATAGATGCCAATCTATTAGCATGCTTATTATTTTCTCTTGGAATAGAAGTGATATTAAATACCATGAAGTCTTCTACAAGGTCCCAAACTCTATGCTTATAGGACTTGAGCAAGGAGTTCTTGGTCAAATTCTGTCCTCTAACTTGATTGACAACGAGCTCGCTATCACCAAACACTTGCAATTCTTTGACACCTCTTTTCCTTGCCCACTTGAGACCATGAATGAGGGCCTCATATTCTGCTACATTACAAGAATAAGAGAACTGAAATCTAAAAGTTGAAAAATACCTTTCCTTTGAACGTGAAACCAACATTTCTCCACCACCAACGCCAATCTTGCTTCTAGACCCATCGAAGAAACACTGCCACAAACCATTCACATCTTCATTTGACTTCATCAAATTGGGCATGAAAGAGTCCTTCTCATGCATATAATATACTCCAATACCAGATTCCTCAATGAACTTGTAAGGATCATGCACATAGTTGTCATCTCCCCACTCATCTAGGAACAAATCAGAAACTCCTTCAAGGGAAGATGATGGGGATTGATCAATGTGAAACTCCTTTTCATCAATGATAACATAGTTAACATTTGCTACCTTGGGTGAATATGGTTCCAAGTGATCTCTATGAATAGGCTCTGACTCAATCTTCACCATAGTGCCATATTTTGTTCTAAACACGGACCAATTAGCTGCGAAGTATCCACCTATCTTGGATGTAAAGTCTCTTGGCAAGCAAAGAGCAAAATAAGGAGGTAAATTTGCTACCACCACATCATGAGGAATTGAAAAGGTAGGACAAGCATGAAGGGCAAGTTCAAACCTTTCACAACCCCCAAAGTCTTCACTGGTGATCCATCCAATTTCAAAACTCTTTTAGTTATTGACTCGTATTTGATGTCTAGCTTATCTGCTATGCATTTGAGCATAACTGATGTGCTTGCTCCACTGTCTATGATGCAATTATGAACCAAGAAATCACCAATAATTAAAGATAAGTAGAAATGAGTCTTTTCATCTTTCTTCCCCTGACCATCTATAGATTGAGTTCCATTGACCAAAACCACATTGTCTTTTCGAGATGGGCCAGCTTGTTTACCCAACCATGCAATTCTTGTTGGAGTAAATCTTGCTGCCTTGGTAATGCTAGAGAATCCCATAATGAGATGTTCATTTGAAGCTTCTTCATCTGATCCACAACATTAATGGAATGATTACTTACCTTGGGGTTCTCTTTATGAACATTTGCACCTTGTGATGTAGCTTGTGGAGGTAGGGTTGTAGCAGCTGTCTTAAAATTTGGAATCCTCTGATTTTCTTGTGCTTTAGGCACTGAATTAGGCCCTTCTCCCATCTGAGCTGATGTAAGAGTCAAAACATGTCCTTGATTGGTTCCTTGAACTTCAACGGTCCTTTTCTTTGATCTACTGTTGGCAGCCACATTAGCACTCTGATTGCTTGTATTTCCCACCTAATTAATGGCACAAACTCACCCTCCAAATGATTCATGAGTCGAATCATACTGAACCTGTCTACTCTCCATCTTGAATTACGTTGGCATCTCAAAATTTGAAAATTGAGATGTTTGATCACCTTGTGTAGTCATGCCTTGATTTTGCATCTCATTGGCATAAGCAACCTGTTCTTGACCTTGCTCAAAAGAAGGGTAGTTGGGCTGTTCCTGGACCAAATTGTTTTAAGTGGGAACAAGGGCTTTGGAGGATGAGGGAGCATTAGGATTATAACTTTGATAAGATTTGACATGGGTGATTTGGCCTTGTCCTTGATTATTGCCTTGAAAAGATCTGTTTGTTTGTCCAAACTGGTTGTAGGACTGATAAGGCCTATAGCTTTGGACTTGTTTCCTTTTGAGAGCAACCAATTCATCAATAACACTTTGAAGCAGGGTTTTGACTTCATGCATTTCATTGGTAGGGGCAATGACAAATTTTTCTTGACCAGGGAAAGGAGTTAAAGTGGGCCAAGCACTTTGACTAGGAGAATGCAAATCAGGGAATAGTGGCATTGGAGGTCTAGGAGCTATCTTTCCTGCTTGGACAAGACAATTCTCAGCATTTATGATCCGGGCAACAATTTGGGTGACCATTCGGGTGACAGTGAATTCCTCGAATATTGTATTGTTTTAAATCCTCACCCGTTATGTCCTCGAGTGCTGTATTGTTTTAATTCTTGGAAGTCAAATTGTCGGTGACAGTGATTTTCTCGAGCCACTCAATCTTAAATCGTCACTCGTTAATTCCTCGAGCCACTCAATCTCCCGATGTTTTTAAAATATGTATAAATGCATTGTAACCTGAAGTGGGAAGGCAAACATCTCTTCCCAGAGATAAGCCTATATTTTTATTGCGATGTCTGAGTAATACATCTCTTCTCAGAGAATTCATTGTTATTATGTTATTTCTATGCTATTGAAATATTTATCAACCAAAACTTCTGAGTTTTGGATCAGTGGTATCAGAGCAGTTTGTCTTGAGAGTATGATTTCGAGGACGAGGTCAGGATACAAGAAACTTGGTTGGGAAGCGACAGAGCTTCCAAAATTTCCACTTGTGCGCCCCAAACGACTTCAAATGGCGGACGACACCGAGACATCCGATCCTTTCAAGGAAATGGTGAATGAGGCCCTCCAACGGCAACAAGCACAGATGTTGCAACAATTTGCTCAAATTCTTCAAACACTTCCGATGGGAAATTCTGGCTCTGCGACTACACACTTTGGCTCCTCATCAAGGGAACTTCTTTTCAGTGCCCCAACACCCTTCAAGGTTCAGGGAAATTTTGATATTCCCACATTTGAAGGCAAAATCAATGCTGATGTAGTGGAAAATTGGTTGGATCAACTGTCTTCCTACTTCTCTGTAAATAAGTTCACCGATGGAGAAAAAATCACTTTTGTTCTTTTGAAATCATCATTGCCCGTGAAAAACTGGTGGGAAGTGTACAAAAAGAGGTTCAATACAAATATCATTGGCCTTGGGGTGGAACCTACCTGGGATGATTTTATGGAAGCAGTAAAAGAAGAATACTATCCCATCGGAGCGTATGATGATCTGTACATACAGTGGCAACAACTTCGCCAAGGCAAGGACCAATCTGTTCAAGATTACACAGACACTTTTCATTCTTTGTCTGCAAGATTGGGCATTCAAGAAAGTGAGAAACATAAAACTCTCAAATATCGTGGACTACAATGGTACATACGGGGGGAAACGGAACTCTTCAATTTGGAAACCCTCGGTGAGGCATATAAATTTGTAGTGAAGATTGAATAGAAGCATGGCAGGAATAATACAAAGAGTCAACCCTCAAAATGGAAAAGTGACAAGGAAGGTCAAACACGAGGCCAAAATTGGAAGCAAAAGGAGTTTCAGGATAAGAAATCCCAGAAGGGGAAGGCTGGAAAATGGTGTGATTACCACAAAATTGGAACTCACTCCCAAAAAGAGTGTCGAGCCATCAAGTCACTACTCTCAGTCACAATACTCGACATCTACTACTCTGCCTCATACACAAACCACAGTTGAAGAGGACGAAGAAGAAATTGTAGATGCTGACCCTGACACCATCGTCGCTTCATAACAAACCCGTGAGGAAAGACCAGATGGCAAAGAAAGATTGTTTCACTCCAAATTATGGGTAAAAGGTAAGCCTCTGCATTTCATTCTTGATAGTGGGAGTCAAAAGAATTTAATCTCTGCTAAAGTTGTGAAAAGTCTAGATCTATCCATGAATCCTCATCCAAAGCCCTACAGTATTGGATGGTTGAGCCCAGGGAGAGACCTTCGTGTCACCCATCCGTGTCTTCTTTCATATGCTATAAAACCATTCCAAGATGAAGTCTTGTGTGATGTGGTCAATCTAGATGTTTGTGATGTACTCCTTGGTTAGTCGTTCATGTATGAGCGACATGGCATCTATGAATCACGAACCCGAGGGATCACCCTCACTCTTGAAACACGACGCTATAGGGTGCCAGAGGTACCACCTCCCACATCTGTCTCCGTGATCAGTGCTAAGCAATGCAAGAGATTGGTGGAGAAGACAAAGCAATTTGTCTTCATGGTGGTCAAACCACAGAAATCCAAGGAGGCCGATGTTGCAGTCTTGACTACACAATCAACACAACAACAAAAGCAGATAGGACGAATCACAGGAGAATATGATGACTTATTTAAGTCACCCACATGAGTTCCACTGCATTGCGAGGGAAAACATTCTATCAATTTGATCCCAGGATCACCTTTGCCTAACAGTCTTGTGTATCGCAGATCAGTTTTGGAGAATGATGAGATAAAAAGACAGATTCAAGAATTGATCCAAAGGGGTCACATCAGGGCAAGCTCTTCACCTTGTGGTAGCCCAATTGTCTTGGCACCGAATAAAGATGGAACATGGAGGCTTTGCATTGACTACTAAGCCCTGAATAAAATCTCTGTGAGGAATCACTACCCTCTCCCCATGATCGATGACCTGCTGGACCAGCTCCGTGGTGCGAAGTTTTTCACCAAAATTGATCTCAAATTTGGTTATCACCAAATTCCCATCGATCCCACTGATGTCTGGAAAACTGCATTCAAATCCAAGGAGGGGCTCTTTGAATGGTTGGTCATGCCTTTTGGCCTAACGCACCTGCAACCTTCATGAGGATGATGGATGACATCCTACGACCCTTCACCAACTCATTCATGGTTGTCTACTTTGATGACATACTCATCTATAGCAAAACATGGGAAGAACATTTGCAACATGTTCGTAAGGTGCTTCAAACTCTTGACGAATGCACATTCGGAATGACAACAATTTAGTACCTCGGGTACATTGTGAATGAGGAAGGGGTCGATGTTGATCCAGAAAAGATTCGGGTTATTCGAGAATGGCCCACACCAAGGACCCTCACAGAGCTTCGCAGCTTTTTGGGTCTTGCAAATTTCTACTGCAAGTTTGTTCTTGGATTTTCACATGTTGCTTGGTCACTAACCCAAGTGACTAAGGGAGGAGCTAAAGCTACATTTCAGTGGGGTGAAATACAACAAAGGGCATTTGAGAATTTGAAGAACAGACTCTACTCAGCTCCTGTTCTTGCCTTGCCAGATTTGCATCAACCGTTTGAGTTGATGACAAATGCATTTGAATATGCCACGGGAGCTGTCATCATGCAACATGGCCATCCTGTTGCATACCACAGTGAAACTTTCACTGATACAGTCAGGAAATATCCAACATATGATAAGGAGCTCTATGCCATTGTGCAAGCTTGCAAACAGTGGAAACACTACATCTTGGGGAAAGAGACGATCATCCACACTGACCACAGACCATTGGAATTCATCCAGAGGCAAAGCAAACTACGAAATGAGAGGCACCAAAGTGGGCCATGTATCTTCAGCAATTCCACCTGATAATCAAACACAAAAAGGGGAGCTCAAATACAACTGTAGATTGTCTGAGCTGCCCACCAATTACTACACTCACAACAGTTCTTGACCTGTGTGGACATGAGACTGCCACTTGGGGTGCTCTGTATGAAGCAGATCCTACCTTTGTTGATACATATCAAGCGCTCCAAAAAGGTGAACATGTTTCTGACTTCTATTTGCAAGATAATGTCCTCTGCCATATGGGGCACATTTGTGTCCCTGTTGCAAAGCAACAAAAGATGATATGGGAAGCACACTTCAGTAGGACAACTGGACACTTTGGTATCAAAAAGACATTGGCAGTTTTTCAAAAACACTTCTACTGGCCCCATACGCGGAAAGATGTGGAAAGATATCTCAAATCTTGCACCCCATGTGCAATAGCCAAACCAACAAATAAGAAGCAAGGATTGTACACGCCATTGCCAGAACCAACCAGGCCTTGGGAATCCGTCTCAATGGATTTTCTCTCAGGGTTGCCCACTTCCAAACATGGTAAGGAATGTATTTTTGTGGTAGTTGATCGTTTTTCAAAAATGGCTATCATGCTTGCTTGTAAGAAAAATATATCTGCTGAGGAAACTGCTCAACTATGTTTTAGGCATGTATGGCTCCATTTTGGTCTCCTCAAGTCCATTGTCTCAGATCGAGATAGCAGGTTCCTGAGCATCTTCTGGTCCACTCTATGGAAGATGATGGATACTAAGCTGATGAAGTCCATAGCCTTCCATCCACAGAGTGATGGTCAGACAGAGGTGGTAAACTGTTTGATTGTTGACATGATTCGGATGTATCACTCCAAACATCCACGCATATGGGACGAGGGACTTCCTTTCATACAACATGGATACAATCGGGTGCTGCACAGCTCGACCAAGCACAGTCCATTCCAAGTATGTTTTGGGTTCCAACCCATGGCACCAATTGATATAGCTGTTCCATTTTCCACCATGGAATACACACCTCATGGAAGATCTAAGGCAACAAAAGCAACAAAGTTTATTGAACAAATGCAACACATCCAACAAGTTCATGACATCCTGGAGAAGATGAATCAAAAGAGGCCAGCTTAGCCACCAAGGTGAGTGGCTCACAGAGAATCAAATCAAGACACAACTACCCCACCTGACGGGGAATATTGATGCAATGGGGACCATTGCTTTTCAAGGAGGGAGGAATGATCCTGGCAACAATTTGGGTGACCATTCGGGTGACAGTTAATTCCTCGAATATTGTATTGTTTTAAATCCTTACCTGTTATGTCCTCGAGCGCTGTATTGTTTTAATTTTTGGAAGTCAAATTGTCATTAAGTTATCTAGTCTAGGCCAAGGTGACAGTTATTTCTTCGAGCCACTCAATCTTAAATCGTCACCCGTTAATTTCTCGAGCCACCCAATCTCCTGATGTTTTCAAAATATGTATAAATGCATTGTAACCCGAAATGGGAAGGCAGACATTTCTTCCCAGAGATAAGCCTATATTTGTATTGCGATTTCTGAGTAATACATATCTTCTCAGAGAATTCATTGTTACTGTGTTATTTCTATGCTATTGTAATATTTATCAACCAAAACTTGAGTTTTGGATCAATTTATGGCTATTTCATAGGCAGCAGGCAATGTGTTTCCACCCATAGATTGAATCATCATGGCAATGCCACTATTCAATGCTTCCAAGTAGTACAAAAATGCATAGTTTGGTGTAGGTCTCACAAGCGCTGGGATTATATCCCATGTCTTTTGAAACCTAGTATTAAAATCTTGCATGAATTCATAAGGTGCCCTCTTGATTGTGGTCAATTGCTCAGCAAGAGATAGGTGATCACTTTTTTCCCCAAACCTATTAGTCAATAGGGTCCCCAACTCATCCTATGAACCAATAGAATTTACAGGTACGGTTCCATACCAGTCCAAAACTTTTCCTTTGAAAGACAAGGCCAACAACCTAATAGTTACATTTTCTTGGGTAATATTATGGATATTACAAAAGTTTGCTATATTCCTGATATGTTTAATGGCAGTAATAGGACCATCCCCACTAAAAGATGGGACACTTTTGAGAGCAGCGCTTGGAATTTGATCATATTGGGCAAGATGCAAGGGCGATGCCCTTCAGAAAGGCACAAAAGGTTGTCTTCTAGCCATTTTGGAATGAACACTATAGATGTTAGGAATGGAATGTATCACAAACTTGGAAGCTTCGAACACAAAACCTCTTTTGTAAGGATGAGTATTGACAAACCTGAACCTTTTGGTGGAATATGGAGGTAATTCCACAAACTCGAAGGGTACACCTTTAGCAGCAGACTTAGTGGTCACCTTTGGCATGGAAAGGACTGATCATCAACCAAAGACTTGAATTTTTCAATGGAGTCACCAGGTATTGAATGTAGATGCTTTTTTATCTGCAACTGTGTTAAGACCAACACCAATCTTGAACAATCTTCTAGGACTTAGAGGTCCCATCGGACATACCAAAAACTGTTGACGCTTGGATTTGCACCCTTGAAGAGATATTCAGTTCTCATTCAAGCGGCAAAATGGAATCATCTCTCTTGTTGTGGGTGACAATTTCGTTGAGATGAATATTTAGATTAGGGGCTAGCTTCCCTTGATGCACCTTTGAAGCTCTCTCTAATTATCAATTGTATATGAAAAAGGTAAGAAAAACAACTAAGAAAACAAAATGGTGATGCACCAATGAATAATGTCCTCCCAATTTGACTGAAAATACACTATTTAAAGACCAACAAAGTTTCTTTCACACAAAACTCACAACTCTTTGTGCATTGTCACATCAATGTTTCACATGTTAGATTCAAGAAGGCACTCGACATGCAAGGGAGCAACAAACAATTTCAAGAAGGAATATAGTCTTAAACCACTTCTAAACTGTTTATACACTTAAGAAGGAATGCTAACAAGGCCTTGAACAATACTCTTTCTGTACATTTAGTAGGTAATCGAGGATAACAGGTTAGGAAAGATAAACTCTCACTAAACAAGAACAACACGATTTGAACCAATACACAATAGTACAGCATGTGAGTGGCAAAAACTTGTATTATTTCTTCAAGAGTTTTGCAAGTACAAATTTGGTCAGAGTTTCACAATAACCAGTGGAGGCTCCCAAATGATTAGAAAGAATACATATATATAGTTTTTTGGAAGGGAGATCAAGCGAATGAAATGATAAGATCAATCAGACATATGTCAATTGACAATAGGAACAATTACTATACACTTTGTAAGATGCTCCCGACAGTTTTACCAGTAGAATCAAGATGTCTCGAACTGTGTTTTGATATAAATGGGCTCAGCTGTTGAAAATTTGTTTTGACGTTAGTTGCTCTTTGTTGGCTTGTCGAGCTGTGAAACGGTGTAACTCGAACTGTCGACTTGCCTATTTTCGCTTGTTGTGCATCAAACGTTTAGAATTCTGCCATGTGTCACTTCCACATTCATCTTCAGGGTCCCACACTTTTATTTTTAACTTTAATGGCTATTCATTGCAGCTTGAAATTGACGTTCTGCAGGCCCTCACCTTTCGGGTATTTTCTTCGGACTTCTTGTCTTCGGCATTTTTTCAGACAATTTGTCCGAAAGAATTCTTTTGGGCTCTTCTTTGTTTCCTCTTGGCTTTTTTGCAAGGAACAACTTCTCATTTCCTTTGGATTTTCTGCTAAGTGCCATCCGCAAAAATAAAAGTGCCCTTTGACTTGTTGAAAATATACCTTCAGAAAAATGCAAGTGACCCTTCAGACTTCCTGAAAAGGTGCACTTTCTTGCGGAAACAATCTTTCGGACTTTTTGGAGATGAACCCTTCGGCTTTTTTGTCTCTTTATCTTTGGCCTTCCCGCAGATACCCTTCGAAAAGTGGTCACATACCCTTCGGAAGATTGAAAATGCAAGTGGACCTTTCGGAACTTTGAAATAACACTTTGAGAATTTTGAAATGGTCCACCTTTTCTCCGAAACAATCCTTCGGACTTTTTGAAAAGGTCCCTTCGGGAAAGTTGAAATGCCCTTCGTACTTTCTGCGAAGTACTATTCGGAAATGCAAGTGTTCTTTCAGAAAAAAATGAAAGTGACATTTCAGAAGAATTGAAAATGTCCTTGGGCTTGAAAAAGTCATTCGGAAAAGTTGTCACATACCCTTCGAAAAAATTGCAAGTGTCCATTTTCCAAAGAAAATACCCTTCGGGAAAGTTGCAAATGTACCCTTCGGAAAAGTTGCCTCGGGGATTTTTTTCGAAATAATTCCACTGAATGAAAACTCGAAAGAAATACACTTAAGAAAAAAGCCTTGGACAAAAAGTCCGAAAGAATTCGGCAAGGCTTAGAACAAAAAACCCGAAAGAATTCATTGCAAAGGACTTAGCCAAAAGACTAAAGAACAAAGCTTTCAAAAGAAAAACACTCGGGTTTTTTATATGTAAAATACTTCAGTTTTGTATTAGAACACTTCTTCCGAATGAAACATGTATATTGGACTTGGACAAAGGTATAGACTCAGAGTTTTTATTGCCAAAAGGGGGTGCCCAATTTTGGCCTGAAAAGCCAAAATTTGGTCAACAATTACATTGCAAGATCATCAAATCTTGTGGTGATTTTTGGTTTGTTTGAGAGTAACCGGGGACATCACCAGGTCCAAGGCTTGTTGTGACCTTATTGTGCCCATGGATTTTTGATTGCTTTATTGCGGTGCTCCATTAACGAGGTGTCCATTGGGTGTGGTCTCTATTATCACAAAGTGGGATTTGAACTTGGGTCTCTCATTATCGAAAGCACTCATTATACCACCTCATAGAAAAATCCAATGGTGATTCAAATGTGAGATTGTGGAACTATTTATGTAATTTGTTTTGTTTGCAATAAATTTTTTGTATGTTGGCCATGTTTATGGTTTTGTTTCCTTAAGGAAGTATGTTGGATGCTCAGAGTCTGCAAGATGACAGAGCTTTCTAAATTATAATTTATTTAAATTTGCAATATTTTGATCTCTACTTTTGGTACGAGAAAAGGATAAACACTTGTGATAAGATTTTAGTGGTTCTGTTATAATCACAAACCCATATTATTTGGCAATCTTAGTAGTTCTAAATTAGAAATAATGGTTTTCAATGCATCTTAATAAATGTGATCAATTTCTATATTTCTTTTGACTATGCAAAATTTAAGGTTCTTGAAGAAATATAATCTTATAATATGTTTCAAGCTTCAAAAAGGTTCCATTTAAAATTGATGCGTAATGGCAAAAGAAAATCAAGTAATCTTAACATATTGTGCTCTTTAAATATATGCCCAGTGAGATTACGACACGTTTTAACAAGGTGAGAGATTGATCTCTTCTTCCTGCAGGTTGTTGCTTGTGGAGTTGCAGTTAGGACATACAATTATGGTGCAACGGATTTCAAAGAAACACCGGTGTACAAGGAAGCTATTGAGTCTCAAGGATTATTTGAAGAGGCACCAGAGACACTCAACCCACAAGTTTTTGAAACCAATCCGTCTGAGATTGCACCCTCTCCTTAGTAATTGCTTTCATTGCATCTTGTCAAACACGCTAGACATAGTAAATGTGTATATTCAACCTTTGACTTACCTTTGTTATTGTTATCCTAGTGGTCGTATTTGCTTCATATTTCATTACAATTTTATTTGCTCACTAGTTTATGAAATGTCTAGTTTGATTTTAGTCATTAACTCATTTTGGTTGCGTCATGCCATAAAGTTTTAGTGGCATTTCGAAGAAATATTATCTTGTAATATGTGTGAAGCTTGCAAGCTTAAAAATGTTCAATCAAAAAATTGATGCTTAATGGGCAAAAAATTGTTAAGCAATATCAATATTTATGATCTTTAAATATGTCTAGATATTCGTGAGACTATGATGTGCTTTAACAAGGAGAGAGAGATTGAATCTTTCTGCCAGGGGTAGGTTGTGGAGTTTTAGTCAGGGCATAAACTTATGGTGCTTGTTTTTTTTAGTTGAAATATTTAATGATGAAAATGAGAATCACTTAATTTAAATATGATTCATTTTTGTTTAAGAAGGTGAACACATGCTAATGGAGGGAATTAAGCAACTGATGAGCAAGACATGGATTCAATGTTTAAGAGTTATAAATTACGGGGCACTTCCAAACCGAAATGATGGGTTGGACCTTCTAATCCAAAGCAATAATGGAGAAAAATACTACACAGATAAAAATATAGGGGCACTTCCCCACCGAAAATATGGGTTGGACGTGCAACCTTTATTTATAAACAATACATTTAATTTTTCACTGAGGGCCTTTCTAACTACAATGAATAGATTAAATGATATTAATAATTTTTCACAAAAGTCATGTGTTACAATGCATATTGTTACATAACATACAATCAATATAACAGTAATGTTATGAGCTTGTAAATCTTTGTAGTAAGACAACAAAATTGCTATATTTATGTATCCAACATACTCCATATGTAAAAAGCCTTTTCCACAAAATTTGATATCTAAATGGGAGCGCCCCTCATATGTTTGTTTTTCTTACACTTTTATGGTCTTCGCTGGAAAATGATTAGATACACTCACTTGAATGTTAGATACACTCAATGTTTAGCAAATTTGACAACCACCTTTTTTATTCCTACAAGATATACAATTAATATCACAACATAACAAAATATGAGTGTGTAAGAAATATATATTTTTGTAATAAGATAACAAAATTGTTATGTTTAAGCATCCCTCTAAATGTAGAAAGCCTTTTACGCAAAACTTGATGATCAAATTGGAGATCCCTTGTGCATTGTTTTCTTCTGATTTTGTGTGCTTTGCTTTAAAATGATTAAGAATTCACTTGAATGTATATAAAATTTGACAATGACCTTGTTTGATGAGTTACATAAAAATCATTAATTGTACTTTGTTTTTAATTTAACAATATTGTATATATATTATTAATCCTAGATGTCTAGCTTAGGTGTCTTGCTTTTGTCTTTTTTAATAAGCTCTCAATTCTCGTAGGAATATGAAAAGTTAGATTTGAGAATGTGAAGTGAATAGCCTTCTTGGCTTATTTTTTGTAATATTTGTTCTCTTCATTTCTTGAATTGTGAAATAAAAATTTCATTGTCATTTTGAATATAATCCAGCCTGTCATTAATATTAGAGCCTAGAATTTAAATTTGTTTTTCTTCTCCATTCATTGCGCCGTATGGTCTGCAATTAATTATTTTCTTTCAAAATTTTTGTATGATTGTGTAATGAACTAGTAGTGGGACGTTGACATTTTGGTCTAAAGGGAGTTGTTTTGATCATTCTCTGATAATGTACCAATTAAGGAAATTGAAATTGTTAGGATTTTGTCGTACTTTCATTTGCACCATGGCGCTCATACATGCATAGCAAAACATAGCGACTACCGGCTACATAGAGGCTATTTTAAGCTTTTACTTTCCCTGTGTATATCCACTTTGACCTGGAGACATGCATAAGCTTCCACGTGGAGCTAAGGAAGACACTTTCTATTGTGTCTCACCATTCTTGACTATCATAAGGTTTTCTTTTGCTTGAAACCAACTGTACACCTTGGAGGAGGTTGTATATTTTTGTTTTTGGAAGTTTTTTTTTCCAATATTGAAATATTTGACATAAGACAAAATGGAGTAAGAATTTGTAATTTTTTTTTTTCAAAAAACAAAATTCTTATTTTCTTTTAAATGCTCTTTATTTCAAATTTTGAAAACATTACAATTTGAAAGCATTTAAACACGGAGCATTTTTTATTGAAATTGCCTTGAGCAAGTTACTCTAAGCAAATTTGACAAACAACTAAATTTTGCAAATTTAAGGAGAAATAAGGAGAACTACACGTTTACCCATTCGTAACTAAATTTTACAAATTTAAGGAGAAATAAGAAGAGCTACTTGTTTACCCATTTGTCACTATTGATAGACGACAATCTAGAAATCAAGAAAAAATGACTATATTGATGTATAAGGTTTTTTTTGTTAAATCGTTGTTAATGATAGGGCAAATCTTTTTTCCGTGCCACCTAGGTACCACGTACGAGGTTGGTTTCATGTACTTTAAAACCCCTTTCATGTACTATTGAATTTATAGAAAGGTCTAATTTCTTCCACATATCGACGGGTATATAGAAAGGACGAACATATAGAGAAGTTTGATATATAAGTCTGGTGGTATATAGATAAAGGGACCATTTGGAGTTATGATAAACCAATTTGCGGTTAACAAAAGTCAAAACTCAAAACTCCAAATTGAAAACTCAAACAATGGATTCAATAAATCTATTGTTGACATAACATTGATCAACAAAAACAATTGGTTATAATGGTCTTGATAATTGGAGAACACATTCATCTTCAATGATCAATGGTTCAATATTTGCGATAGGGAGAAACCACCGGTTGAACCAACAGGGAATGCAAAGGATATTTAGACATGAAATTAAAAAAACTAGGAAGTTTTGACCTTGATGAGGGTCCCACTCGATGGAGATGTGTTTGTCGAAGTGGGCTACAATCGAGGATCAACTGGATAAGGTTGATTGCATGAGGTTGAATCTGTATGGAGTACAACTCGCAAGAAGAAGTTTGTCTTCACAATAAAAAAATGTATTAATGAGAATTTGCCAAAAAGTACGTAAGAAGCTACATTATATAATGAATAATAAGGTCACCCAAAAAGGCTATTAACTCAACTAACATTTAAAAAATGACTTGGAGTATATTTCTTCTCATGAACTATTATTAACTTAAGTAAGCTAATTACACTGATAGGTAAAACCACACAGTGAGAAAAAATTTACACTAACACCCCCTCTTAAGTGTATTTTAGGTTGGTAGAAGAATTGGGTCCTGACAACGAGACCTGATGAGGTATCTAAAAGCACAATACGACTCTCATAAGGCAGAAAAAGGAGAATATCCATAAGAAAAAACTCTTCTAAAAAAGGAGAGCAATGTTAAAATAGTGCATGCTCTAAGGACGTCGGGCATTGCCGAAAATGTGTCCACAAGTGAGCAACATGACACATAGAGAGAACTAAGAAGTCCCATAGAAGATGATGAAGCTACTTACAATAGAGCTCACAAAATGACGAATGTCACTAACGAAATCCTCTGCGTGAAGATTGAAGAAGTTCCATCTGCATTGAACAATGTTTCTTCCTTTTGTCGAAGGAAGAACACGAATGGTGTACTGGAAGTCTACCCATTTGACAATGGAAGATGGAGGCAACGATACAAAGATTTCTTAGTAAAGTCCAAAACATAAGTGAGGCATAGGTTTGGCAAGATTGTGCACAAGAATTGTATATAATGCCACTGAAATGAACTTTGTAGAAGTAGGTGCACTGAAGAGTGGATCACCCTAGAATAGTGAATGTGTCTACGATCTCTAACCAATGTGTGATTCCTATATAAGGAATTGTGCTCTTCATGCATAGTAAATAATCCAACTGCTATATGTAATGAAGGTGCAATGGAAGTAGAGACTAAAATGGATTGTGGAATGCTATGATACCATGTCAGATTCCAACCACCTCTTTGCACAGTCTGATGTCTAAGAGGTCGTCAAATTTAACCAAGTGAAAAGTGCAATTATTCATTTAAATTTTGGAGGCATTTTATGAGTGACATCACTCGCACATCAATCACATCAATCAAAAGTGAGGGAGGGGGGAGCACTCATGAAGGTCTTAGCCCTTGGTCATATGGTGTGGTCACATGCGAGGAGCGTGGAGGAGGCGGCAGACAGGCATACATATTGATTGCTGCTAGTGGGGGCTTAACTCTAGCACCCAATCAATTGTTCATTAATCCATACATTTTTGATTTTTTGTTGGGCATCTCCAATAAACCCAAACAATTTCAAATTATATGTTGGGCGGAGATTTTTAATGCGAGCTTGGATTTTCAAACGGCTATAACTTTCGATCGGTAACTCCTTTTTGAGTTTCATCTTCAAAAGTACTTGTTTTTTTGTGCTCTATGCATTGGTGATTTTTTGGCCCTTCTACAACTACATAATCTTCACAAATTGTATCTCTTGGACACATTATCCATAAAGCCCAACATTCTAGAGAAGAAACAAAACAAGGACCAAACACAAAGAAAGGCTCAAAAATCTAATGCTAAGTTAAAAGCATCAAAAGAGTCCTCTTCAGATGGAAAATCAAAGAATGAACGACTGACATTTAGCTAATCAATCAATCAATGAACTAATATGAAACTCACTTTGCTTTGCATTGCTCTCACATACTCTTAAGGTTTTCATACAATATGTAATATTCAGAGATCTTGGAGTGATCCAAGAATGTTTTGTCATATTTAGGGGGCGATACTCCATGAGAAGCATTTCACACGCTAAAAGAGCTAAGTGATTCTCACTCAAAGTTGGAATTCATTCAATTGTAGTTGAAGTTGTTCAACTTTGAGTTGAAAGATGGTGATGTGATGAGATTGGCTTCAGAGATACGTGCCATCAAACATGATGTGGATGTCACGGGTGTCAAAATTGATATTTATATAAAAGCCCTTCTTCCCAACTATTCAACCTATTTAGAATCTCTACAAGCAAGTAATCAATTGAAGACTCACATTTGATCGATTAGTTGAAAAGATGACATAAAGAGAAAAGGCCTTTGGAAGAAAAATTGAGTTCATAACAAGAGAAAGTGGGTGCTATGTAAAGATAAATTCTTTCAAAACATCCAACAAGGCCATGTCTTCCAAAAATGAAGGTAATAATAAGTATACGAAAAAGTACAAGGGAAAAGGTGACAAAAATGAAAATCAAGGTGGTCAAAATAAAAAAATAGAATGATAAACAAAACCTCTATTGCGAATAATGTGATAGAAAAGGAAGCCAGAACTCCATGGGATAAAATTGAAGCATATCGTAAGAAAGAGGAAAAATCAAAGAAAACAAAAGAGTTAAACTCTATCCAATTCACTAGTGAATGTGTCTTTTTCAGTACATATGATGAAGCAAACACTGTCTCAATCAGTTCATCATGGTTTGATGCTTGGGTTCTTGAGACTGGTGCCACTCTACATATGACTTTTTCGAAAAGACTTCTTTGAGGAGTTTAGTGAAGAAAGTTGTGGTTCAATATACCTCCCAGATAGATCAAGTCTACAATCACAAGGAAGAGGTACAATACAACTTAAGAGTATAGGGTTTCCATATTTCAAACTTCAAAACGTGATCTATTTTACTCAATTGAAACAAAACTTGTTATCGCTAATTCTTATTAGGCAAAAAGGTCATTCCATCATGTTGGATAATGATGATGTCAATATCAAAAGAAAATGTGATAATGTAGTCGACTTGACCAGATATGAGGAAGGAAAATTACTCAAACTCAAGGGTAAGCCATCAAATTCAAAGAATTATGCTCATCTCAATGAAGACATAATGTCTCCAAATATGTTGTGAAATGCTAGATTTGGGCATTCTCACTATAACAACAATCATGTATTACAAAAGAATGGTGTTGTTGGAATGCCTACCTTGCCTGTAAAGTTAGATGAAAAGTGTGAACCCTACATTTTGGCCAAACACGCAAGAGAACTGTTCCCCAAGTCACAGTGGAGAGCAGTAGAAAGTTAAAATTGGTTCACTCGGTCTTCTGTTCTCTTTCAATTCTCTCAGTTGGTAGTCATAAGTACTTCATGTTGTTCATTGATCACTATAACAAAATGATTTGAATAGACTTTTCGAAGAAAAAATTAGAAGCCTTTGAGACTTTTCAAAAGTTTTGAATCATGATTAAAAATGAAGCTCAAACCCGCATTGAAACACTCAGGATAGATAATGGTGGTGAATACACTTCAAAGAAGTTTGAATCTTATCTGAAGCAAAATGGGATCAAACACAATCTCACAGTTCCTCACACTCTGCAACAAAATGGAGATGTAGAAAGAATGAACATGACTATGATGAATATGGTTCGTGATATGTTGTACTTCAAATGGATAAATCTGCACTTTTGGGTTGATGCTGCTAAAACAACAATATACCTCTGCAATAGAACACCATAAACAACTCTTGAATTCAAGACTCCATATGAGATGTGGTGTGGTCATCTTCCTTTAGTGCGACATTTTCAGATTTTTAGATCCACTTGCTACACATTGATTCCAAAAGACAAGAGGAATAAATTGGACCACAAGAGTTGTAGATGCATTCATTTGGAATATTCTGAATCCTCCAAGGCATACATGTTATATGATGAGAAAGAGAAGAAGTTTCTTGTCGCAAGAGAAGTTATCTTTTATGAAATTACAAAGGACAAAGCAAGCATTAATCAACAATCGAGTCAATTTGAGAAATATGTAAAGTTTGATGTCTACAAGTAGAGTTATTTGGACATTCCAAATAGTGAGTGGGGGACATACAACTGGGAATCAATTGATTCTTTATTGTCTCCTATACATGAGAACAAAACTTCTCATGAAAGAAAAAATTCAACTTCATCAAACAATGAACATGGGCCACAAGAACATAGGACAAAAAGTGAAAACTTTAGAAGATGAAAATGAAGCACCTAAACTATAGAAAAAGCTGTCTAAGTGGGCCACCCAAACATTAAATGATGTCAGATCTGATGAAGTTGAGAAAACATGCACTAGAAGTGCACATGCAACCATATCATAATTAGACAAATTCATTGAAAAAATTTAAGATAGGATTGAAAATCTCACCTTGAATGATTCTCTAGAAGTACTCAATATTCTGTTTGATTCAGAACCAACATTTTTCAAATAGGTCGAGAAACTTGAAACTTGGAAAAAATCAATGAAAGATGAGTATAGTGCATTGGTAAAAAATGAGACATAGAAAATGGTTGATCCTTCATATGCTTGCAAACCAATTGGCTGCAAGTGGGTCTACTGCAACAAATATAAAGTCAATGGCTCACTTGACAAACACAAAGCAAGGCATGTTGCAAATGAATATTATCAGAAAGAAACTGACTACAATGAAACCTTTGCACCTACAACAAAATGGACTACCATTCGAACCATGTTGGGTCTGGTAGCTTGCAACAGATGGAAAGTTCACCAAATAGACGTCAAAAATGTAATTCTAAATGATTACCTCAAGGAAACTATGTACATGACACATCCCAAAGGTTTGGCAATAAATGGCAAAGAGCACAAGGCATGCAAACTAAAAAATTCACTGTATGGTTTGAAACATGTCCCTCAAGCATGGTACAACAAACTAGATGACCATCTCATGAACATGAACTTCAAATGTTTTGATTTTGAAGAGGAAACGCTTTTCGTCAAAAAAATTAACAAAACAATTGTATTTGTGGTGATGTATGTTGATGATTTGCTCATTACATGAAACAATGAATGATACACTGCTAAGTTCAAATTAGAGTTGATGAAAAGATTTGAAATAACTGATTTGAGTTATTTTCATTATTATTTTGGTATTGAAGTAATTCAAAAACCAAAGTATTTCTTCATCACTCAACTTAAGTACATTAGTGAAATTCTGAGTAAGTTTGGAATAGAAGATTGTAAGTCTCTCAACATGTTCATGGAACATAATCTCAAATTGACATTCGAAGATACAATAGATTTGGTCGATGCTACTAAATACAAACAACTCATTGGAACTCTGATTTAAATGAATATAACTAGACCAAATATATCCTTTGTTATTGGTGTTATGTCAAGATTCATGCAACAATCCAATGACAGTCATTGGGTAGCAACAAAAATAGTCCTTTGATATCTGAAAGGAACACAAAATTTTGGACTCAGATACTCCAAGGTAGGAAACTTTAAACTGGTTAGATATTCAGATTCCTACTATGCTAGTGATCATGAAGATGGAAAGTCCACTATGGATTTTTTGATGAATTTTAGAACAACAATAATCAGTTGGAAATTTAGGAAGCAATCAATGTTGACAATTTTATAGTTAAAAAAAAATATATGGCCACTTTAGAGGCAACTAAAGAGATCTTGTGGCTTAGAATTCTTCTTTCAGATTTGAAGGAACATGGTTGGTCAACACCTTTCATGGTTGACAACACTTCACAATCCAAATTGCAAAGAATCCAACCTTTCACGACTGAACCAAGCATATCGATACCTAGTTTCATTTGATTGGGCACTATGCAAAAGATGACAGTGTCAAGTTGTAATATTGCCCTACAACATAGCAACCAACAAACATCCTAATAATAGTGTTTGGATGAGAAAAAATTGAAAAGTTTAGAGGAATGCTTGGTTTGACAAAGACCCCTATAGATTAAGGGGGGACGTAACAATATTGTATATATATTATTAATCCTAAGTGTCTAGCTTATGTGTCTTGCTTTCATTATTTTCAATAAGTTCTCCATTACCGTAGGGATAATATATGTCAGTTTGGGGAATGTGAAGTGAACAACATTTTTGGCTTATTTGTTGTAATGTTTTTCTCTTCATTTCTTGAATTGTGAAATAGACATTTAATTGTCATTCCAAATATGATCTGGGTCGTCATTAGATGCTCAAAGATGCTATATGGATTTATGTATGGCTCGACTATGACATTATAAACCATACTCAATATTTCATAAAAAAATTGCATTCACAAATATTGAGTTAGAGTTGTGGTGATAGAGAGAATATTTTATCAACTTGTGGAGAGGATCCAAGTGATAAGACTAAATAAATCATTTTTTAATAAAATGAAACCCTAAAAAAAGGACTCTTTTTTATTCCTTATTTTCCATAACCCCCAATGTTCTCTTGAAAAATTCTACCAATACATTCTATTTATAAGATTCATCATGGATAAGTGGTGTTCTCTTAAAAATTACTACCAACACATTCTCTTTATAATTTTCACCATGGGGAAAGATAAATTCATCATAGATAAATTCACCACTTGTGCATTGTCTTCATCTTCATTATGAAAGAAGATTCAATACAAAGAATCTCAAAAAAGTTATCCGTATTTATGTTGAAGAAGTCTTAATACCATTTTATGCAATATTCTTCCAAACTTGGTCATGCATAATTTTTTCTCTTAATTTCTTTTTTTTGATTGATTTTTTTTTCTCTTAATTTCTTTTTTTATTGAATTTTTTTCTCTTAATTTCAATTTCACAACCAACTAAAAATTAATTCTTCAAATGCATTCAACTTTTGATCTCTTCATTCCTTGTCTTCTTTGAATACGACTAGCTTCTTTTCTTTAGTGTTTCTTTTCCTAAAATAAGGTTTGGAAAGAAACTTCGAGTTGCTATTTCTTTCTATTGCAAATATGAAGCTATTTATTTGTATGTGACTATCTTCTTTTCTTTAGATAGGGTTTGAAAATTTGAATATATCTTTCTTTCTATCGTATGTAGTTATTTTTTATAAAGAGGTGGATATTCAAACTAAAAATATAAAAAAGATTTTCAGTAAAAAAAAACCAACAAAAACAAGACAACCAAATTTTAGCTCAAATTAAAGTCATTATATTTTTATCCTTTGAATTAAGGGTCTTGATGTTGAAAATGAGTACCAACTTGTAAAGCTTCATTCTTTATCAATAATTTATAAAAATAAAAAAATCCCCTCATTTTAAAACTGTATGAATTTACTTTCCAAAAAGAATACAAGACCTCATCTAGACCTTGTATATGAAAGATATGCTTTACTTAGATGAATCCATAACAATTTATAGTTAAATCAAAACATGTGACGACCATATATCTTTGATATATCTTCAAAAATTACGATGAACCACTCATTAGAAGAGACTTTGATTGCACTTTTGAATGAAACGTTTCACATTGATTTGCCTCTTAGCAAAAAATTATCTCTGCAATACATGGTCATTTTTATACCATATAATAAGAAACATGTTCTAATACCACTTGTAACACGTGTAATTGAAAAAAAACTAGCTATACAAACATACATAAATATGGGGGCATTTGCACACCCAAAGGGAGGGTTGCATTGACAAACCCAAAATAATATTTGAGGAAAATGTTCTAAAACAAATAGGGTTTTTTTGGTATCAACTACATAACAAAGTTATTTTCTGACATTTCAAATCTCACTATTGGATTGATATTTAGGGAAGAGATGATTGAAGCCAGTGCTTCAATCTCACTACTGGATCCATCGATGTTCCAAATTGTTTCCAAAATATTGAAAATAAATAGATTACATAGAGAGGGAGTGACATTGTAACAAAATAAGTATCTTCTCATACAATCCACTTCATAACCATATATAGTTTTATGTGTGGAGACATGACCCTTATTAGGTGGCTTGTGGGAGAAGCTACTATTAGTAGCTTCTCCCACAAGCCACCTAATAAGGGTCATGTCTCCACACACACACAAGTATATATATATATATATATATATATATATATATATATATATATATATATATATACTTGTGTGTGTGTGGAGACATGACCCTTATTAGAAGTATATATATATATATATATATATATATATATATATATATATATATATATATATATATATATATATATATATATATATATATATATATATATATGGCTTTTGGGAGAAGCTACTAATAGTTTAATGTTTTTTAGTCAATGTGGTTATGAAGTGGATTGTATGAGAAGATACTCATTTTGTTACAATGTCACTCCCTCTCTATGTCACCTAATAAGGGTCATGTCTCCACACACACACAAATAAAAAAATATATAATATATATATATAATAAATCAAAAAGTGGGTGGTATGAGAGCATATCTTGAGCCATAACATATCAAATAATATATAGATGATCAAAAAGTGGGTGGTATGAGAGCACATCTTGAGCCAAAACACATCAAATAACAAATCGAGAAAGCACTCGAGAATAAACAAGAGTCAAGGCCCATGACAAAAAAAATACCAGTACAAAATTACATCATGATGATGTCAACAATACAACAAATTGTAGATACTAGATTATGGTATTAGGCACTTGGCAATGTCAGTGGTGAACTACCTTCACAATACATGGCTTGTGCACACATATATGTATATTATTCGCCACCTTCACATCCACATACTTATTATGAGTCTGACCCTACCATTTTTTTGTCAATCATCTACATTAACCTTTCAGTCTATATTAAACCAATAAAATGTTTTACTCAGATATATTCAAATCATTAGATGCATATTCTTGTCTTCTGGACACTAATGCTAGTGTCAGACAATTTCATCGTTAAAAACTGACTGTAGGGTGATGTTTTTGACCTTCATTTAATGATGACTATTTTTAAAAATTAAATCATTATAATGGTCAACCCATTTGCCTAGCATGTTGGTGGCATGATAAATTACTCAAATAGACTCATATAAATACAAATCAAACCCACAATTAGTACTCACTCAACATTTGTCTATCAAACATATATACATTATGACACATAACAATAATCTTAAATTGATAATCAGTTACTAGGAGCAGTTATCAACTTAGTCTGAAACACATAAAGCCAAGTCAAGAGCAAAAATTGTCAAGTATCAAAACCTAGGTTTTAGGTGCATTCATATAGCAAAGGAACACAATTGCACATTCACATTAAGGGGAAAAACTACGTGTGGCCTGACTTCCCTTTTCAGATTACTGTATACATAATTAGTGGTTAATCATTAACATGGCTGATTGGGGTCAGTGTAACTCATTACACTTCCCAAGTTTTTACATGTTTATGCCCTTCACAAGCAGACTTAGGGTTTTAAGGAGATTGATTTCTAGAGTTGTGCTCATATTCAAGTGTTAAGTTTACACAAATAGGTAGTACAAACAAACATATATGATTATATAGTTATAGAGATCCAAAGCAACCCAGGACAATAATGCCCCCCTTAGTCACTAACATTGATGGTTTCACCCTAAGCTAGCGTTAATGACCCTGCAAACACATATAATCAGTTCCAGATCTAGGTGACTCTCAAGCTTGTTTTCAATGCTTTTCCACTATCAGAAGTCAGTCATAGTTAGTTAGTGAACTAAGAAAGCTAAGTATCTTGATCTAATTAGTAATTTTTATATTAAACACATGTCACTAGTCGAATCATTTCCAATATTTTACATTTAGATTCATGTTTCATAATTATACTTTACAATCTGAATTACATTCAAGTTTATATCTTAATTAGGGTTGTAAAATCCAAATTAGGGTAAAACATATTGGTGAGATTGAATAATGATTGAAACATGCCACACCATAAGTTTCCTTTATGGTCTCATCATTCTTCGGGTCTTTGATTTTTTGCTTTAAAGTTTTACTTGTAGACCTAATTTTTGATTTTTCTTGTCATGGCTTTATTTCTTCTAGGGTGTTTTTTTAAAACCCTAGTTATTGTAAATACTAAAATCAAATTTATATAGTACCTCAGTCTTATACACTTGACAAATAACTATCATGGTTGTACCTTTCAGTTTTAGACTTTCTTGCTATCTAAAGACTCACGTTCACTATCTCTTTGTCCCTAATTGCTTATCTCTTAATCCAACCATTGTTATTATGATGACCATGCCTTCTATACTATGAAAAAATATTTAAACTTGATCATTATCCTTCATGACCAATTTTGGACTTGTACCTATTTTCTAGCTTCCTGAACACTTGCAATCCAGGTAGACACATGCATCAACACAAGTGTCCAATTTTCCTACAAAGTGTCTAGTGCCGAAAAGTCATCCAATTTGCAAAAGAAACATATTCTAAAGGTTGGATTGAGTGATTTAATGTGATATATTTCTAAAAGGGATTGATATAAATACAAGATCAATCCTCATTCATTATTCACCTAGCAATCACCTATAATTCACATATAATACAACAAGCCCATTTACCAAGAAGCACTCAATCAAGCATTCAAGTGAAAAAAATTGCCCCATTCATCCCTATTTCTATATCAATCATAGGAACAATGTTTATATAGGTCTTAAGCATTTAATGAGCAATCCATGAGTAATATTTACCAAGTTACAAGCTAGGTCGCTACATGTCTTTGTTTATCACACATTACATCCTTGTGCACATGTAAATTAGAACATAAGGGAAAACTATACAAGTCTGAGACCCTCTTCAGAGTATTGACTATGTAGCCAAAACCCATTAACAAAGGGGTATTTTGGGTAGCTTGACATTGTGAGCCTACTAACTCATTTTTTTCACAGTCACTCTAAGGGCAAATAATTAGGGTGATCATCATTTGACAAAGAGAGACAACTTGTTGACATAATATAAAGACATCATAAGAAATGCGACATAAAACCCATAAGGATCCAATTAGTCGCATATAAATCCACTCAGTATTCTGTATAGAACACTTGCGATAGAGTTAGAGACCTACAACGAAGTAACTTTCCAGATCCAATACAAGCGTCTGATGCCACATAAATAATATTTTTAGAATGTGACAATTGTTTCATATCATTTTTTAGTCCACTTCTAGCCTATTCTATATTAGACTTGCATGCACATAATAAACTAGCTAAGTATCATTTGTTTCTAATTTTTTGCAATATCAATCAATATTTGTACTTTACTATTTTTAGCAATCTCACTTGTACAAATTTAGAATACTTCTTATATGAGTTTTCTATTAATTGGCCTGCTCATTATATTAGTTCACCATCCTTGTGTAAAAGCTAATATAATCCCCTTAACCCTAGATATCCCTTTATCTGAAATTTATCTTTGGATTCAATACCTTAATGAACTTAGGGTTTCTTATTTTTTATCTATTTTTTAAATTTCTAAACTAAATATATTTTAAAATCAAAATTCAATTTATTTTCAATGAATTAATCATGGATGCATATATCATTTATTTCGTTTTGCAATAATAACTTTTGTTTGTTATGGTTCATGCATGGCTAACTCAATTATAATTTTAAAGAAAAGGAGTAAAAAATATACTGACAACAAAGTAAATGTATTCATGCATAATTCTCATTGTTATAATGTTTCTAATTGGCTTCTCCCTATCACCGCTAAGCACTACAAAGAATGCATAAAACTCCCCTTGTCCCATTCCAATGTTACCAACTCCTCCAAGGATGTTATTGATAAAAATTCACTTTTGGATTTATTGGATAAGTGATCTGGGAAACAATTCAGATGACAATTCGGGTGATGGGTCCACCCCAATTGATGGCAGAACTTCCGGGAGCCATAACTTTTGCACCGTAGCTCCAATTGACTCACCGTTTGAACCGTTGGAAAGTTAATAATGAGGGGAACATCATGAGATGGCACAGAGATTTTATAAATGAATTTTGACCCTTGAAAACCCAACGGAAGTGGCCCAAATTTCTATTTTAGTAGTGCAGTCTAAAAATAGTAAGTTTATAAAAATAGTAATTCCTCGAATTCTATATTGTTGTAAATCATGGAAGTCAAACCAATTCATCTCCCTCAAGATTGGTGACCTTCCACATCCTCCCCACACCTTTAAAACATGTATAAATGAAGATGTAACCTAAAATGGAAATCAGACATCTCTTCTCAGAGATAAGCATATGTTTGGGTCTGTAAATTTGATCAATAAAACATCTCTTCTCAGAGATAGCATTATTTAAATTGTTTTGTTCTTGTTTATTGAATTATCTTTCAACCAAAGCTTTTGATTTTTGGATGAGTAAGTCTTGCCATTACAAATATGCTCTTTTAGATGCATTACGTATGACCATATTATCAAACAATGTGGAACCCTCATATGTGGCCTCTACGTTAAATTCTATCAAATGGATTGAGCATAACATCTCTTTTGAAAGAGAAGATCTACCCGTTGACCATTTTTTCGCATAGGAAAAAATGGTTCAACCCCTCTATAACTTTTATAGGGGATTTTTTATAATGTTATAGTGCATGTTGTAGCTTTTTTGATGTCATTTCATATGCCATTCTAAGTTTTGGTCATGGCCTGGCTTGGTCCCTATGTCTTCTGGTGTTTTAGGGGTTCTTTTTGATCATATGTACAAGTAGCAATTTTTCATGGTGTTGAATAGTTGCAAGAGCAAGTCCATAAAAGCTTAAATTTACACTTAGGAGATTTTTCAACTTTAACCAAGTGTTAAAGCATTTAGTTTTCCTTCAGAGAAAGTGTTCCACACAAATCCTACAACAAATTTACAAGGCTTATTTATTTTATAAGTTTTCTTTCAGGTCTTTTGGACTAAGTGTCAGAAATTGTTTCGGACAATTTATCCAAAAAAAAAATCCTGAAGGGCATTTCTTTAGGAAAATGGACCTTACAAAAGTTCCAAAAGGTATTTCTTTGAGAAGTTGACCTTTGCTCAAAGCTTGAAGGATATCTTTCTTCAAGCAAAGTGTTCCCAATACTTTTCCTGAAGGGTCTTTTCTCAGGAAAATGGTCCACATCAGAAGTTTTGAAGGATATGTTTTTCAAGAAAATGGTCCACTTCAAGGTTTCTAAGGGTACTTTTCTTTCAAAAAGGGCACTTTTTAGAAGGCAAAGGACTATTTCAAAAGGCCGAAGGGCCATTATAAGGATGTAATTCCTTCAGGAATATTGTCTGGGACATTTTTTTGGAAGGCATTATTCTTTCAGATAAAATGTCTGAGCCAAAAGACAAGGGATTTTTCTTTCAGAAAAATTATCCGAATAATTTTTTGCAAAATAATAGTGACCTATTCGACTCTTTTCTGTATTATTTGCATACAATGTTTCCTTAACTGACACTATACTATTCTTCATTAAGGAATTAACAAATATTTGCTAGTAATTAATTCACACTTCTTTTTCAGCTATCTGCACGCTTAGAGTAACTCACATAGTCTAAATAGGTGGTTTTTCAAATTACCATTTATTTACACTATTTTACTCTTTTGCACATACTACCAAATCACACAATATTTAAAATGCATTTAAACACTTATCATCTGAAGGCTTACCTACTTATATTTCATCACCAAGATATGACTTGGTTTTTTGGCCAAGTATAAATACATGGTTAATGTTATATATTGATAAAGCACCTGACACCCTTATTGCTATGAAATTGTGAAGTGAGAGGTAGGACCCAATACCAAACTAGTACCATTTTCAACATAGATCCCTTTCAACCCCACTGTCCTCAAACTATCCATATATTGCTTTTCTAATTCCCTATTTTAGCCAACTCTCCTATCATACTCAACTCAATACTTTCTAATAATCTAATAACACTCAGGATGACCACTTAGTTATCATTTATTTTTCAGTTCATTACTTGCTCTCTAATCATTGTGTGTTACATTGCAAAAATTTTCACTGACCAATGTTGGTGTAAGGTTTTGTACTATGTGCTCTAATTGGATCACTCACAGTGATCCAATTATTTATGTGCTTGCTTTCATTCTTGCTTCACTTATATTACAAAACTTTTCTTTATTTCAAAACACTATCATTTTGGTTGATATAGTGTCTTATAGGCTGTATTTTTCTTTCTAACAATAGTATACAGTTGACCAACATGACTATATCTCTTATCTATCTATTTTGCCTTCTGTCCAGCAGTACACAGTCAAACCAATTGACTTTATACTATTTTCAGCCTTTATCCAGTAGTACTCTATCGACCTAGTCAACCTTATACTTGATTCCTAACCTTTCTCTTCTCTTTAGTCAATTTGGTTCTTTGTCTGGATGACTTCCTTCTTTGTCTGGCTGACTTAGTTCTATATCCATGATCTTTCTATCTTATTGCTTAAAGTCCTATTCTTTTCACCAAGCATCATGAAATCCCCTATCAAAATCTTCTTGGACAACCTTGTTGATGATAAACATTTCCCAATTCTCAGGATGGGGACCCTCCTTTCTTCAATTTTCAAAATGCCCAAGATGCCAAACATATTGAGCCATTTGACTGCATGGAGAATTGATTTAATTTACCATTGCTTGTGTTTTTGGAATTTTCAGTCAAATCATTCATTTTTAAATAAGTATTAATACTTAGAACATTTAAATTATTGTAAATCTTCTTCAAGTTTTATTCAACAATGAATTATGGACCATAGATGGTTCAATGATGTGCGGAAAGGCTTTTGATAAAGAAGCACGACTGGGCTCTCTAATATAGATGAATGCAACAAGCTTTGCTGGGTCTTATTAAACTAACTTTATTTTGTGTTTAAAGCATTTGATTATAAAGTTTTGATTTAAAATTGTTTAAATTTGCCTAAGATGGGCAAAGATGTCCTCAATAAACTTAGTTTCTCGCTTGACCTCATAGAACGTCAAATTAAAGTTATGATTTATGATGCGTTGTAAGACATAAAATTTTGGACTATGACCCAAATGGATAGGTGTCCACCTTGCTAAACTTTGTAATGACTTAAAGATTCATTGCATCCCATGTAAGACACCTGGAGCAAATCTACCAAGTCCATGAGAAATATGGCATCATCGAGAGGGCTCATGAGAAGTTAGCTCTTTTAACCAAGTACAAAGATGTCATTGCTTGGTCATATGATGATCTTAAAATATTTGATACTAGTGTGATTACTCACACTATCCCCTTGAAAGAGGCTTGCAGACCTTTTAGGCAAAGATAAAGGCTAGTGAATCTAGTGTTGAAACCATTAATATATAAGGAAGTGAAGAAATTTCTAAATGTAAGGATAATCTTCCCCATACAGTACTCAACATGGGTTGTAAGTTTTGTGCCAGTCTAAAAGAAGAATGGAGAAATCAGACTCTATGTTAATTTCAAAAACTTGAACAAATCCTCAGAAAAGGATAATTATCCCTTGCCATCCTTAGACAAGGTCATTAAATTGGTGAGTGGGTCTGGAATGATGTCATTCCTTGATGGTTTTTCAGGTTACAACCAAGTCCTAGTCAATAAGAACTATAGAATGAAAACTACCTTCACCACCAGGTGGGGAACATTTACATACAAATGAATGCCATTTGGATTGATCAATGCAGGAGAAAATTTCCAATGAGAAATGGACCATGCATTCCAAGGATTAATAGGTAAGTGCATCATTATTTACATGGATGATTTAATAATTTTTTCTAATAATAGATGAGATCACATGATGCATTTGGAACAAGTGCTGGTGAAGTTTAGGAGGTATGGCATTTCTTTAAACCCTAAGAAGAGTATCTTGTATGTAACTGAAGGCAAAATTATAGGACATATAATCACCCAAGAAGGTATGACTATTGACCCTGATAGGATAAACACAATTTCAAAGGTAGAAATCCCTAACAACAAAAAAGAGTTGAAATCTTTTCTTGGCAGGATTAATTTCTTAAGAAAAAATTATCTCTAGTTTTTTAGAGATTGTAAGACCACTCAACGTGATGCTAAATAAAATGTGAAGATAGAATGGAATGATAAGGCAAAAAAGGCATTTCAAGACATTAAGGATGCTATTGTTTAAGCTCTTATTCTGATAAGTCTAAACTTTAGCAAAAAATTTTATCCATACTCTTTTACTTTTGATCATATTGTTGTCAATGTTTTGACATAGAAAGAAGATGACAAAGAGCATGCTATAGCATAATGAGAGCCAAATTGAAGAATGTAGAACTTAACTATTCTATTCTTGATAAGAAATCCTATGGCCTAGTAAAGGCCGTCAAGAAGTTCAGACACTACATCCTAAGGAATATGACATATGCCATAGTGTCTGATACGACTGTCAAGTTGATGCCAGGATAAAATGAACTTGGAGGATGAAGAGGGAAGTGGATGACCAAACTCTAAGAATATAATATAGAAATAAAATATAATAAGTTGGTCAAAGGCCAATGTCTAATCTAACTTATTATAAATACTGATCGACACATTGACATTTTGCAAGTTGAAGCAAGTCAAGTGTCCAATGGTGATTGGTACAAAGATATTGTTCACTATTTGATGCATGGAGTGTGTCTCCCACACTTTAAAATGGAGTAAAAATGGGACCTTAGGCTGAGAAAATCTCATTTTATGATCAAAAGGGGAGTCCTTTGTATAAATAATTATGAGGGGATCCATCTAAGATGTGTTTCTAGAGCTAAAGCCACATAAACCATAAACAATTTTCATGATAAATTGTGAAGTGGTCACCCTTCATGGTGTACCATTGCACATAAGATATTTAGAGTAGACTACTATTGGCCAATCATATTCAAAGATGCCCATGCTCATATGTGAACATGTCATCAATTTTAGGTGTTTGATTGATGAGAGACAAAGGTAACTATGCCTTTGCAACTAGTGATTAAAAAGAGGCCATTTTCATAATGGGATTTTGAATTTGTATGAGTGATCAATCCTAACTCCTCAATAGGGAATACATTTTTACTCACTACCACATATTATTGTACTAGGTGGACTGAAGCAGTGGCCACCAAAAATAGTAGAGCGATCGACATCATCAAATTTCTAGAAGAAAATATCATCACTCAATTTGGGACATCCCTATCCTTGGTATGCAACAATGACCCAGCCTTTATGTTAGCTAAATTCATTAAGTGGGCCTATGAAAACAAAATAGTCATCAAGTCTGATTCAAACTTTTACCCTTAGGGTAATGGAGTTATAGAATCTACGAACAAAAACTTGATGAATGCCATTAAAAAATCTGCAGAGAAGAAACCTAGAGAATGGTAGTCCCTGCTAAAATATGCTTTATGGGTAGATAAAACAAGATACAAATAGGAGCACAAGGCATCCCAATTCATATTGGTCTATGGGTAATAACCTATTTTTCCTATCACACTGAAGTTTCTCACCTATGAGTTTATGGCTGAGTGTATGAAATATGATGAAAGAGTACAGTCTAAAACACTGAACATCATCCAAATGAAAGATGTTAGAGACAAAGCATTGAAGAATTTTAGTAAACATCAAGATGTTGTAAATAGATGGATATATAAAAGAGCCAAAGTTAAAGCATTCTTCATATCATAATTGGTCCTACTATGGCACAAGGCACACAAGAAGAAGGGAAAACATGATAAATTAAATCCTCTTTGGATTGGACCATATCAAGTGGCAGAAACACTAGGTGAAAATGAATTCAAAATCAAAGACTTACAAAGGAATGACTTAACCTTGCCAGTCTATGGATAGTACATGAAACATTATTTATTTGTTGCTCTGTCATAAACTCCATAAGGATAGTAAGCTTTTTTAGAGTTAGAGTAGGTAGGAGTAGAATAATTTCCTTTCCCATTTTACTTTTCTATTGTGTTCTTTCTTTCTTTCCTACTTTGCTTTCTTGTTGTGTTCTTTCTCACTTTTCACTTGCTATTCATTTTCTATTGTATGCTGTAGCTTAGTAATAAGTCCCCTGGACAAGAATTCGCTAGTTCAATATTTGTTAGTATGTTCCTAAAAATAGGAAGAAGGGATTGCTAGTTTTAAACATTGGTTGTCCAAAGTTTGTAAACCTCTAGCAATGTTCCAATTTAGAAAAGCTAGGTGGGGTTAGTTAGAATTTGGTTTCCTCATTAAAATCCTAAGTCAATTTAAGATTGTAATATAGTTCAAATGACTGAACATTTACTTGAATGAGAGTTTGAATTTGTGTGGAATATCATACTGTCACTTAAATCCACCAAGTAAATTACCATGGTAGAACTTGATATCTGAGAGAGAATTACATCCAGACTATGTCTTGACAAAACATTACACCTAGCTAATTTTGGTTTCTAACCATTTTGGTTTATGAATATAGGTATATATAAAAAATAAAAATAAAAATGATACACCATGAAGTGAAATCATAAACTATTTTCACATTCTACAAATCATGATTTAGGCAATCTCTATCAAGATTATGGATGCCTAGTTGACAGTAAAGCAAGGCCTGAAGTAGAACCAAAGGTATCATTATAAGGGCTATCGATGCTTGGCAGATAACAGAGCAATGCCCAAACCATCCTCAACTATGAAAAATATTATTATATAAAATCTAAAGAATGCTTAAGTCCTTTCATGTTTGATGTCTTGAAACTTGAAAGTTATCATTTTTGAACCCAATGGCAATGGTTAAGGAACCTTAAAGCACACACATAGTATGATTATCTACAAGGCTTAAACTATGTTTTGAGCCTGTGGGATTTCATTAGTTCTAAGAAAAATTTTGGTACTGACTGAAGATCATAATGAGATAACTATTTTTTGATTCATCTTTGAACATAATATCTAGATTCTAACATTTTACAATATTTCCTTGCAAATGTTGCCATTTTTTGATAATCAACATTCCCCTATTCTCATAATGGGGACCCTCCTTTCTTCAATTTTCAAAATGCCCAAGATGCCAAGCATATCGAGCCATTTGATTTCATGGAGAATTGATCTAATTTACTAGTGCTTGTGTTTCTAAATTTTTTTGGTCAAATCATTCATTTTACAATAAGGATTAATACTTAGAATATTCAAATTATTGTAAGTCTTCTTCAAGTTTTATTCAACAATGAATATTAACCATTGATGGTTCAATGATGTGTAGACATGATTTCACTAAGGAAGTGCAATGGAGCTCTCTAATATACATGAATGTAACAAGTTTTTCTGGGTTGTATTGAACTAACATTAAGTTGTGTTTAAAGCATTTTCTTACAAAGTTTTACTTTAAACTTGTTTAAATTTACCTAAGACAGACAAATACTTATTCAAGAGACTAAATTAGTTTATCGCTTGACCTCATATGATGTCAAATTAAAGTTGTGATTTATTACATCTCGCAAGATGTCAAAGTTTGGACTATGGCCCAAAGGGACATGTGTCCACCTCATTGGGCTTTGCAATGACTTAAAGATTCATCACATCCCACATAAGACACCTGGAGTAAGTCTACCAAGTCTATGAGTAACATGGAATCATTGAGATGGCTTATGAGAAGATAGACATTGAAATTCAAATCTTGGGGCTATGTGTCAGGATCTTAGCCCTTATGAGCAAGACCATTTAATCCAAGTTGCCACGTGTACCCCAAACATCCTACCATAATACATAAACCTGTGAGATGTCATCGTATGTCTCAATGGTAACCAACAAGACTCAACCAATCCTCTAAGGAAACATGTGTTCCCCTTGGGTTCATCTGAGGTTAGTACATGTCCATGTCACATTGTATCCATCCAAGGATCATAAAAGCTTGTAAAGCAGACACGTAATTACACCCAAGCCATTATATCAAAATTTGAAGATATACAATAGTTCAAGGTGCCTTTCAAGAATGAAACTTGGTAGAAGAACCAACAATAGCCCAAAAGAATGATGCATGTCTGCTTTGGGCCCATGTGATGATGTCATAGATCATTCTCATGCTATTTCTATCTGATATTGCCTCCAAGAGGGATGCATGTATCCACCTGAGCCACTTGATCAATGCCAAATTACTAAAAATTATCCAAAATCCTTTCAAGGGAGACACCTAACAAGAAAAGCTGCAATTTCCCATGAGAGTAACACATAAAAAGCAAAGCTATGATAGCTCATGAGAGTGATGTCTGGCCAAGAAGGCTACGATTGCCCATGAGACTAATATGTGGCATCCCTAAGGCCAATTAGAATTAAAAAGCACCACCTGAGATCTTGCTATAGATTAAAAGGTACCATGTGGTAGGATGTAGATGGGTCATCACACAATTCTTCATTTTGAAATCCCACGAGGCAATCAAAAGGTGTCACGTGTCCAAATTTCAAGTCAACTAGACAACCTAGTCATATTTAGGCCATGCGAGTACTTAAATGGATTCAAGGTGGAATCCATGTGTCAAAAAGTTGAAATGTTTAGATTTAAAGCTAAAATTAATGGCAAGTCAAAGACAAATTAAATCTAAATTTAAATTTTGGTGTAATTAATTGTTAAAAGTAATAGTTTGAACTTGTTTCAAATATATGCAAAGTTGATAAAGCTTACCATTAATATGACATGAACCAGGGTCACCATCAACATTACATTAATCAAGGAGATATTTCAAAAGGCTACACAATCAAAGCTATTACTATTTGTATTTCAAAACTATATGCATTTGCTTTCTCTATTGTATGTGCTCTCACAGTTTGATAAAGCTCAAGTTGTTAATAGATTACACTCACAATTGCCATAATCAGAGCTAGAAAGTTGGAGAAAGATATAAAGAGACATTAATTACTGCCTGAAGTATTATAAGAGATGGCACAAGCAGGTCCCTCTACTCCTGGTAAGAGCAGTTCCTTTGAGAATGATGACTTTTTATTCTAGAATGGTACTTCCATCATTTTTAAGGACACTAAATTTATTCTCGAGGCCATAACATCCGGTGACATGCATTACAGTAGCATATGTTTCAATGTAGAATTAGTTAGGGATATTGTTGAGGATGAAACTATGCCTCATATAATCCAATTGACTTCCAATATCCTCACCATCAATGTAGGTGGTCTCCATAAGGCCACATCTAAGCTAGAGGTCATGTCGTGTACTGACCTAGTTTATGGTATTTTTGGGATATCAAAGTGTGAAGACAGGATACTTAAGTCAATGTCCCAGGGGCTCCCTATTGATTTCATAGTAGGGATGAGCTTTAAGAATAATTATGACCTTCTGTCACCAGAGATAAAATACAACCAGGTCATTATCAACAACTGGTATGAAGTGCACTCCTCAGAGAAGGTATTGGATTCGTGGGTGACTGACCCAATAGGAGTTGTTCTCATGGATGATCAAGAAAACATGTCCATATAATAATTCAAATAGGGAGTAAGAATTAGCCTCACCTTCTTGAATAGAATATTTGACAATCCACACATTGCCTACGTGGACATAATGGCTATTTTGTTGCTATAGATAATCCTTGAAGATCAATAGATTTCCCCACTTGGGGAAATTATTAGAAATAATTTTTTATATGTAATTTAGGGCACTTACAAGAATGGTGCCCTCTTTTTTGTGATGAGCTACTTGTTAGATGAAATCTATGCAACTATTCAACTAGGTCAGAATTCATGGTCTCCTAAGCAAAAAGAGGTTGTACCTTAGTTCTTCTCTATAATTTATATTCATCAGTTTAGATGCAACATAAAATTGATTACAAAAGAATTCTACCTAGTGGTTTATAACTCAATCACTACATGTGAGATGTAGAGGGTTCCCTTTGAAGTCAGGTAGACTTTGAGAGACATGGGTAGCTACTAGTTATACCCAAATTGCATAGTCATTATAATAGAGGGAGTGATGGTAACCCTTCTTATATTGCTGAGGTTTGTGCCAATGAAGCTAGTTGAAGAAGAGATGACCTATCAAATTACTGCATGGAGTTGATAGAGTCTTTAAAAAAAAGAAGAAAATAGCCCCCATAACATTCCATAAAAATTGGGGAGGACTAGGATTATAAAATGGCATGATATTATTGTATTTGCTAGGCATAAGGATTCATGCCTATTGCCTAAAGATGACTTCAGATTATGGGACCCCAATAATGTCATTTTCAAGCATATTTTCAAATTTAAGAAAGATGTAGCAATGCAGTATAAACATCAAGAAGAAGTTCATGAGTGGATATATAGAGATGCTTTGAATGATGAGGTGGTGCCCTAGAATGCTACAAAGATCATTAAATTGAATATGAGACTAGATAGAGAGAAGAAAAAGGAAGATATTACTAAGTCCTGACCACCACCAACACATGGGAACATGTTTGATGTTGACTATGAAGAAGGGAATGATGATGAAGAAGATAATGTTCCTCTTGTTTGAAATGGGCCATCTAGACCTCCACTACTTGCCACTTCGAGCATTCAAGATTTACCTCCAAGATTTTAGTAAGGAGGATCTAGTAGTCAGATTGGCCCCTCCTAAGGACCCACAGTAATCTCTACATCTCCTATGTGAGCTACTCTAGAAATCCTAGGTCAACCTGACCTTGCAGCCATTAACCTTGAGGAATTACACCAAGGCATTGAGCTCTTTATGGAAATTTTGTAAGCGTTGGCTGGTAGAAACATTGAGAAGGTCTACAAAGGAAAAGGGAGCCCAATACTACTATAGCTGCTATTCTCACTAGCACACCATAAGCTATCCTTAGAGTGTAGGATCCTAATGTAATTACCTTCCCATTGCCTTCTTTTATAATATCAAGTACATCTACTCTACTTCTATATTTACACCCCCTACCATTGTATCTACCTTTACTTCAGTAGCATCAACAACTACAACTACCACTAGCATGAGCCAAGTTAGTAGTTCCTTAGGATTCACCCTCCCCCATTTCATTTCTCATGTCACTTCAAACATTGCTTCTTCCTAGGCAACCAAAACAAGTGCATCATTTGCTATTAGTTCCCCTACATCAGCAAGGCCATTAAGGTCCATGTCAAAAATTTTCACCTTCATAAAGCCATCTTTGCCTGCATCCCCATTTAATATTACTATGACTTCAAAGGTGAGTGCACTTAAAAAATTGCCTTCATTTATCCTAAATATGGGCCCTACAAGAACTCTATTAGTCACACTTGGGCATATAGACACAACAAACTTATCACACATTCTTATTACATCTTTAGCCTCTACCTTGACTCAAGTACCTCCATTACAACCACCTCCATCAAATCCAATGGCTACTACTGTCCCAAATTGGGTCACATATATTATACTAGCAACAAGACAAGAGAGACCTCAACTAGTCCTCTTTGCACCATAGATTGGCATGACAGTTGATGCTTCTACATGTATAATGAAAATAGTGGTGAGGAGGCAAGTTGAACAACCACAGTCTGGCTTAGTTATAGCCCATGAAAGTGAAGAGTCCCTCTTCACTCTAATAAAGAATAAGAAGACTGGCTCTTATGAAGTAGATGAATATGCAAAGGACCCTGTGTCCACGGTCTAAGCCGATGTATAATCCATAATATCCTTAATTACAGGCATGCAATAAGAGATGAAGAGACTCAAGGAATAAGCATTGACCACTGTGATGAAGAACACCATAGTTCAAATAATAAACAAAGTCATCAATGTCTTCAATTTATACAAGGTCATGAAGAGAAGGAAAGAAAATGGGACTCTGTAGTATAATGTGTTCATTAAATATGACCAAAAACTTGCACTCTATGATGCCAAGTTAGCAAACCTAGCTAGAGTTGAAAGGAACAACAAGTTTTCAAACCTTAAGGTATTGCCACTTGAAAACATCATCCCAATGCAGACCATAATGATGAACATAAGGAATATATTGAAGAGGTGGTTGGATCAAGTCAAGGATATAACTGCATCCTTAGAGAAGATAAAATTTAAGATTCCCCTATTATTGAAGGATGAAATGGTCACTAGGGTGACCAAACCTGATGACAACTTCATGTATGACCAAGAATTTAGGGGTCAAATGAAGGTATTTGTTGCATAGTTCAAGAAGGACATAGTCAAGGGAAAGATTTCCACCTAAGTTATGAACATTGTACTTTTGCCAACCAAAGGCTATAAAGAGTCGAGGCCATTGAAGAAGCACTGAGGTTGGTACTTGTAAAACATGGTAGGATTATTCAAGAAATGTTTGACTTATTTTGACCCATGATCCTAGATTTTGGTCAAATTGACCAAGATTACTTAGCATGTACAAAATTTTGGACAAAGGAAGAAGCAAAAAAACAAAGGCAACAACAACAAGCTGGTTAGTAGCCTCCTTTAGAACCTTGAGGATTATTTGACTTTATTTTATAAATTCAAATTTAGAATATTACATTATAATATTGGCATTTTAGCCACTTGGCTACGTTTGGACATCTTTAAATGGGCCCACTTGAACTTTTATATGCAATTTTGAGGCTTATATATAGGGGTATTCCCCCTCATTGTAAAAGAGGAACAATTGTTATAGAATTAATACAAAAGAGCTAAGAATTTGAGAGATTGTCTATATGATTTATTGTGTATTATGTGGTTCTTCTTCTCATAATTTTAGAGAATTAATGGTTTTTTTTACTAAATAATTTGGCAATAATATCATTGTATGCATTTGTTAGTTTGATTTTAACACTAGGCTAACAAATATGCTGGCTTATGTGTTTTGTTTTATTTTATTTGCAATTGAATGTGCTTATGAAATTTCATGTGAATGAGTTACTTTCTTTCAACATATGCTTTCAGATATATGCATTTCCTTTCCTTTGAAGTCTCAACTACATTCATTTGGCTTTGAGTAATACACTAGGGTTGATGAATGGTAGTTTTACATGTTTTTGTCATAGAAGTTGGAAGAATTGATACCTTTAACATCTAAAACAAACCTTCTTTTTTGCCTTACCCTGCTTACCTTTGGATCTACCTCATGGATCAATTTAGTTTAGATCATTCTATAAATATTCATGGTTTATTTGTGCTTGGGTAATAATTTGAAAAGTTTATAACAATCTCATAAAGATTAGCAGGAAATAAAGTATCACCATGTATACTTTGTTGTCCCTACAGTAGGGTTTGCTTGCAAACTTTTAAGTGGCAGCCATATCTTTGCTATTTTTCTATTTTCAATAATATTTGTGTAAATAACTCAAGCCCTAAGTCTTCCAATATTTAAAATTGAGTGTATTACTTGCCTCCTACTACCTAGTGACACAGGGAGCACATTAAGTGGATCAACAACCCTAAATCCATTTAGACACTATATGGGTATTTTTTCTCCCTTTATTTACATCCCAAGAGAACCCTCAATCTTGGAGCACTTCTTCCCCTCCATCTATGGATTTTAACATGGATCAAATCATTCCCTAAGATGAAGTAGGTGGATCCGATCCTTTTTATATCTATCAAGATGATTATCATATTCAAGAATTTCAACACAATGTGAGAGCAATTAACACAAGTCTATCCAACAATCCCACTGGTAATCCACCTTCCAATAACACTCCCCTTAATACCAATTCTAGGAGTCCTACAAACACCAACCTGCTAATTGATATAACCCAACTTATTGCACTAGTCATGCACCAAATGAACATAATGAAAACATATAACACCTGCCAAATGATGAAATTACACCATCATTTGATTAATATGGTTGATCAACCTCTGGTTCTAATTCCTCAAACTAATCAAAATTTTATTCCTCCACCTCTTAGAGATGCCTCAAAAAATGTTATTCCCCAACCTATCATGTATAACAAGATGATTCAAAACATCCAAAACAAGCCTTTAGATCCTTTCATCATTTTCATTGATATTGATAACATCTCTCCAACTATCAAGTATGATGAGACTAAAGACCCTGCATCCTTTCTTAAAGCAGTTAGTGATCTTAATAAAGAGTGGATCCAAACTAATAATTTCTCCACTAGTAAACTTCTCATTAATACATTCACTAGCGATTTATTGGAATGGTACAACCATCTTCCCCAACATTTCAGCTAGCAACTAGAGGATTTAGTTAATCCTCTAATTAAAGAGTTTCAACATAATGACCTACTTAACTTATTATGGATTTGATAAAAATAATCAAAATCCACTTAGTTGTATTTGGCTTCCCCTTACAATCAGACCAAAGACTGTTCAAACTAAGCTTATGGTTATTGATTTGCCCTTACTTACAACATACTCCTAGGCTGACCATAGACTCCTAGAATGAGGGCTATCACCTCATTTGATAACTAATGCATCATGTTACTACATAAAAACAAAAGGTATAAACATGACACTGATCCCAACCCTTGGAGTATTCAACTTCCTAATCCTAAATCTCAATATCGGATTCCTACCATTCTAACAATCAATACTAGTCCCTTACCTGAAATCATCAACATTAATCCAGACTTACATGTCATTCCTTTTAATTCAGATGATGATAATCCTAATGACTTGCAACATACTCAAAACACTACTAAACTACCTCTTTACATCTCGAAGTGGCTTTATCCTTATTTATTACCTTATGATTGCACTATCCCTCTCATTGATGAGATCACTAATTTCCCCTCCATGCAATGCTCATGATGCTTCCTACCTAGAAGATGATTTTACATGCAATGATTATGGAGTGGCCAAATTATTCCAAGATCCTTTAATCATGTCTCTATGTAAATTTAGTAATCTAGGTATCTCTCCTTCTGAAACTCCTCATGAATCTCAAGCATGTACAATTTCTCCAACCTATGATAATAACTACATCATGGCCCAAGCTCGATTCTGAGACTTGGATGTTCAAAATTATCAAAAAAATTTAGCCCAAATACATGCTTTCAACTGTGATGTTCATACCATTTCCATTGATTTTGAATTAACTCCTAGAAGTCATGTACCTCTTGTTAATTATCCACTTATTGATACTCCTTAGGTGGTAGAGTAAATCCTACCTTCTAAACTATCGACTATTACTACATCTTCTATACCACCTATATACTCCATCCTTGTATCCAATTATTTCCCCATAAATGAAATTAATGACAAACCAATCATCTTCGATCAACCATCTTCCCCTACTCACCTTATTCCCAAAATTACATTAGATGCTAAAGCCACATATGTACATTAGATACATTCTGACATGGTGATCAAATTCTTGATCTTGAAGTAGATGTCAAGTATTTTGGTCCTCTTCCCACTCTACCTAGTAATGAAGCCAATCTTGAATTGCTTCATGCTTGAGAGCCTCAACACCCTCAGTAGCATCACAAACTCAATAATTTCAAAAAGAAAGACCTTTGTTTCAACAAATTCATCGCTAGAATTGACAATAAAGCAAATCCCATTTCCTCTTTACCTAATGCACCATATCATTTTTAAGATGGTAATGCTTTGCTTATCGAAGAAACTAATTGAATCGAATATTGTACCCCATCTGCCCTCAACCAATTTTTTGAATATTTTCATTGATTAAGGGATAATTTGTTGATCATTGTCTTTGAGTATTGAGATTTGATATTTAATATTGTCATTGATGTCAAAGGTTCTTATGAAGATGCATGAATCTTTCATTGATGTCAATATAATGTTATTTGATGTCAAAACTTCTTGTGAAAATGCCTGGTCAAGTAAGCCTTAAGGTATGTATATGATGAGTTTTGATTGTTAGAATAATGAGTGTTATTGTATGAGAGTAGTGATGAAAGAATGTTGTGTGTTCTAAAGATCTAATGTAAAATTGAGTGAAATCTTTAAGAAGTAGCATGAGTAAGTACATATCAGTATAAAAAATGTAAAACATCCTGTAATAGTTTATCTAGACCTTATGAGATGGTATTTATAGATGGCATGATGAAATTAGTGAGCTTTGAAGAAAAAATTGTGTGCTTCGAAGATCTGTGTAAGCAGTTCTAAAGATGCTCTGAATGAGCTACAAATATGAGAATGCTCCAAAGAGTACATGACATTGTTTGAGCATGAGAAAGATTATTTGAGGTTGTACATGAGGTATTGAGTATCTTGCAAATGATTAAAAGGTCAATTTTGAAGATATATATATATATATATATATATATATATATATATATATATATATATATATATATATATATATATATATATCTGAAGATGCTATAGTTGAGCTTTGAAGATCTGTAAGTAAATATGAAGAAGTTCTATCAATGTTATAAAGAAGAGTGATTGTATGAGATTGATTGAGCATACACAAGAGACATTGAAATAAGGAGAGTTTCAAGATGGAGTCTACAAAGTGGCTAGAAGGTCTGATTCAAGGCCTAATAAGAGTTGCAAGTCAGTGCTTAGAAAGCAATAAAAGAGATGGTGATGAAATGAGGTAACACGATCAGTTTCCATGGCATGAATGAGTAGGTAAACATTGAAATAGGTGAGTCAAGTTTTTTTTAGTATGTACATGAAGTTTTATATCTTGGTTTTCAAGAAAAAGGCTTGAAAAGTGTTTCAAGGTTTCTTGAATATGCAAAATGAAGAGTTATTTATTTGAGAAGGTTTTCTTAGTGATCATTGGCATGTACAACATATGCCTAAGAATATAATCTATTCATGGTAAATGAGGAAGGGTTATATCTCAAACTTCTAGGCTTTGGTTTCTGAAAATAGGAGCTAAGTTTTATAAATGATCGTTAAGACTAGAAGATAGTCTAAATCCTCATAAAACCCTAATAATAACCTGATATTAAAGATTTTGTTATAAAGAGCTCAGAATAGTTTGATATGATTATACAAGTGATTGTAGGTTGAATTAAAATCTCTCAAGCATCTTTAGATGTGATTGGTTTCTTAGGTGAGTGAGAAGACTATACAAAAAAGTGCTTATCTTTTAGAAATTTGTTGTAGAAGATAGAGTTGACCAAGTCAAAGTTACTAAGTGGATGAAAATTGAAGTGTGAGACTTATAGTTGATATTAATAAAGATTTATGGATAGGTTCCAGATCTCAGGTGTGTAAAGTTGGTGATCTAAGTTGGCTAGTCGTTAACAAACTTAGTGATGTAGATAGTAAGAAATCAGGCAGATGTGAAAATATGTTTCATTATGTGTTTTCATGAAAGAGTGATGCATTAAAATACATGTTGATGTTATTTAGGTCTTGAAGGACTTATCCATGATTTTTATAATATTGGAAGTTAGTGTAAGAGTTTGAAACATTGAAGCTAAAATGACTTATCTGGCTGAGTAGAGTTTGTGAGAGAGAAGGTTAGTAGATTAGTCTATAAGGCCAATAGTTTTCAATAGAGCTCATGATCTGATTTGTAAAGGTTAATATGAGGATGTTATAAGATCTTATTCATGTATTGAATGTCCTTGAAGAGATTAAATCATATGTCAAATTTTCATGTTTCCTTGACTATGTTTTTGTTGGCAATATGATTGTCATTGATGTCAAAAGGGATATTATTGGCATTATGGATGCCATTGATGCTCAGGGATGAATATGGTGATTTGAGTATGTGAAAGGGATATTATCATAAGTTAATGATGAATAGAGTGCTTGTGTGCATGAGAAGAATTAATATGATTCTTTATTTTTTTCATCTAGACATTTTGGGTTTATGACAGGAAAATCTAAGGAGGCAATTTGCTAACATCACTATTGCCACATGTGGATGAGTCTGGGGGAGTTGGTCATATGGTTGTGATCACATTAGTAATTATTTTTTATGCACCATATTTAAATCCATACGATGATGTGTGGTAGAAGATATGAGGATGGAAAGTTGGCTACTCAAATAGAACTCACTAAGTTTCTATATTTAGCCAAATTTGTAAAAGGGATCAAGCATAGCCAAGTAAGATTGTTGATGAGGTTAGTATTCACACACACGGAGGTGTCAGGATAAAATGATCATATGGGTTTATTTATTTTTATTCTTAATATCTATGCATTAAATATATAGTTGTGTGATGTAGTGTGACAAAAGATGTACATGTGTAAAATTGGACTCCCAAGCATTTTAACATTATTTCTCACATAGTGTCAAATTTGTAGATGGCAAAAAAAAGTTGAGTAGGTAGTTTTTATGATGTCATATCTTTCACATATGAAGGTTTTTGGAGAAGTTAGATTTATGGATGGAATCTCCTATGTTAGAGGATATTATGAACTAAATTACAGGTCATGTGATGAAGCACATCAAAAGTTATGCAAGAACAAAGTTGGCTTTCTAGGTAGTTCTAAGCATAGTTAGCTCTGTTATTTCCAAAATTTGTCACTCATTTTTGGGATAACATATGGACTATTTTGGTCCTACAGGACAAAATCCTCTCTTCTCTTCTCAAAAATTGTTCTGAGCATTCAAATTCTTCATTATTTAAACTTTTTCAGTTAAGGGAGTAATAGGTTCAACATGTTTAACAGCTTCAACAGGCAAATTCTCACAAAGGAAAAAGTTCCCAACACTTAGGCAATTTTAAAGATGGGTTCAACACCTCAGTTTAACCAAAAATGTTCATCTACAAGCTTCAAACAAAGGATTGAACCATTGAACCATTGAACCCCACTTCCAAAAGGTTCAAAGGTTCAACAGGTTCAAAGGTTCAACGACATCAACAAGCTTAAAGAGTTAAGCACTTCGACAAAAGCTGAAAGTTCAACCACTTCAGCAAGTTCAACGGCTTTAAAAGACTTAGCAAAAAGAAGGAAGATTGAACCATTGAACCAAAATGGTTCAAAGTTCAAAGGTTCAATGCGGTTGGTTCAAAGAAATTGGTTCAAGTGGTCAATTTAATGAGTGGAACAAAAGATTAAACCGTTGAACCATTGAACCAAAGTTGGTTCAATGCAGTTGGTTTAATCAGTCAATTTAAATGAGTGCCCCAAAACCTAAAGGGCAAGTGCCCTTGCTGAGGGCAATGAACAAAGGCAGGTGCCCTTGTGGAGGGTAGGGAACATTTGCTCAAAGATCAAAGAGAAGGCCGAAAGGGTAAATAATTCATTCAGACTTTTTGTCCAAAGAAATCACCAAGTAAAGGAAACAAAAGAATTCCTTCAGAAAGTTTTTCCATGGAAGAATTTCACCAAGGAAAATCCTTCAGACAAATTATCTGAAGGAATTCCTTTAGACATTTTTTCCAAATGAATAATCAAAAGTGCAATGGAAAAGTGGCTAAGGCAAAGGAATATTTATTTCAGACAAAATGTTTGAAGGAATTCCTTCAAACATTTTGTCCAAAAGAATTGAAGAAGCAGACCACCTGAAGGACCCAGAAGAATCCTGAAGGGCAGGTACCCTTGTGGGGGGCTCTCGACACATAGAAAATGGACCTTTTTCAAAGGCCTAAAGGGACACCTTCCCTTCGGGGTGTTCCAAAGACACTAAGCCAAAGGAATTTTGAGGCTTCAAAAGACTTAGCCAAAACAAAAAAAGACTTCAAGGAACAAGGATTGAACCATTGAACCTTGAACCAAATGGTTCAAGAGGTTCAAGGGTTTAAAGGTTTAACAAGTTCAATAAAGTTTGAAAGACTTAGCCAAATGGTTCAAGAGGTTCAAGGGTTTAAAGGTTTAACAAGTTCAATAAAGTTTGAAAGACTTAGCCAAAATAGAGGATTCTGAGAAAGAGATTGAACCGTTGAACCAAAATGGTTCAAAGGTTCAAAGGTTTAAAGGTTCAAAGAAAGCTCCAAGCAAAGGAAGTGGAAGATTCTAGAGACCAGTTCAAAAGGATGGTTCAACCAAAGAGCAAGAAAGCGATTGAACCAGGGAAGTGATGGAAACAAGGAACTAATAAAGACCACCTAAACCATTGAACTAGTGAATTTTCAAAGGTTCATGGTTCAATATGGTTCAAACAACTAGCAACCATTAACATCCTCGTGGACATCAAATTTAAGGTAATGGAATATCTGTTAATTTTCAAATATAATGTGGAACTTGAAGGATGAACCAAGCGACCAGTTGAAGAAGATAGCCGGAGAGCTCCAATTGTATTAGGAAAGAACAGAAGGCTACAGAAGATATTGAAATATCTACAAGAGAGTTATTTTTGGTAGGTAAAATAGTCCACCAAGTAGTCATCTAAGCACACCAAATCAAGGATGTGTCCTATTTTTCTTCCATGAAGTAAAGGCAAAGTGGATAGCTATGCAGACATTAGGAAAAGGACTAGATGACCTAGGTCCAGGAGAAGACATTTGAGATGAATCAACATGCCACAGTTAAGGCATATGCACTGCTCCAAGTATGGCCCCTTGATATAACTAAAAATGCAATCAAGGTATTGAATGCAACATGGGCTATTCCATGGAAAAAAGTGCCAAGCCTTTATTGGTTACTACATATTATAATCTCTTGTTGGATGAAAAGGGAGATCTTTCAAATATAGAAGCAAAACTCTGCCCAAATTGAAAGGTGATTACTGAGACTTTGAGCTCAGATTGTTGATCATATTATTTTATCTAAATGAGAAAATAAGTTACTTTCAAACTTTTTTCTGTTATAGCTTGTGTTATTTTAGGAAATTATTCTTATGTCCTTTTTCTAGGAGAATTCTTATTTATTTAATTTAACAAGCAGAACTAGTGGAAGTAATCAGGAAGGTGTCCTGAAGCCAATTATGGAAAGACTTTGAGCTATCACAATTATCTTCAGTGTGTGTTTTTAATTTCTTTCTATGTAAAGGATCTTGGGATGAATTTGTGCCCCCATTATCCTTTGTATTTCACTCTTTGGGCAGTTGAGATGTAGACTTTGTGTTACACTTCATCCTGTTGGTTACTGTGCCCTTGTTACTTGTTGGTTACCCACCAGAAAGAACTCCTGCATTCTACTACAAGACCACTTTTGAAAGAAGAGAAGTGCCTTTAGTATTATCATCAAGATTTCTCCTTTGTCTATGAACATCATCTTCAAAAAAAGAGAGATGGATGTTGTAGTCCTACCCCTGAGTGTTATTTTCTACTTATATATATAGTATATAGCTCCTCATATTTATAGGGAACCTCCCCTTGATGAGAGGTGAGATTTGTCCACCTTTGATGTGGTAAACATGCACATTTGATTGACCAATCTCCCTATATTGTGGTTGAAGAGACCTATTTTGCTCATCAGTTAGTTGGTGAGAAAATATTCACCTAACAGTTTTTTGGTGACTCTACTGGGGAAGAGTGCACGCAGTTTGAAGCCTCAAGCTTCAAGCTAAAGTAGGTCTAGTTATTTCCCATTTTTATTTTACAATATGGAAACTCCATGCTATACTAGAAGCCAAAGAGCCCAAGGTGTGGTTGACCCTGTCTTTGAGTTGGTGCAACAAGGCAATTTTGATTTGTTCCCTCCTCAACTTCAAGTTCAACGATCCAAGCGTGTTCCTCCTACCCATACCAAGTCACCAACACAAGGTAAAGCTTTTTTTATACTGTTAGTAGAGCTTTGACTATAAATACTCCACCCAAATTTGTTATCCCCCTTTTTTATAATCAAATCATGGCAGTTCAAGGCCCCTGGGGTAACTCTTTCAGACCACTCAATTTAATCCCACCTCTACATGAGCTTCCATGCACTTCAAGGAAGAATTTACCTAAATTCTTTGGTGATGGGAGAGTTCATCCTAATGAACATGTTGCAGCCTTCAACATAGCCTATGGCATGATAGGTGTGGAATACGAAGATGTAGTAGTCAGGCTATTTGTGAAAATATTATAAAGCACTGCTGTAGACTAGTTCTACCATTTGTAGGATCAATCACTAATTGACTGAGACACTCTTAAAGCTAAATTAAAAGCTAGGTTCAAACTTATAGAAGATGCACATGCCTTGCTAGCCTAACTCACACAAATGAAGAAGGAACCTCATGAACCTATGAGGGACTTCATAGCCAAATTTTACAAGTTGAGGAACAAGATTCCTGCAATTGCTCAACCAATAGCTGAGAATCTCAAATGCTTCTTCATCAACTCATAACTACCTAAAGTGAGTTTTCTACTGAGATGTGCTAGCCACATGGACCTTGTTGCTACTTAGGATTTGGCCACTGAGGTGGAAGATGACCTTATCTTGGTAGGAAAGATAAAGAGAGATCCTAACAGAGGTAAATCCTCATCTTTTGAATATCCATCTACAAGCACCACTGATCCAATGGTGTAAAAGCTAGCAAATGAGTTGCTAGCTCTCAGAAAGAAAATGGCACAAGGGATGTCTTTTGCCCCTTCATACAGAGATATACCAAGGAGGACATTCCCTAATCAGTCATACCAAGGCAATGTTGTCAGGAATCAAGGGCAAATAAATCATCTTCCTCCCCCATTGGGGAACCTTGCCATTGAAGCACCTCCAACCAATTCAACAGTTGGATATCTTGAAGTGGAATCAAATTTCTCCTTCGAGCCTGAGTTGAACCCAGAAGATGATGCTAATCTCTTCATAGAGGAAGAAGAAGAATTAGCTGGTGACTCCAACATTGGTTTTCTAAATTACCAAGATGACCCAAAAATGAAGGTATAGTAGCTGAGGGATCATATGCTATGTTCACCTGGTCTAATAATTAGACAGCCCAACAAGTTGATAAAGAAAGAATAGAGGAGTGAGCTCAGTCTACAATTTCAATTTCCAAGTAGGGAACCACTCTGCCTTTCCAACCAAAGGACTCGGTGATTGCAAGAAAGGTAAGTACATCAAACATCCCTACACCTTTTACTTGAAATTCACAGACTAGTCCTCCCCCTCCTAAAAACCAAAAGGATGAACTCCCATCCTCTATTCCTAGTTTATTTCAGACATTTGACATAATTGACCATATAAAGAAAATCAAAATTCAAATGTCTGAATTTGAATTTTTGCAGTCTAACCCTAAGCAGTTAGATAAGTTGGTTTAATGTGTAAAGAATCAAGCCATCCTTGTAGGACAAACAATTTTGAAGGTAACTCCCACATCCACCTAGAATAACCTTGTCATTTCTCCTCTTGCTGCTCCTAGAAGGATTGCACCTTTTTATGTCTCCCTACTGATAAATGGACATCAACTGAACAATTGCATCATAGACTCGGGTGCGTCTAAAAATGTCATGTCTGTCAAAGTAGCCGAATCCATTGGTCTCACACTGACCAAGACATTTGGGAGATGTTTTTCCATGGAGAACATATAAGTGCCACTGCTGGGATAAATCAAGGATGCCTAATTTGCATTTTTAGGATTTCCAGACAAGAGAATCAAGATGACTGTCTTGGTGGTTGATGTCCCAGCATCATACAACATCCTTCTTGGGAAAAATTTCTACAAAGATGTTGGTGGAAAATTAAGCATGGACCTATCTGAGGTGAGGATCCTGGTCAAAGGTGTTATGCAGAGTTTGCTCCTTGAGAAGGAAGCAAGATACGTGGTCACTCAAACATCAGTGCCTGAAGTTAAAATTCTGTTTGAGTCTTCAGGCATGGGTAATTACTTTTTATCCATGAAGGAAGTCCATGAGGCATCTGATGAAATTATTGAATGTGTCAACCTAAAAATTGGTTTAGATGGAACAACAAAAGGATTGGTGGAGTGCAGTGTAAGTGTAGAAGAATCTCCCCCTCTAAATGAAGAAGAATCTAAGAAAAATTAGTGTTTAATGAGGTATGGATTCTAGAATTTGATGGTAGCTACTCCTCTACCAATTTAAGAGCTAGGATTGTGTTGATATCTCCTCAAGGAGATATTTTTCCTTCTTCATACAAGTATCAATTTAGCAACACCAACAACATAGCTGAGTATGAATCTCTGTTACTTGGATTCAAGGTTTCTCAAGACAAAGGAATCAAACTCCTTCATGCCAAAGGAAATGCTAAACTGATGGTTTGTCAGGTAAGGAACCTATATCAAACTAAAAATGAGAGATTACACCACTACCACAATCTAGTCTAGGATCAAATTGAAAGCTTTGATGCTTTCAGCATCTCTACCATACCCAAGGAATTCAATGACCAAGCTGATGCACTGACTATTTCAGCAACTCTCTTAGTTCCTCACCTTGATTTTAAAGGAGACAGGTACAGTATTAAGCTAGTATTTCAACTAAGTCTACCTAATAATACCAATCATTGGCAAGTGTTCAATGGTGACAACCAAATCATTTCCTTTTTAGAGCAAAAAGATAGCTTTGAATAGTTTTATTTCGAAGGTAGTGAGCCTCAGAAGCTTAAACTAGCCCTTGAATCAAGTGCAGACACAGGTGAAGAATTCTTACAAGTTAAAGGGAATAAAATCCCAAAAGGCCTGGTTTCCTTTGAGAAGATGTTTGACAAACATGATAGGTTCCTTAAACAACAACAAATGTATTCAAGCTCCTCCCAGGAGTTTGATCAAATAAATCTGGGTACCAAGGAAAGTCCTAAGATGGTGAACATTGGGAAGTGCTACACTCAAGAAGAAAAGTTCAAGTTCACTACTCTACTTAGCCAATACATGGATGTCCTAGCATACTCTTATGATGATCTGAAGTCACTCAGGCCTAAATAAATTCAACATGAAATCCATCTCAAGAGTGACTTAGTGCCTTACAAGCAAAAATCTAGGAAGTAAAATCTAAAGATATCAGGTACTATTCTGACTGAAATATAGAAAATACTAAATGCTAGAATAATTTTCCCAATCCATCATTCCACATGGATTACCAACATAATATCTGTGAGGAAGAAGAATGGTGAAATTCACCTCTATGTGGAATTCAAAAATTTAAATCAGTCATCCTTACAAGATAACTATCCTCTACCCATCATGGATCAAGTCCTTAAGATAGTGACTAGTTCAATAATGTTATCAATGCTAGATGGCTTCTTAGGGTACAATCAAGTTGAAGTTGGTGAAGTAGACCAGCATAAGACTACCTTCACCATGCCTTGGGGAACCTTTACATATCGAAGAAAGCCTTTTGGCCTAATAAATGTTGGTGCCACCTTCCAAAGAGAAATGGACCTTGCTTTCAAAGATGAAATGGGTAAGTTCATTGTGGTATACCTTGATGACTTGACCATCTTTTTCAAGCATCACCCTAACCATGTGCACATTTACAACAAGTGCTGGAATGATGTTGCTAGAATGGCATTTCTCTAAATCCTAAGAAGTCTATTTTTGAAGTAACAAAAGGGAAACTTTTCAGACACATTATATCTTGAGAAGTCATAAAGATTGACTCAGAAAGAGTCAAATCCATCCAATAGCTTACTTTTCCCACAAGTAAGACTATAGTTCACTCTTTCTTCAGAAAAGTGAATTTTTTATGAAGGTTCATCCCCAAGTTTGCTGAGAAGACTCACTATATTGTAAACATGATGAAGGGAAAGACCAATTTCAACTAGACTGAAGAAGGCAAATTGGCATTTTGAGATATTAAGACAGCTATTGCCGACACCCCAATTTTGGTTTGTCTAGATTATACCAAAGATTTCACAATGTATAGTTATGCTTCTGAGCACATGCTTTCAGTAATCCTGGTTCAACAAAACCAAGAAGGTGTGGAATCTCCCATTTCTTTCATGAGCTGTCCTCTCAAAGATCATGAGCTAAAGTACTCAAACATGGAGACGCATGCTTATGCAGTGGTAAAGGCAGTGAAGCATTTCTACTTCTACATCCTTAATTCACACACTACTACCCTAGTTCTTGACACCACAGTCAAATCTATATTAACTCAGTAGGAGTTTGGAATGAAAAGAGGCAATTGGATTGCTAAAATCTAGGAGTTTGATTTAGTCATCAAACCAATGAAGCTGGTGCAGGGAAGGGGCCTATGCCAATTGATTACTGACAATGGACCAGAAGAAATAGAGCATGTAGAAGAAGAAATTGAAGACATGCCAATAGTCCTCTTTGTCTCCACCATGAATGAGTGGTATTCAAGTATTGCTCATTTTCTTACTTATGGTGAGTGTCCTACTCACCTATCTCATAAAGAAAGGAGGACTGTAAAGTTAAAAGATGCCAGTTTTGTCCTCTGGGACAATGGCCTGTATAAAAAGAGCCTTGATGGAGTGTTCCTTCGCTACGTGGATAAAGAGTAGCAGAACCAACTCTTGAAGTCCTTCCATAATTTGGCCTATAGAGGACATTTTTTTTCTCCTATAACTACCCATAAGATTATATGAGCTAGGTATTACTGGCTTACTCTATCTCAAGATGCATAAAAATGGGTATGAAGATGTGAACTATACCAACAGTTTGTTGGAAGACCTAAATTAGGTGCTCTACCTCTCAAACTAGTGGTGATAGAAGAACCATTTCAGTAATGGGGAATTGATTTTATTGGTGCTATAAACCCCTCTTCAAGTGCTAGACATGATTATGTCCTCACACCCACATATTACTTCACTAAGTGGGTGGAAGCTATTTCAACCAAGAATGCTACTTCAGAAGTAGTGTGCAATTTACTCAAAGAGAACATCATTTCTAGGTTTGGGGTCCCAACCAAGATTGTCACAGACAACACAACTTGTTTTTCTTCCCAAGAGATTACTCAGTTCTATTTTTACTATGGGATTAACCTCTCCCACTCTTCTAATTATTTTCCACAAGGGAATGGCCAAGCTGTATCAAGCAACAAGAACCTGTTGACTATCATCAAGAAGCTGGTAGATGATAACCAATAAACATGGCATAAGGCATTGGTTGATGCTCTATGGGCAGATAGAATTACACCTAAGAGGGCAATTGGTATGTCACCTTTTCAACTTCTTTATGGTCTCAATGCTGAGATACCAATCACCCTAGAATTGCTAGCATTGAAATTGGCTAAGGTAGTTGAAGATTAGACATATGAAAGCTCCATCGATAAGAGGATCATGTGCTTGACTGAGCTAGATGATCAGTGAACTATAGTGGTGGATCGAATTACTATGCATCAAATTCTGGTGAAGAAGTTCTTTGATGAAAAAGCAAAAAACCATGATTTCTAAATTGGAGATCAAGTCTTGTTATGGGACAAAAGAAGATAACCAAAGGGAATGCATGGAAAATTTGACTCCCTTTAGAGGGACCCTTTTACTATCCATCAACTTAATGGTGAAAATAGTTTCCTATTGAAGTATCAAGATGGCACACCCTTTTCTCTACCTCACAATGGGTAGCATTTGAAGCACTTCAATTCTTGAAGTATCAGATAAGATCATCTATACATATGTATATTTGTATAGTCTTTAGTTCTATTTTGTGCTTTTCATTTTCATTTTTTGGTGCCTTTCTTTTTTTGGGTTAGCATGACTCTGTAGCCCAATGACATACTTGAAGGCACTGGAGATTTTGGTTTCTACTCCCCTCAGCTGTTCTAAGTTTTCAATTGAAGTAAGTTCCCCAACTGGAGCCAACTATTATTCCCAAAATATGTCACTCAATTTTGGGATAACATATGGACTATTTTGGTCCTACAGGCCAAAATCCTCTCTTCCCTTCTCAAAAATTATTTTGAGCATTCAAATTCTTCATTATTTAAGCTTTTTCAGTTAAGGGACTAGCAAGTTCAACAGGTTCAATGACTTCAACAGGCAAATTCTCACAAAGGAACAAGTTCCCAACACTTAGGCAATTTTCAAGATGGGTTCAACGCCTCAGTTTAACCAAAAATATTCATCGAAAAGCTTTAAACAAAGGATTAAACTATTGAACCATTGAACCCCACTTCCAAAAGTTTCAAAGGTTTAACGGGTTTAAAGGTTCAACGACGTCAACAAGCTTAATGAGTTAAACACTTCAGCAAAAGTTTAAAGTTCAATCACTTTGGCAAGTTCAACAGCTTCAAAAGACATAGAAAAAAGAAGGAAGATTGAACTATTGAACCATTGAACCTTAAACTAAAATGGTTCAAAGGTTCAAAAGTTCAATGCGGTTGGTTCAAGCGGTCAATTGAATGAGCGAAACAAAATATTAAACTATTGAACCACTGAACCAAAGTTGGTTCAATGCAGTTGGTTCAATCAGTCAATTCAAAGGAGTGCCCAGAACCCAAAGGGCAAGTGCCCTTATGGAGGGTAGTGAACAAAAGGTAGGTGCCCTTGTAGAGGGTAGGGAACATTTGATTAAAGATCAAAGAGAAGGCCGAAAGGGTAAGGAATTCCTTCAAAATTTTTGTCTGAATAAATTACCAAGGAACTGAAAGAATTCGTTTGGAAAGTTTTTTTGTGGAAGAATTTCACAAAAGCAAATCCTTCAGATAAATTGTCTGAAGGAATAATCAAAATCTTGATGAAAAAATAGCTAAGGCAAAGGAAGATTTCCTTCAGATATAATGTCTAAAGGAATTCCTTCGGACATTTTATCTGAAGGAATTGAAGAAGCAAACTACCCGAAGGACCCCAAAGAATCTCGAAGGGTAGGTACCCTTGCAGTAGGCTCTCAGCACCTAGAAAATGGACCTTTCTCAAAGATCTGAAGGGACACCTTCCCTTTGGGGTGTTCTAAAGACACTAAGTTGAAGGAATTTTGAGGCTTTAAAAGACTTAGCCAAAACAAAAGAAGACTTCAAGGAACAAGGATTGAACCGTTGAACCTTGAACCAAATGGTTTAATGGGTTCAAAGGTTCAACAAGTTCAATAAAATTTGAAAGACTTAGCTAAAACAAAGGATTCTGAGAAAGAGATTGAACCATTGAACCTTGAACCAAAATGGTTCAAAGGTTCAAAGAAAGTTCCAAGCAAAGGAAGTGGAAGATTCTAGAGACTAGTTCAAAAGGATGGTTCAACCAAATAGAAAGAAAGTGATTAAACCAGGGAAGTGATGGAAATAAGGAACTGATAAAGACCTCCTGAACCATTAAACTATTAAACTAGTAAACTTTCAAAGGTTTAAAGGTCCATGGTTCAATATGGTTCAAAAAACTAGCAACCATTGACGTCCCCATGGACATCAAATTTAAGGTAATGGAATATTCATTAATTTTCAAATATAACATGGAACTTGAAGGATAAACCAAGTGACTAGCTGAAGAAGATAGCTCGAGAGCTCCAACTCTAGTAGGAAAGAAGAGAAGGCTACAAAAGATATTGAAATATCTATAAGAGAGTTATTTTCAATAGGTGAAACAATCCACCAAGTAGTCATCTGAGCACACCAAATCAAGGACACAACTTGTTTTTCTTCCATAAAGTGAAGGCAAAGTGGACAGTTACATAGACATCAGGAAAAGGACCAGGTGACCCAGGCCCAAGAGAAGACATTTGAGATGAATCAACATGCCATAATTAAGGCATATGCACTGTTCCAAGTATGGCCCCTTGATAGAAATAAAAATGCATTCAAGGCATTGAATGCAACATGGGTTGTTCCATGGAAAAAAGTGCCAAGCCTTTCTTGGTTACTACATATTGTAATCTCTTATTGGATGCAAAGGGAGATCTTTCCAATATAGAAGCAAAACTCTACCTAAATTGAAAGGTGATTACTAAGACTTTGAGCTCACATTGTTGATCATATTACTTTTTCTAAATGAGAAAGTTACTTTTAAACTTTGTGCTGTTATAGCTTGTGTTATTTTAATAAATTGTTCTTATGTCCTTTTCCTAGGAGCATTCTTGTTTATTTAATTTAACAAGTAGATCTAGTGGAAGTAATTAGGAAGGTATCCTGAAGCCAATTGTGGAAAGACTTTGAGCTGTCACAATTATCTTGAGTGTGTGTTTTTATTTTATTTCTATGTAAAGGATCTTGGTGACTTTGTGCCCCCATTATCTTTCATATTTCACTCTTTGGGCAGTTGAGGTGTAGACTTTGTGTTACACTTCATCCTGCTGGTTACTATGCCCTTGTTACTTGTTGGTTACCCACTAGAAAGAACTACATTTTGCTGCAAGACCACTTCTGAAAGAAGAGAAGTGCCTTCAATATTATCACTAGGATTTATCCTTTGTATGTGAACATCATCTCTAAAAAAAGAGAGATGGATGGTGTAGTCCTACCCCTGATTGTTATTTTATGCTTATATATATAGTATATAGCTCCTCATATTTATAGGGAACTTCCCCTTGATGAGAGGAGAGATTTGTCCACCTTTGATGTGGTAAACCTTTACATTCAACTGACCAATCTCCCTATGCTGTGGTTGAAGAGACCTATTTTGGTCATCAGTTAGTTGGTGACAAAATATTCACCCAACAAGCTCTATGGTAAAAGAATCTCAGTGAGAATATTAATGATGTTATATCTTGTACACATAAAGAATTCAAGAAGAGATGATCATATAGGTTTGTTCATTATCATGCCTAGTTTATATGGTCCAAATTTTAGAATAGACGAATGAGCAAAGCAAAAGATATGAAGGTGAAAAGTTAGCCTTTCAGGCATGTTAAGATGGTCTTCATACTTAGTCAAATTCACACAAGGTAAAGTTTGAGCTTGTTAGAAGATCTAACAGTGAGTGCATAATCATACATTAAAGATCCAATGATGTGCAATGAAGACAATATGTCAAAGGCACCTATGAGTGACAAGTATCATAATTGCTGATGCAGTGGATTTCACCCAGGGGTAGGAGGCTGAGCTCCTGCCTTTCCACATGCAACAATGGAAACTCCCCTCTCACCTGTGGGACCGGTGAAGCTTGAGGGGAGAGTCTCTAGATAAGGACTAGCTCCCTCTGATGTATCCTTTAGGCCCTGATTTCTCCTACTGCTAACAAATAAAATGAAAAAAGGGGGGGGGATGAAAAGAGAGAGAGTGATGCTGAAAATAGAACATCAGCCTAAAAATGAAAAGGTGATACACCGAAAAAGTGATGACCCACCCAACCCAAATATACACTTTTCACTAAGAAGAAATGCCCATACACTTCATATGAAGTGGGAAGCTCTTCTGCAACAGTCAGCTAGGGGTCTGTGAAAACACAAGGAGGAAGAAACTACCAGAGGCATCCTCAGACACACTTATGGAAGCCTATTCATAGGCACCTATATTCTTCCTGTAGACACTTCTGGTAGACCTGCAGAAAGGAAACTTCACAATGCACTAGACATGTTGTAATCAGTTTGTGAAAAGCATGAAAGATAGTGACTTAACACAAAAGAATAAAATAGACATATACTTTAAAGTGCAAGTCTAGATAGAGGTAAAAATGCTAAGTCCTGATTCAAGGTAAAAATTGGCAGAGTTCTGCCTTACAAGCCTGAGAGATTTTTGGGTAGTGTTTTGCCTTAAGGCTGAGAGAGATCCCCTCTTCTCAAATGAGATTTTTTTTAATATATAGAAAGAGGAAGAGAACTTGGGGATTCTTTTGAAAAGAGTTTGGCACCCTTTGATGAGCTGGCCCATGTGCGCTGAAGACATCGGAAAGAGGAAGTCATTGTTACTGATGTCATTCTTCTAGAAGAGGCCTGCTAGAACCATGCTATATAATCACTAAAATTGAATTTGGCATTCAAGAATTAATGTGGAAGCATAGGCTGCACCTCTTTTTTACAAACAAATTGTGGTTTATCCCCCTTTAAAAGATGGGCCATGTCATTTACTATTTGCACCATTTGGTGATCATCTGGCAATAAGTCACCTTCCCTTTGCCTCTTGGACTGCTTTGTCTCTTTTTACACCTTGTGTCCTTCTACTCTTCCAGCCCTTAGGGGTGATATTTTGGCAGGTCGCTACTTTCCTTGGGCTCTTTTCATGGTTGGTGCTTAGGCAATTCAAAAGCAAAGAACTATGTCACTATTTTAAAATTGCCATTCACACAGCCGTCACCTTGAAATTGAATACCCAATGGCTAGTCTGTCTCCTTAAAATTGATGGCTTTTGGGATGTCGCCATCCTTGGCAAATTTTGTCAGGTATTTTCTCGCTTCGGCTCTTTTGCTTCATGGGCTTTTGTCCTCCTTGGTTAGGCTTTTCTTTTGGCCTCTTTTCTCTTAGACAAAATGTCTGCAAGAATGATCCCACGCTCACTTCCTTTTCTTTGGAGTATTTTCTTGGGTTTTGTGTTGCGGCCCTTTTCCAAATTTCTTCAGACTTTTTATCTGAAAGAATTCCTTTGAACAAAAAGTTTGAAAGAATTCATGACTAAACAAAAATTTGAAAAACTTACCCTTTACGGTTATCTTTCCTTTGGAGTGCTTCTTGCCCTCTATAAGGGCTCTTGAATCTAGAATTGCCCTCTGTAAGGGCACCTACCCTTTAGATTTAGGATACCCCCTTGAACCAAGCCATTAAACCAACCCATTAAACCAAAAATGGTTCAATGGTTCAACGGTTCAACACTGCGTGCCATTCACTTGAACCAAGCCTTTGAACCGTTCACTTGAACCAACCATTGAACCAATCCATTGAACTAGTTTGACAATTCAACACTGTGCACTGAGCCTTTGAACTGAGAATTAAACCAAGCTTGTTGAACCGTTCGATGAATCGAGTGATTGAACCATCCATTTAAACCAAAGTGTTGAACCAACACATTGAACCAAGTCGATGAACTTATCGATGAACTGATTGATTGAACTAAGCCAATTAAACCAAGACATTGAACTTGAGCGATGAACTTGCCAATTTAACCAAGGCATTGAACTAGTTTAATGGTTCAATGGTTCAAAGATGCCAACCTTCCTTGTGATTTTCTTAAGATAAGAGCCCGAAGAAGCCTTGTAAAACCTAGCACTCTCTGAAACTGATTCTTCATGCACCAAAAGACTAACCTTGTAGAGTTCATAGAAATCCCTGTGAAGTCTGTAGAAAATTTGCAGAGTCTATAGAAATGGACCTATAGAGTCCGTAGAAATAGACCTACAGAGTCCATAGAAATAGACCTGTAGAGTCTGTAGAAATAGACCTATAGAGTCCGTAGAAATTCCTAGACTTATGCAAAATCAAAAAAATGAATTAGCCTAGAATAGCAGGGAAAGAAGGGGACCAATTTTTGTCTTGTTGGGCAAAAAATGGTCAACAAATTAGTGACTCCTAGGGGAAGCATGCCTGCTATGCTTAGAGACTAGTTGCCTTTTAGTCTATTGGGCATGGAGTCAGATGTAGCTTTTTAAGAAAGGTTAGCAATAGCCCCAAAGATCCAAGAATCAAACATGAAGCTTTTTACTCTAGACACAAAGGAAAACACACACAAGAATAAAAACACTACTTGTGCAAACTGCACTTAGGGAAAACAGGAAAAGAAACTGAAAGCAAACTACTATATATAACTAACCAAGAATATTTGCCTCCCTCTTGGATCAAAAGGAAAACTTCTTAAGTCCCCTTCCTATCAAGAAAACTTATGGTGCCAGACAAGTGGTTGAATAAAAAGGAGATTTGGTGATGTGCTCTTCTTGCCTGCCACCTAGATTGGCTAGTATCTAAGTGGATCAGATTTGAACATGCTTCTAATATATATGTACTCTATTCATTCCTAAAAGCTTTTTGAATGTTGGTCCTTCTTGCTGGTGCATGTCACCAAGAAATATGTGGCTGTTGGCTCATCACCATAACCCCTTTGATCTGCATAGTCCCTCTATAATGCATCATGGTTTGACCCATTTCCTTCTGCTTCATTTGAGATCTTGTCAAACTCATCCTTTGCTCCCTCCTGACCTTCTTGAAGAAAGGTGACTATTGTGATGTCTAAAATGGACTCATAAAATGATTTCTCATCCCATAGAACATTGCCTCTTTTTTCAAAGCTTTCTTCTTTAAGGCCTTCCTCCAGGAAGACAGACCTCTCCTTTTCCTCCTCAAAGATCAGGATCTCTAGATTTTCAAAGATAGTCTCCTGATCTTCCTCCAACCCAAGCTCCCCAACATAATAATCCTCCTGATTGAAGTAGTAAGGAAATTCATCAAATAGAGGGGAAGAGAGCTCACCATGATTATCTCCCTCCTCATATTGCTAGAACATCCACATGTATGCGTGCCATGTGTCTTCTCCATTATTGATGAAGTCTTTACAAGGAACATCGATGATGATTTCTTCTTCATTGTCACTCATGATAGCCTCTTGGAAACTACAGATTGGATATTTTGCTCCTCACTCACCTCCTACAAAATAGGTTCTTCCTTAAGAAGGGGTGAAGTGGAAAAACCATGTAGAAGAGGAGGCAATCCTTGAGCTAGAATTTTATGATTCTCCTCCTTCCACTTGGTCAGCACTTCATCTATATCAGGTGTGGCTTGATACTCTCTTAAAAGTGTGTAGATGGGGTGTGTTTAGACATGGAATGTGCCGTTAGGTCTGAACTATCCATCACACATTGGCTGGGAATCTCTCTCTAGATTCTAACTCTACAATTATCCTGGCCATATCCTCTTGAAAGATCCTTTCTTGGAGGTCACCAGCATCATCATGAGTAGGGTAAATTTTGAGAGAGATGTGCTGGTTCATAATGTTTCCCCCAAAGGAAGATTCACAATCTAAGGAATTTAGAAGGTTCATCTCCATGGGAGGTTGTTCTAGTTCCCTTTGATTCTTGAAGGCTAGGCATACGAGGTCAAGACCAGGGTTGATTGATGTATCAAATGAGCTAGAGTGAGTAAGTGCCATATGATAGAAAGGATTTGGTGTACAAGAGGGGGTTTTATTTAGGATAGGAGGGGGCACACAAAGGCTGACTGCCTTACATGAATGGATTCCTCCACTTTGCTACCTCCTCCTCCATGGATTACAAGGCCTGAGCTTGCCTAAACAAAAATGCCTCTTTGTACATCAGGTCCTATTGATAACCATACTGCTCATCTAGTTTGTCTATTTCCATTACCTACTTCTCAAACTCTAGTGCCACCTCCATTATCATTGAAGGGCAACTAAGAGAGTTGCTTGAGGTGATTCCCTAAATATCTTGATCTTGATCATAGTCATATGAAGGAATACAAGGTCCATGATTCTGTGTAAAGGAATTATACATACAAAAATAAGATTTTTGATGGCACTAGGCTGCTTAACTAGCTGATCAACTTGGTGTCACCATTGGTGTTGATGCAAAAGCCTCCAAAGGCTGGTTGGTTGAAGAACACACCAAAAATTCTTCAACTCTTTGGTCAAAACCTATCCTATTGGGTCCCACTGGGCATGCCAAAAACTGTTGATGTAGTGGACTGCAGCTGGGGCAGGATGCCTAGCTCCTGCCTTTCCACACACAACAATGGAAACTCCCCTCTCACCTATGGGACCAGTGAAGCTGGAGGGGAGAGTCTCTAGATAAGGGCTAGCTCCCTCTGATGTATCCTTTAGGCCTTAGTTTCTCCTACTGCTAACAAATAAAATGAAAAGAGGGTGGGGGATGAAAAGAGAGAGAGAGATGCTGAAAGTAGAACCTAAGCTTAAAAATGAAAAGGTGATACACTAGAAAAGTGATGACCCACCTAACCCAAATATATACTTTTCACCAAGAAGAAATGCCCATACACTTCATCTAAAGTGGGAAGCTCTTCTGCAATAGTTAGCTAGGGGTCCGTGAAAACACATGGAGGAAGAAACTACCAGAGGCATCCTCAGACACACTTATGGTAGCCTATTCACAGGCACCTATATTCTTCCTATAGACACTTGTAACAGACCTGCAGATAGGAGACTTCACAATGCACTGGACATGTTGTAATCAGTGTATGAAAAGCATGAAAGACAATGACTTAACACAAAAGAAGGAAATAGACATATACTTTAAAGTGCATGTCTAAATAGAGGTAAAATGCTAAGTCCTAATTCAAGGTAAAAATTGGCAGAGTTCTACCTTACAAGCCCGAGAGATTTTTGGGCAGAGTTTTGCCTTAAGGTTGAGAGAGATCCCCTCTTCTCAAATGAGATTTTTTTTAATATATAGAAAGAGGAAGAGAACTTAGGGCTTCTTTTGAAAAGATTTTTGTGCCCTTTGATGAGCTGGCCCATTTGCGCTGAAGACATCAGAAAGAGGAAGTCACTGTTACTGATGTCATTCTTCTAGAAGAGACCTGCTAGAACCATGCTGTATAATCACTAAAATTGACTTTGGCATTTAAGCATTAATGTGGAAGCATAGGCTACACCTCTTTTTTGTAAATAGATTGTAGTTTTTCCCCCTTTAAAAGATGGGCCATGCCATTTATTATTTGTGCCATTTGGTGATCATCTGGCAATAAATCACCTTCCCTTTGCCACTTGGACTGCTTTGTCTCTTTCTGTACCTTGTCTCTTTCTACTCTTTCAGCCCTTGGGGGTGATCTTCTAGTGGGTCACTGCAATCCTTGGGCTCTTTTCATGGTTGGCGCTTAGGAAATTCAAAAGTAAATGACTATTTCACTGTCTTAAAATTGATGTATTGCACAACCATCACCTTGAAATTGAATACCTAATGGCTAGTCTGTCTCATTAAAATTGATGGCTTTTGGGATGTCACCATCCTTGGCAAATTCCATCAGGTCTTTTCCTGCTTCGACTCTTCTACTTCGTGGGATTTTTTCCTCCTTGGTTGGGTTTTTCTTTTGGTCTCTTTTCTCACAGAAAAAATGTCTGCAAGAATGATCCCATGCTCACTTCCTTTCCTTTGGAGTATTTTCTCGGGTTTTGTGTCGTGGCCCTTTTTCAAATTTATTTGAACTTTTAATCTGAAGGAATTCCTTTGGACAAAAATTCTAAAAGAATTCATGACTAAACAAAAATCCAAAATACTTACCCTTTGCGGCTATCTTTCCTTTGAAGTGCTTCCTGCCCTCTGTAAGGGTTCCTGAATCTAGAACTGCCCTCTGCAAGGGCACTTGCCCTTCGGCTTTCAGACACCCCCTTGAACCAAGCCATTAAACTAACCCATTGAACCAAAAAGGGTTCAATGGTTCAATGGTTCAACACTGCACACCATTCACTTGAACCAAGCCTTTGAACTGTTCTCTTGAACCAACCGTTGAACCAATCCATTAAACTAGTTCAATGGTTCAACACTACGTGCTGAGCCTTTGAACTGAGCATTGAACCAAGCTCATTGAATCGTTCAATGAACTGAGTGATTGAACTATCTATTTGAACCAAAGTGTTGAACTAACACGTTGAACCAAGCTAATGAACTTGTTAATGAACTGATTGATTGAACTAAGCCAATTGAACCAAGGCCTTGAACTTGAGTGATGAACCTACCGATTTAATGAAGGCGTTGAACCAAGGAATTGAACCAGTTCAATGGTTCAATATTTCAAAGATGCCAACCTTCCTTGTGATTTTCTTCAAACAAGAGCCCAAAGAATCCTTGTAAAACCCAACACTCGTTGAAACTGATTCTTCATGCGCCAAAATACTAACCCTACAGAGTTCATAGAAATCCCTGTGAAGTCCATAGAAAACTTGAAGAGTTCATAAAAATGGACCTACAAAGTTCGTATAAATTCTAAGCTCTAAATAGTCCTTAGAAATAGACCTACAGAGTCTGTAGAAATAGACCTATAGAGTCTATAGAAATAGACCTGCAGAGTCTGTAGAAATTCCTAGACTTGTGCAAAATCAAAAAATGAATTGTCCTAGAATAGCAGGAGAAGGGGATTGATTTTTGGCATGTTGGGTGAAAAATGGTCAACAATAAGCACAGAGTTTGAATAGTAAATTTATGATGCTATTCAAAGTGAAATAGTTAATGATGAACACAAGGATGCCAAGTGTCTCAATAGAAGGAACTTACAATAATGTGTAGAAGGTAGGTGCTAATGCCAAGTGTCACATTCTCGAGAGCTCATCAAAGATAAAGATCGAGCTTGTCAGAAGATCAAATGATGAACATGTGATCCTGTAATGAAGATTCAATGGAGCAAGTGGACTCAAATGGGATCAAGTGCCTGATGTTTAACAATACAAAGGAGAGTTAAAGATTGAGCTAGTTTTATGAGATCAATGGAGCGTATTTGTTCTAAAGACTCATGAAGTAGTGAGATGAGATTGGGAGCTCAATGTTTAACCTTAGAGAGAGATAAAGTTCATATAAATATGAATATCTAATGGCATGTAGGAGCTCAAATTAGAAAGATCAACAGATGCATTTTAAAGTTGAAAAGTTAAAGTCCAAAAGCATACAAAGATCCAATGGAGTGCATGAGCCTTTCAGAGATTGATTCAAAAGATGTATTTTAAAGTTGAGTAGATTGAACAAGGATCATCAAATCATGGTGCTAAACTTAACATCAATGGTCGATATTTAAAGATATGTTCATCCCAATGATCAAGCAGAGGAACTTGTAGTTAAGACATAAATTATGACATAGATAATGAATTTGATTGCTATAATCGATCAAATTTGTGTAATATGACATGTGCATTAAAACTAAAGCCTAGCATATGCTAAAAATAGTAATGAGACCAAGAATCATGAGTTGAAGACATGGGAATCTTGTAGTTAAATATAGTAAATAAAATCCAATAGAATTGAGCATGATGTGTTAACAATCTAGTCTAAACACATAAAAGGTATGAACCCTAGATCAAATACTTATGTATATGACATCTAAGATACATACAAAATTTGGTGTAATTGAATTGTGTCAAATAGAGAAATATATAAACACAGAGATAGAGGGGTAGAGAAGAGAAGAGAAGGGAAGAGAAGAGAGATGAAGTGTAAAGCATGAGTAGTTAAAAACTAAATCTATAACAAAGAACAAAGAATTAGATTCATTTATGAATCTATACTATAATCTAGAGTTTTAGCTCCATAGTAAAATCTAATAGGTAGGTGTCATCAGATAAGCTTAGTTGGTGCTTAGTTAGGGAGTGGGTGCTTCCTTAGAGTAGGTGTTTTTAAATCAGAAGATTGGTGTCTCCTTAGGTTGGTGCCTTTAAACATTGTATCTAGTGAAGTTATTTATTGTGAGGATGGAAAATAATGATAGATTCTAATAGTTATTCTCATGGTGACTTTTCCCATATTGGGTTTTCTATGGTATATCTAGTGTTGTATCTATTTGTGTGTATGTCATATTTGCATATAGTTTTAATCTGCATTAAAAAATTTAGAAAAGGACTAAGCTAATCAATACACTAATTTACCTCCCTCTTAGTATATAGTTGTGTTCCAAAAATTGGTATCAGAGCCCTGGTTCTTTAGAAGAAACTCAATCAACTCAGGTAGATCTTGGATGGTGAAAATAAATGGCTAGTCAAGAAGGTTCTTCTTCAAACAAAACACCTCTCTTCGATAGATCAAACTATGAATTTTGGAGCATCATAATTAAAGTATATTTATTTTTATTAGGGTTTCATGTATGGATGTCTATTGTGAATGGATATATAACTCCTAATATAATTCCTACTGATTAGGCTTCAAAGAAGACATATGAGAGCAATGCTAAGGTAAAGAATGTTATTCTTTATGGATTATCTAATTCAGAGTTTGTCAAAGTGATGCATTATCAAAATGCACAAGATATCTAAAATAAATTAAAGATCATCTATGATGGTGATGATAAGGTAAATCAGGGCAAACTATAAACATTCAAAGGCAAGTTTGAAATATTTAAAATGAATGAAGAAGAGAAAATTGTAGACTATCTCCTCAAAGTAGATGAAATAGTAAATACAATAAGAGGCCTTGGAAAAGAGATGAAATAATCAGTCATTATCAAAAAGGTCTTAAGATCTCTGCCATCAAGGTATGATTCAAAAATCTCTGCAATAGAGGAAGCAAAATATTTGGATAAACTCACTATTGATGGTTTGCATGGAACATTCACAACCTATGAGATGAGAATGAGAGAAACATATACCTTCAAGAGAGAATATGCATTCAAAGCTTCCAAACTAGTAAAGGTAGAAACACCTACATCTAGATTTGAGGAGACTGATGAAAAATAAGCCTACTTTGTCAAAAGATTAAGAAGAGGGTCTGAAAAGTACGAAGGTAAGTTACCCTTTAAATGCTTTAACTATGGTAAATTAGGACCTTTTGATGTTAAATGCCCTTATAAAAAGGATAATTCTAAGCAATAAGATGGTAGTAAAAATATGAAACCTCACTATTCCAAGAAAAATAACTTTTTCAAACACAAAAAAACCTATACACAAAAGAAGACAGTGATTCATTGGGTGAAAATGGTATTTCTGATGATGATCATGATTATAATTTTGTGGATGAGGAAAATGAAGTCCTATTCATGAAATTAGAATTAACTTCTATAGATCAAGAAGAAGTAGAAGAATCAAATGAAGAAGAAGAAGGAGAAATGAATCTAGAGTGTGAACTCATCTGTGATTTAGAGGAAATAGAAAAGCTGAGAAAAGAGAACTCAAAATAGAAGAAGCTTGGATAAAAAGAGATTGAGAAAATGTCTAAAAATCTTAAAAAATTTGATCAGATGGTGGTTAGCTTAAAGTCACAAGTTGAAGAGGCGAAAAGAATAGAAGATGTAGCTAACATTAAACTACAACCTAAATCTAATGCATGCAGGAAGTTAGAAGTAGAGATAGTGGCTTTAAGAAAAGAACTCGAGAAAGCTAAAGATCAAATAGACAAAGGTCTAAACTTGAAAGGAGGATAAAAAATTCTTGATGATTTTATTAACTCTCAAAAGACTTAAAATGAGAGATATGGTCTTGGTTATGAAAAAGGTCTATAACTAGTACATCTGCTAACCTACATGACAACTTCAAAGCATAAGGAGAATTAAAAAAAAAGAAATAGAAGCTTACAAGGATATAAAGATAGACACAAGAAAAACTGATGTGAAGATAGATGAAAAGAAGATTGAATAAAAGAAAAAGATAAAGGTAGTTGATGCAGATGGATACATAAAAGTGAGACTTGAAGAAGTCAGAGTTTAAAAGAGATCCTCATATTGTACAAATAAATGCTATGAGTAGGTATTCCTCATCTTTCTATGGTTATTATTATACCTGTAATCAGTTTGGTTATAGGGCTATTGATTGTAGATTTATATCTAAAAGGAGAATAAATTTTGTAAGTAGAAATTCATTTGCTCCCTTGTTAGATATAAATGTAATATGCTATAATTTCAATAATTTTGGTCACATAGCTAAATAATGTAAAACAAACTTTGTAAGATCAAAAACAAAAATTAAGAAAAAAAACAAGCCTCTCAGTGTGAATAAAGGTTCACATGTCTAGGAAAATGAGAAAAAGAAGCCAAATAAGAAACCCAAGGATGTGTGGAAAGTGAAAGATCAATCTATGATTGCTCAAATTGCACTCCATGCCAAGAAACAAAATTTGTGGGTAATAGATAGTGGTTTCTAAAAACATATGACTGGTGATAAGAGCAATTTCATCAAAATGAGCAAATGTAAGGAAGGATCTATCATCTTGCGAGATTACATTGTAGTAAAGATCAGAGGTAAAGTAACCTTGAATATAGATAGAAAATTGCCTACACATGATGTCCTTTATGTTGAAGGATTGAAGCATAATCTACTAAGTGTCAGCCAAATATGTGGAAATGGATATAAGGTCATATTTAATGAATAAGTCTACAAGTTAAAGAGATCTAGAAGACTAGCTACAGAAGGGAAAAGAACTGAAAGTAATATTTATAATCTTTTTCAAGTGAACAGTAATAGCTGCCTGATAAGAAATATTGATGAGAGTTGGTTATGGCATAGAAGAATGGGTCATGTCAACTTTGATAACATATTCAAAGTGAGCTCAAATAAGTGTGTTAGATACATGCCTAAGATAACCAAACCTATAAACACTACTTGCGAGGAATGTCAATTAGTCAAGCATATAAGGATTAGATTTCAAACAAATAAGTATGCAACTACAAAGCCTCTAAAATTAGTTCATACTGATCTTTGTGGTCTTACTAAGACAAGAGGATCTAAAGGAGAGAGATATTTCATGTTATTTATAGATGATTACTCAAGAGTGACATGGGTGACCTTTTTGAAAGATAAGTCACAGGGATTTAAGAGATTCAAGATCTTTAGGGACATGGTGGAGAATGAGATTGGATGAAAATTTAAATGCTTAAGATATGATAAAAGTGGAAAATTAACCTCAAATGAGTTCATGGAGTACTGTGAGAAGCATGGAATCAAAGGCATTACTCTGCAGTAAAGACTCCATAATAGAATGGATTTTTTGAAAGAAAGAACATGATAGCCAGGTAGATGGCAAAAATAATGCTGAAAGAGGCCAAGTTACCTGATGGATACTAGAGAGAAGCAATCTAAACAATAATATATATCATGGACATAATTAAACTAAGGGAAAATAGTGAAAAAACTTCCTATGAACTATGGTATTAAAATCTTGCCTTTGTGAAGTATTTTAGAGTGTAAAACAAAGCAAATCCTACATATGTTACAACAAAAGGATACAAAATATTGTAGAGAACATCAGTGCCAAGGTTTAAGAAGGCTTGAAACTTGTTAAACCTAACATAAAAATCTATAATAAAGAATTAGATCATGAAGATGAAGAAACTAATGAAGAGCATAAGTTAGTAAATGAAAAGGCACCTGCAATATTTATTCAAAAGGATCATCTTATAGAGAAGATTATTAGCAATAAGAATGAAGGAGTTTAGACAAGAAGAAGAGTTGAAAAAAATAAGGAGCAAGTAAGTTTTGCTCTAATGTCTGAAATTGATCTTAAGAGATATGTTGAAGGCAACAAGGATGAGAATTGGCTAAAAGCCATGGAAAAAGAATTGAGCCAAATTTAAAAGAACAAAACTTGGCAATTAGTTCCAAGATCTTTAAACAAGAATGTGATAGGTACAAAGTGGATATTTAGAAATAATCTCAATGAGGATGGAACTATCATAAGAAACAAGGCAAGATTGATATGTAAATGATATGTACAAGTTGAGGGCATAGATTTTGAGGAAATATTTGCTCTAGTTGCTATATTGGAAGCTATAAGAATGTTTCTAGCATTCTCTATTTTCAAGAAGTTCAAAGTTTATAAAATAGATTTTAAGTTTGCTTTTCTTAATGGGAACCTAGAAGAGGAAGTCTACATAGTACAACTTGAAGATTTTCAACTATTAGAAAAAGAAGATTATGTGTGTAGACGGAAGAAAACTCTATATGGTCTAAAATAAGGAGCAAGTAAGTTTTGATCTAATGTGCAAAGAATTTGCTACACATATTCAAAGTGAGTTTGAGATGTCTATACTTGGAGAAATTTCTTTCTTCCTTAGTCTAAAAATATCAAAAACTAATGAAGAGATATTTATATCCCAAACCAAGTATGCAAATGAAATGCTCAAGAAGTTTGGAATGTAATATAACAAACCAATTAGTACTCCCATGATAAATGGTTTTAAGTTGAGTAAAGAAGATGAGTCCCTTAATGCAAATCAGATTATATACAGATCAATGATAGGTAGCTTGTTATACCTAACTACATCAAGACTTGATATCATGCAATCAGTGTGCATGGTTGTAAGATTTCAATATGATCCTAAAGAATCACATGTCAATGCAGTGAAAAGGATCTTTAAATATATCAAGAGAACAGTTGACTATGGCCCATGGTATCCTAAAATTGAATATTTCACTTTGACAATATATACAGAGCTAATTGGGTAGGAAGTGTTGATGATAGGAGAAGCACTAGTGGTGGTGCATTCTTCTTTGGAAACAAACTTGTTTCATGGCTGAGCAAAAATCAAGAGTCAGTTACTCTTTCCATAATAAAAGAAGAGTATGTGACAATAGTGGCATGTTGTACTCAAGTCTTATGGATAAAGAAAACACTTAAAGACATCAAGGTAGATTACAAATCACCTATCTCTATTCTTTATGATAATTCAAATGATATTAATATATCAAAGACTCTAGTGATGCATTCCAGAACTAAGCACATATTAAACAAATATCACTTCTTAAGAGAAAATGTTGCAAATCAAGATGTCATAATGGAGTGTGTCAATACAAGACCAAATTACAGACATATTCACCAAACCTCTTCCCAAGGAATAATCTGAGTATCTGAGACCAAATTTATGAGTGGTAGATCATACATCACATCACTAGGTCTTAGTGATAGGGCATGAGTCCAGGGGGAGTATCATAGAGGTCTTGTTAATCCTTGGTAGAAGAGATAAAAGGCAACTCAGGTATGCATAATTTTGAAAATTTCTAATGACTTGATGGTTGTAGATTCTTGGATAAAATATTTTATCTAATAAAGGGGGAGAAATTTTTTGACAAACACTGAGAAAGAGTCCCTTTTCCATTGATGTCAAAGGGGGAGAAGAAGTGTTCTTCAATATATCTTGCTATTCTTGATAGTTTCTTAAACACCATGGTGAATCCAAAGATCAACTCTATTGGTTAAGTATTCTAAGTGTTTAGATGTTAATAAAGATTAGGGTTTAGTTGATATTATTGATCTTTTCTATCCCATAGTGAATTTATTGTGGTAAGATATCCCTTGGCTAGGTGTAGTGGATCCATCTTGGTCATAACCTTGAATATCTAATGTATCCATGATTGAAAGTGTAAGTGGGATTTAACTTCTCTGAGCCAGGATTGATTTATAGATCTATTGCATTTTCCATTGCATATAATTCATTCCAAAGAGTGAAAGTATCCCACATCTTGGGAGACAATCCCATTATTTCACTGAACTAATTCTTCCAGTTCACGGGGTGGATAGTTCGAGTGACAATAATTTTTGGCATGCCTAGTAGGACTATTTGATGATCCTTACGTCATCCATTAAAGGATTTTGGTGTGTTCTTTAATATATCTTTCCATTTAGGATAATTTATTCAATACCATAACGACTCCAAAGATCAAATATACTAGGTAAGCAGTCCAAGTGTTTAGAGGTTATCAAAGATTAGGGTTTAGGTGATATTATTAACTTTGTTGGTATATACTTATTATTTAAGAGGCATACCTAGTTTTTTACTTATGATTTAAGGGATATTTCAAACAATTTATATCTTTTTTGAATGCTCTAACATGTCATATTACCCTGGGAACTATGTGCCTTCCCTTCCTTTTGGTTTAACCACATTTTTTAAACCTTTCCACCATCTATATCAGATTGAAAATGCTGTTGGCTTTATCTTAAATAACCCTATCATAGTAAGGTATCATCCCTCTTATAGTGTTTTCCTCCCTCCAACCCCTAATCAACTATTTTGGAAACTTACTCATGCTTATGATCATCCCTTTGAAGGTTATATTCCTCCTCAATCCCAAAAGAAAATCAAGGATATATGACTTGATTATCAGAAGCAAATGATGGAGATTGCAAGAGAGAAAGAGTATAATAGGAAATAGAAAGAGATTACTTATCAAGATTACATCCATCAACAAGAGTTGAGTGAGTAAGAAAGGCATCATGAGGAACACTTGGATAGGTAGATTGTAGCCAAAGAGGAGTAGATGCATCAAGAGCTTGCTCATGTGCAAAATATTGAATCTTAGAACTCAGGCTATTCCTTCTATTCATTGTTCAATAAATTAATTCCTATAACTCAAGCTCAACTCACTCAAAAGGAGGCTCTCGTATTCAAGATCCCAAGCTTTAAATAAGGTAAACCATTTGAACTCCCAAGTAAACCTCTTTAATTTAAGGTACCAAGTTTTAAAAGTATCCATCCTTCAAAATAGTTTGTTCCTATAAGAATCCATCCTACTACCCCCCAAGAACAACCCTCTCAAAATATAATTCTTCCTCAAGAGCCTCAAGATAAACCATGATAGTCTTTTTGGACCAAGCATCCCAAATTTAGGATGACAAACTTTGTTAAGGCCATTCCTCTCATGCTAACTCCAAATTAAGAAGAAGAAAAGATTACAGAAGCTGACCCAAGAAATATCCCAAGTTTTAGGAATGCTTCTTCAACCCCAAAGCTAATTCATGAGCAAGAGCATCCCAATATTCCCTATACTTCTATTTCACCAGTTGAACCCTTTTGTCCTCCCACCATCTCTCTTTTCAAAGGAGGACCTAATGTATGAAGAAAAAGTGAAGACAAAGATGGAGAAGAGGAGTTTTCAAATGAATTTGATGAGGAAGTAGTTATTGGTAGCCATATTTTTGTCACTAAACTAGATGATCTCATTATTATACTGAACCAATTCTTCCAATTCAATGGGTACATAGTTTGAGTGATAACATATATTATAAAAGATAACAACTATTGAGAAAAATGGTTATATCAATTAGAATAATTCAGTATAAAATGTACTCATAGTTTTAAACACTTATGAGATTATCATGATCACATTAAGTGCACATATAACAAAAGGTTTGATCAGGTGAATTTGCTATGGGTGACCTTGTACTCAAAGAAAATCAAAATATCCAATGTAGAAAAATAAAAAAAAAGGTAAATTCAAACCAAATTAATTGGGACCCTTCAGAGTTATAAAAAAATTGGGAAAATATGTATACTACCTAACCAAAATTAAATGTAAACCTCTCACAAACCCAATGAAAATTATTGACTTGCATAAGTATCTTATCTAAAATATTCAAAAAATATAAAAAAATTCAAAATTTTCAAAAATAACAATTTTTTTAATATGTTCTTAGTTATACTATTTATTATACATATGTTGTTTATTCCATGGTAGTATATAACATATCATTATTTCCTATATACACATGTTTTACAATTTATTTGAGTGTGATATAGGTATACCCAAATACATGATATATGCACATACAAATGTTGGGCCTTCCTTTCAATCACATCCTAAGTACCTTGAGAGCATCTACTTTTTTGATCACGATACACCCATGTTATATTATTATATGATCAATTTACATTATTATGTTTGAGTTTATATACTTACACATTCTTATATCCATGCTTATACCTTTCACAATATATTGGATATGCTATATACTTAACATTGCTTGCTAACAAATATTTGTAGAAACTAGTATGCTAGGTTCATGTTGCTGTTTATATTTGTTTTAATTTTATATTTTAGGACTTCTTTGAGTGTGTTCCTTGATTGATATTATCTTGTTTTTTTGAGCGTTTGAATATGATCCATTGATTGTGGCTCCCATTTCATGGTTGCCTATTTTGACATTTGAATATGTCATTATTGTTGTATGGACATTTGAATATGTCATTATATACTTTGTGGATATTTGATTAAATCATGTCTCTTCAATTTTATGACATTTGAATATGCCCCTTGTATGAGGTCTCCTTGGACCAGTTCCTATTATTTTTATTTGAAATGCTCTTATGTGTGTTCTTGATTACTTGTTGAGATTGTATTGTTACTCTCTAGATGTTATCATGATCTATATCATGTATCTTAGGATTTGATATGATCACATATTGTGTGCTTCAATGATATATCTACCTAGACATGTTACTCCTATATGTTAAATGATTTATTCAATTATCTTATTTTTTTGAGGTAAGGTAACTACTAAATTCTACTTCTCCTTACCTCAAAAAAGGGGAGAGTGGCCATATTAGTGGGGGCATGTCATAAAGACATGACTTCCATATTTTCACAAATTATTGTTTCAATGGAGATGTGACAAAAATACATGACTTCCACACTTAATTAGAACTCAAGATATTTATATTACAGTGGGGGCATGTTAGGAAAACATGTTCTTTATTCTCAGATTCAATGGTGGTATGTCATAGAAACATGTCCTTCATACTTGCATCATTTTTAAATTCACCGTATTCATAGTTATATGGTTTAAATACATATTTGTGTTAGTATTACATAGATTAATACTACTATTATACCTATATTTTATATTAAGACATATATGAGGTGTGTATGCCATGAAAATGGCACCTAAAACTACAAAATCACATTATTTTCCAAATTTCAAATACTATTATGGATTGTTATTAAGTCAATCTATTGCAGTAGTTGGTTCATCTTTATAAGGTTGAGTTAATCAAATCATTCAATCTTATCAAACTTATAAGTTAAATTTGATTAAATTGTCTAACTTTGATTTGATTAAATCATTCTTCATCACCATATATATATATATATATATATATATAATGAGTTGATTAAATCATTCACACTCACCAGATTATGGACATATTTGAGTTGTACGATTGAGAATAAACAAACTCAATGGCTATGTTACAACTCACCCTTACATTAAGATTGGAGGCACGTGTCATCTAATATTTATCTCTCTATATATGTACTTGTAGGTTCAGAATTGTTCTAATCTTAAATTCAATGCTTTATAATGATGTATCCTTTTAAATCAAATTGCCAAAATGTAAGATGGTTGTATTGACACATAGAAGTACTCTTGACCTTACTTTTCGTACTTTCAAGTATTTCAAATTATTTTAATTTAGATTGCATACACTATTTATATATTTTAACATGTTTTTTTTTTAGGTCAATTACCAACAAAGTACTAGAGTTTGATCACACAAAGACAAGGTATGTTATACACACCCAAGTATGCATTTATTTTATTTAAACTAGTAATTTTATTACTAGATTAAAGGAAGACAAATGTAGATGCTAAAATATGAATTATATAGTACCTAAATATTGTACACTTAAAAAATATCTATCATGATTATACCTTTTATTTTTAGATTTTTTTGCTACTAAAAAACTCATTCTCATTATCTCTTTGTGCCTAATTGCTTATATCTTAGTTTGACCATTTTTATGTTGATGACCAAACCTTATATATTATAAAAAGATATCTAAGCCTGATTAATGTACTTCATTAGCAATTTTAGCCCTATACCTATTTTATAACTTCTTAGACACTTGCATCCCATGGGAACATATGCATCGATATAATAGCCCACTTTTCCTACAATGTGTTAAGTGCTCAAAAGTTCTCTAATTTTTAAAATAAACATATCCTAAAGGTTGGCATAATTTCTTTAATGTGATTATTTCTTAAAAAATATTTGTATATATACATGTAATCACTTAAAAGTGGTATTTGGATGTTAAGAGTGTTGCTTGAGATAGACTATTGTTAGCTTATCCCTAGACCTATTATAGATATTTTATCATATTTTTATAGCTATTATGTACACCACAAACATATACAATCAGCTCAAACATAATTCCAAAATAACTTTTTTAGATCCCAAGTTAGTGTGTCTAGTAGCCTGCCAGCTGGATACTAGTACCACATTAAAGACACTAAAGTCACATGGTACTAGTGTCCCTAACTTGGTACAAGTGTCCCTTGCCCTAACTCTCTTGAATGGATATATTTTGAAACATGTGCCCTTTTTAAGCTCAGTCTAAGTACATTTTATTATCCACACAAGATACAAATCTCTATAAATACAAGACTATTTGACCTCTATCCACTAGATGGAAATTAGATGTAAAAGCCCATCTAAATAATAAATAATTTGAGAAAAATTAAAGTATTTGATCTCTATTCTGCTTTATTTCTACAAACTATCATCTACAATTATCTAAACTTAGATTTCAAATATTTTCAAGTTTAAGCACACTCAAGTCATTCAAGGCTACTCTCATTCTAGCATTCACTTACACTTGCACCAAACACTAGGTGGGAGAACTACATGACTAGAAAAGCAATAAGATTGCATACGAACACTAGATTTAGATGTGAGATCAATAGCAAAGATATTCACCATAAAAAAATTAGAGCAAAGTTGAACACACCATAACATCGTTATACGTAAAAAAACTCCAAGAGATAAAAAAATCTACAAATATTAATCATATAATGAGAAACTAATAAGTACCCAATATAGTATTTCTTCCTCTTACTTTTCTTTATTACATCTTACAATATAAGCTCTTTATTATATAAGCAAGATAATCTATCCATTATAAATGATATTTTTAATCACCACATTAATGGGTCTAACCTCTCCAAAGGTCATTTAATATATTTTATTACTTATTTATACGATGATAAACTCATGATAAATAATAAAATATATTATTATTTTTTAATCAATATAATTTAATGTATTAAGAGTATATAAATAACATCACTTAACCATTAATTGTTTCAATGCTCCCCCTTAATGTTAAGTGGGGATACATAAGCTTTAAGAGGTAACAACATAACAAAATTTCACTCTATAAACTATTTACATGATGTGTTTTAAGAGGTAATAATTGAAAGAAACATCATCATGCCATAGTCACCTTTAAAAGATTTATGCTATGTAAACATAGTCACCCAAAGGTATTACACTATTTAATTATAGACACGTAAAGGTATTACACTATGTAACCACAATCACATAGTCATATTTAAAAAAAAATATATTATAAAACTTTAGATACCCAAAGGTATTACACTATGTAACCACAATTACATAATCACCTTTAAATAAATTACACTGTACATCCATAGATACTTAAATATTTTACACTATGTCCACATATGCATCTTTAAAGAAATTATATTATGTTACCCTAAACCACTTAGAGTGAATTTAGGCTAGCATGATCATGAGACTACATCCCACAATGAGAATACATCTCACAATTTTTTATGAATAATTAACCAAAGATATTGGAGTCTTTTATAACATAAAGACCTCTATACTACTATGTGTTAGGTATAATCTAGACTTTCATATGAAGTTTACCAAAATCACATAAAGTGATTTATTACAATGCTTTACAATGAGAATAAGTATAAAGAGATAGAAAAAAATATATGACTCACATGACTATTAAGAAGTGACATTGTCATGTACACTCCCCCTCAATGGTAACTTTGATAAGTCCAACATTGAATAAATTTTTATAAGATTTAATTTGTTGGTGCTATATTAGATTTTTCACCAAAGTTATAAAAATTTTACTATCACCAAGAAGGTTGGTATAATGATAAACTTCTACACAAGGTTCTTCTATCATCTTTCATAGCCACAAGGCTTCTTTAGCAACTTTCACATAAAATGCTCCAAGTGATAGCACCTACACCAAACATAAACATATATCTAAAAATAGACTCATCATAATATGATTATTATCACAATAACCAAATAAATTAGCATAATAAAATAAAAAATAATATAAACTAAAATTTATAGTTCCTTTGATATATCGAAGTATTCACTTTGCTAATTTTCAATGATCCAAGTATGGATCTTGCATGAATCTGGAAGCAACTCCCACATCTTATGAAATATATATCTTAAGAATGGTTAAATAAATCAAAATACTAACAAGATATTTATAAATAAGGATTAGTTTTATTGCACATAGTTTTTAGATCAAACTTTATCACAACCTTCAATATAAAATTGCAATCAAACATGTTAAATTTAACAAGAAGATTATGTGATGTACATATAATAAATTCACTAATAATTTAATACTAAGTTAACCAAACATTATATATCTTATTAATAATAGTTTATATTATAAATTTGAGTCATGAATATATTTTTTTCCTTTTAAAGTTGATAATACAAGTTTGCATTTTATACTAAACCGAAAAAAAAAGTTTTAAAAAACAAATTTTTTAATGTGATTTATACTTAATTTTATAATAAATACACATATTATAGTGTGTAAACAATAATATATATTTTAGTTGATTTCAAAACAATTCAAAAACATAAATAATGACAAAAAGTTGAAATTTGCAAGTGTCATAAGTATCATAAATAGTGTAGTAAATTACACTATTTAAATAAATTATTATAAAATCAATAGTAAGAGGTTTTAAATTAAATAAAATACCATCTCAATATGTCTAAAAAGTGCAAAAACTTAAATATCGACTAGTCACATGACCCTTTTTGACAAAGAATATGACAAGTCAAGGGTGTAAAAAGTGTCAAAAGTGTTACAAGTTTCACATATGAGATTTTGTACGACTAATAACCAAAATTTTTAACTAATTATTTTAAAATCACTTAAATAGTTTTAATCAAAAAAATATATTGATATTTATATTTTATTTAAGAACCTTAGATCTATAAATATTTTTAAAAAATATTAGTAAACTTTTCTTTGTTTAAAACAAGACTTCACATGCAAGCTACATGATTTAATTAATTTTAATTTTTTTAATCAAAATATTAAATGCATGTAAAATAAATATCTCATGATTATATATAAAAAAATTAAATATATATTTTAATCTTTTTAGAAAATACAAGTCAACACACATGGGCCCACCATGTGCTTACATGAAAATTTAGTTAGTTACAACTCACCCATTAAGTATGTTAACACAATAAATGATCTAACTTATATTTAACCTTTTTGTGGTCTGATTTTTATATATTTATTTTAAAATAAATAAATAAATCATAATTAAATATTTTCATTAAAATAATAAAATGAAAGCATTTATTTAAAATTTGAAAAAAAAAGAATTTTGAAAAGCTTAAGTGAGGTCCATTGCTTAGATGGAATAAAACCAATTAAATAAATATTTTATTTTTAAAATACTTGCATTAAAAATTTAACATACCCATTAATTCCTTGCTGTAGCACACTTTATATAGAAGCATGACACATATAAAAAGCAAGGGAGGATTGTAGGAGCTCTAGACATCCATTTTCAATGATAAAAAATTTGATAATATTTGCAAATTATAATCTAAAGTTACTGATAGACTCAGATCTATAATTTTTTGATTGTAAAATGATATTTTAATGCTCCTATTACTATTATGATATATTATAGCATCCAAGTATAATTAAAAAAAGATCCAAATTTTCTTTAGATGCTCTTCAGGATCTAAAAATGGCTCCAACAAGCTCAAATATTGTAGAAAACATGAAATCAACCTTTAAATCTCAGAAAATAACTGAGAATACACGATTTCTCTTTTTTTTTCTTCCATTTCTATACATGCTGAAGCATGATGCTTGGGAGGAGAGGAAAAAATTAAAAAAAGTTGTAAAAGATCAAATTAGATAAAGTAGATATCAAAATTGCTTAAAAATGGTCAAATTAAGTAAATGAAAAAAAAATTTGAGATTTACTATCCAAAATCTAATTTTTCATTGATTTTAATCTCACATATGCTAAAAAAATAGTATTTGAGAAGAGAGACAAAATTTAAAATGAGCTACAAGAGTCCAAATCAAGTGAAATATAGGTAAAAAATGGTTGGAAACAGTCAAACTAAGTCAATGTAGTGATCAAAATGAAGATTTACTATACAAGTTATTTTTAAAAAAAAGTCATACAAAGGTCATAGAATAATTTCTAAGCATTGATTCATTCACTTATTGGCTCTCTTAATATTTAAAACTTTCTGTAAGTGTTAGATCTACAACTAAAGAGTTTTAATCACCTTCATATAAATTATTAGTCTAAAAAAAAAGAAACTTTTAAATTTTTAACGCTTAATTTTTTTTATCCCTTTTTTAAGATTCTCAGTTAGATCTATGACATGAAAATAAGTTTAAAATATGAAAAATTATATAGATATGATATTTTAAAGCTTTTAAGAGAATAAAAAGTAGAATAACTTACTTCCTATAGAAAGTGAAGCTTGGAAATTTTCATGATCATAACATGATTTAAAAAATAGATGAATTAGGCTTGAACACAAGATAAAAACTTTGATCTATGATCTTGTTATTTGATCATGCATCAACTAGCTCTGATGCTATGACATAATAAGCAATACGATTACATATGAATATCAAATTTAGATGTGAGATCAATAGCAAACACATTCACCATAAAACAAAGAGAGAAAAGTTATACACATCATAACATAGATATACGTAAGAAAAACTCCAAGAGGTAAAAAAACTCACAAATATTTCTTATATACTAAGAAACTAACAAGTACTCAATATAGTCTTTCTTCCTCTCACTTTTTTTTTACATCTTACAATATAAATTCTTGATTATATAAGCAATGTAGTCTACTCATTATAAATGACCTTTTCTAACCATCACATTAATGGATCTAACCTCTTCAAAGGTTATTTAATATATTTTATTATTTATTTACATGAGGATAAACTCATGATAAATATTAAAATATATTATTATTATTTAACTAATGTAATTTAATGTATTAAGGGTATATAAATAACACCACTTAACTATTAATTGTTCTAATACTACATCAGGGTTGATCTCTCCTTGAAGTATTAGTGTGTAGAAAACTCTCTTTATAATAAGGTGTTGAGGATGTTAAACCTATCTTACTAATAAACACATATTTTTAGCTCATGTCATACTTGCAAGTAGGATTAGGGTTTACACATTAGATCAAATTTTTTAGACATAATACAAAGTTCTAAATTTTGTATGCATAAGAACAAAACACAAAAATACAAGTGCAGGTGCTCCCATAAAATAAGAACAATCATGCAAATAAGACACTAGCACCATTTTGAGGACACTAGAACAACATGGTTCTACTGTCTAGTGATGAATCAAATTCCAAGACCCTGTTGATGACACTCAAATCTATTCCCAAACCTAGTTTTAAGATTTTAGATCTTCTGCCAAAGGTATTTTCTAGATAAGTCTCTATTTATGCATATTTAATATTATTTTTTAAAAAATAAACCAAGTCAAAAGACATAAAAAATCTATAATTAATGATTATATATTATTTAATTGATTTATACATCTCATCCTTTTAATATAACTTAGAAATTATATTTGTAAAACCTTAAAAAGGTTAAATCATTTAGTGAACCTAACTTTAAATATTGCTTCAAATTGTAGTTTGCATTAATCTAGTTTTTTGTGAAATAAATCAAGGTTGCATACTTCTATTTTTTTGATTTTTTAGACATCATAACTAATTAAATCAATTTCATATTAGGGTTTCAATTTATTTACATATAATTTAAATTATTACAAAGAAACCCTAATTTCAAAAAACCCTCACCCTAGATGCTCTTAGAATTTGTATCCTTTTTTAAATTTATTTACTATCAATTTTTTAGAATTCATATATTCTATTTTAGTATCTATATTCTAATTTATTTATTATATATCATCTAAAAAATCTATCTCTCTTTTATTAAGAAGTGCTAGACTAGGTGGTAATCTTATAGAGCATATTTAGATTCTTGTTATTTAAGTCTATAACATGGACAAGGAACCTATTGTAACTCTAGTTGTGCATCCTTCACACCCTGATTATGTGGATCTTAATGATAGTACATTCAAAGATGAATAATATAACCAAGATAAATATGAGGTAAACATTAAGAATCATGACACTCTCCCTCTTCTTAATAATAATGACATAATTATGGATAAAGATGAGGTATTACAGGGCTTTAGAGATGGAATTTAGGAACAATCTCTTGATTATGCACAAATCCTACAAGCCATATTGGAAATCAATAATAAAATAAATAATGGTTAATCTTCAACTCCCCTAGTTAATAATGTTGTTACATCTCTAGTGGGTCCAATTCAACCAACTCAACTAACACAATGTAATATTAGAATTCAACAACCATCAATGATACCTAAACCATTTTTGGTTATTTCCTCCACTCCAGATGTATAATCACTTATGCATGAGATTCATACTTTATAGTTTAAGGTGTTACATCTTAAGAAGAGATCCACTAAGCCATCACATGCCTTGGATTCCAACATTCTCTTACTTACACCTTTGGCACATCACATAGACATATATCCCTTGCCATCCAATTTCATGTCACCCAAACTTACATTATATGATGGTAAGGATGACCCAGAGCATCATCTCAAAGCTTTTCATGCAACATGGTTGGACTATGTGTCCAATGATTGGCTTCTTACAAAGTTGTTTCCATGTAGTCTCAAGGATTATGTCCTATAATGGTTCTATGATTAACCAAATCAATCTATCATGGCATTTAATCCTTTAGCTAACATATTTTTAGCACATTTCTCTATTAACATCAGTGATAAGATATCATATGCACAAATGGCACAATTAAAGCAAAAGTTGAATGAGCCTATCTCATATTATGTCTTATGATACAAGAAAATATTAGCCAAATTGACTAACCCCATGGCAGATAGAGAGCTTCAAGATATATTTAAACAAATTCTCCTACCAACATTATACAAAACTATCTTAATCAAAAAGTTTCCTACATTTATCGATTTGTGCCACATAGTCATGGAAAGAGTGCTTAAGATCTTATCAATGGGCAAACTCAATTACATAAATAGATAAATCACAACTATTAAGAGTTCAAATAAACCTCCATAAAAATTAAAGGCCATAGAGAACAAAAGTGATCAAAATTCCATAGTTAATACAACTTCCAAGCCATCTCCCAAATTGGTTTAATCCATTTTTAGCGTATAATCTTCATTAATCTTCTAGAATCACTAGCACATGTTTTAAAATAGCTCTTAGAATGCAATTTCATATCTCTCCCTCATATTAATGAGGTTGATACAACAAAACCTCTTCCAAATAACTATGATTCAAATGCATTCTATGAGTATCATAGGGCACCAGGCTACATGATAAACATATGCATTAGCCTAAAAAACAAGTTACAAGATTTAATTGAGGTTAATATTATTAATGTGGTCACACCCACATAGGCACTAAAACTAAAACAAACAAAATCTAAGACACAAAAGATATTTCAAATCCTTTTCCAAAGTATATAACAAATGAGGTAGAGGGCACATCAGGTGTTCACTATACATACTAGGGATATCCACCACTAGATTCATATTACACAGTTATAGAGGAGGCACATCCATCGCATAACATTATTGGCATGCATCATACTACAATGCCACTTAGACCACTTATCATATTTTTAGAGTAGGAGATTGTGGATGATGACATAGATTTGTATGCACTCTTCATATGATCATACATTAACCACCATCCTATTTAGAGTGTTATGATTGACAATGGGTTAAGTATAAGTATGTGCACTATAACACTCTTACAACACTTGGGTTGTATAGAGTGGGATAAATTCCACATAGATACAGTTATTGGTGGTTTTATTAGCCACATTTAGAGCTCCATCAGAGATATTATGCTTTCATTACAAGTTGAACCAACACACATAGCCACTCGGTTCCTAGTAGCACCTAGTACATGTGTATTCAATATATTATTGGGAAAACCATGATTATAATAGGTCTAAGCCATACCATATACATTACATTGATGTCTGAAGTACATACATGTCAATCAGGTGGTTCAGATTGAGGGTGTCTCATATGAGTATCCTCTACCCATCTCAAAGTGTTGGCCCAATTAATAGTAGAAATGTTAAACCAATTACATTTTGAATAAAGATTTGCATATGAAAAATATTAAAATTTATTAATTCAAGATCATATTTACAAATCAGGTAAAAGCTTTATAAGCTTTTACAAGTAGTTATGATATGTAACCAATTTCCATGAACCAACTTTATTATAAACATAAAAACAAACTTAATTAAAAATAAACAATTTTTTTTGGATCATTAAAATAATCCTAAAAAACTCCCCCTTGATCCAAAAGGGTATAGTAGATGAATAAACTAGAGAAATGACTTTGAAGTCATCAAATAAACTCTATCGTAATTGCAAGTGATACATTGTACATCCTAATATTGATCAAAATTGATGCCACTCCATACAAAAGCCCACCCTATGAGTTATGGAATAAAAGGCTAATAAACATGATCAAAGCCTGCTCATCCCCTATGATCATCATAATATACTATAGTAGAACTCGATCAAAGCTTATCCAGCTACATCGACCCATATAAGGTCCCACACAAGAACTTGTCTAAGTGATAACCTCATACTCTATATGGCACATCTCATGATGCCCAACAAATATTGATGACCTTTGTTGAATATTGTTGGTACTAATAACCCCTATCAACTCATATTATCATTGATGACTAGTCAAAGTCAAACTAATGCCTAAATCTTCTTTCCCTATTAGGGAAGAGGTGAGAATCTGTGCATAAAAAAAAAACAAAAACAACTAACTCTATTTGCTTCATGTCATGCATATCAGATATAAAGAGCTAGAAATAAAAATATAAGCCAAAAATTGATATTCAAGCATTGAATACATACTCTAAGTGAATAGCTAACTAGAGAGGGTAATTATCCTCCAGCCTCCATGGATCCTCTAGCCTCTAGTAAGATGCTCACAATTTGTCAATCATGAAGATCTTGAGGGACATGTAAAGGATTATGTGTTTTTCAACAACACAAACAAGAAGTGACATTACTAAAATTTTTATTTTGAAAGTGTTAGTGCCCACCAATAATTCACCTTTATACATTAGTTTCATTATATTGATTGTAAAAAAAAATCAAAACATCCATATATTTGTATTTACACTAAAAATCTTGTTTTATCTTTATAACTCCTTTTTATAAAATGATATAAAAAAATATGAGACTTTGATCAAAATAATAATTTTTACCAAAATGATATCAATGGGTTTTGAACCCTGATCTTTTTGTTAAGAAGAGACTAACAAAATACAATTTGACCAACTTTCCTGTGATCACTTTAAAAATGTAAAAACAAATTATTCTATATATTTGGATTTTGATGGAGATGTGTGGTAAAATTATAATTTAATTACATGAAAAAATTATTCTACCTTTTTACTTACAGAGTAAAAGTAATAAATGCAATAGCCTTTGTATGGTGGAGCCCATAAACTTTGCTATGCAATTTTCTTTGATTTGAATCACACACTACTCTAGACACTTTACATTTCTCAAAACATTTCTTCTAGCGTAGATTTTGTTTCTTCAAGTAACTTGTAATTTGGTAGGGAATAATAGTTTGTGGGAAATAATGATCTACATATTTTCACTAAATCATAAGTACATTTTTAATTATTCAAACAATGCTTTTGCCTTTAATAGGCATATACTAAATTAATCAAAATTCCAAAAAATATGGGCATTGCTCATTCAGTAACTAGGATGTACATGTAACTATAGATGATACTTTTGCATCTGAAGCTGTCCCAAAACCTTGCCAATGTATCCTTTATATAGTTCGATCTATTAAATCCCTTTTAGAACATGCTGTGCAACACTGAGCCTCCATTCATTATTTGAATGAGTCTCTCAACCATCGTTCATTATTTTTTGGTCATTTTGTATCATAAGGTTCTTAACAGATAGACCTTTATTCATGATGATCAAAATATCATTGGCTATTAGGGATTTACAAAATTAATTTAGAAGTGTCTACACTATACAATCATTAACACCTCAGCCTCCTTTTAAGCATGGTATAAGATTGTATTGAAGATAGGGTTCTTCAAAAATTATATATAATCTTATTTAAAAAACAATACACAAATCTATTTCTAATTATATCAAAATAAAATCTCACTATAACCACTTGGCCATAATCTGACAATAATAGGTTTAGCAGTCTTACCACACAAGGATCCTTTTGGGCCAACTACCATGCCCTCAATAACTAGACCAAACTTTATAATATTACTTATGAGATCTTTAATGACTTTAACTGTGTCCATCCACTTTCTATTTGATGTCATTGCTAGGCACAACTACCATGTTTCTTCAGTTAGATGTCACCTTTAACCACACACTATATTCTTCATTCCTTCTCTTCAGATAACCTATGCTTTGATACCATTTTTGGCCCAGTTAATAGTGGAATAATAAACCAATTATATTTTGAACAAAGCTTTGCATATGGAAAATATTAAAATGTATTAATTCAATATTGTATTTATAAAGTAGGTGAAATCTTTATAAGATTTTATGAGTGGTTACAGGATGTAACCAATTTCTATGAACCAACTTTATTATAAACATAGAAACAAACTTAACTAAAGAAAAAAAAATACTTTGGATCAATAAAATAATCCCAACATATAGGTAGTTCTAGTACCATTACTAGATATTACACCATTATTAGTTACAACAAAGAGTAAAACTCTTATGCATACATCATAGTGTTCAATAGATTCATTAATACAAGTTAAGTCTAATCATACGATATTGACATATACACATTACTCATACTCTCCCATAGAGACCATTACTAGAAAGACGATTGTGTTAGAGATATGTCACAGATTCTAGAGGACCTTCCTATACTCATTTTATGTTGAGATCATTTTTATTGGGTTTTAGGGGTTCTCAACATAGGACACCTACATCACCTACATCTTCTTCTACCAGATGGGTTCTTAAGACCCCTACAATTCATAGGGCATCACATTCAGTGCCATAACTTCATAACATCACTACATAGGTAGATTCAAATAAATTACTTTGCACAACAGATTATGGGATCATAGTTGCCTTCTCACACAACACACACAATCATAGTTTCCTTATTTGACATAGGTCACAATGATAATGAGTCTCTTATGAGACGCATTGGTTAGTATGGTTCCTACCCTTATACATACCTTATTCTCTATTGCTCTTTGTACACAGTTTATTTTCATTTACTTATACATATATTATATTTAGAAAATACAAAAATAATATAACTTGTCAAAACACAAAAACATTCAAATATTACTTAATAAACATAAAATTTATAGATTGCATGCATTATTATATTTGCATTTCTACTAGTCAGATATTACATATGTTAGCTATCTTAGTATAGTTAGTTTTTTCACACATATGCTTAACTTGTTCTTGTTGAGTGATTATAGATTACATATATGAATCTGATCTAGTACACTGATCTAGACTTGTTATCATCTACCCATTGGGGGCATATACATTGATCCAAGTTTATTCATTTGATACATCTATCCAATCGAGGGCATCTTCTACATAGTTTCTACTACCAGGTTCTATTCTTATATATTATACATTCTAGTTTACGCATTGATATATCTTGATATTGATAATTGCTATTCATGGATCATATTTTTTCTAACTATCACTAGTTAGAATCAACATATGTACATCTTAACATTTACACAGATTTGTACTACATAGTTATACATGCTTTCATTTCTAGCTTTCCTAGTTTAAACTTGATTATGTTTCATATGCTTATTATATTTAAGGGAATTTGAATATACCATTGTTCTTTGGCTCTATGCCACTTCTATATTTTTATGCCTTGGACATGTGATCATGTCCCTTGTGTGTGCTTTCCTACTTGTATATGTAGACATTTGAACATACCCTTCTATGTGGTTTTAATCCAAATTGCTTGTTGCTTGCATATGTGGACATTTGAAGATGTTCTTATATGTCTTCCATTCTTAGATTTAGTGACATATGCCTATGTCCCTTGTATTGTGTTCTTTTGGCCTAATTTTATGTGCCTCATGTGTTTTATATGTATACTTCCTTATATGCAACTTCACCATGACACTTATTTTTATTTTTTACACACACACCAATATTCGATGCTATGAGGAACCTCATGCATCTACCCTTCCTACTTAGATGCTGTGATAGACACCATGCCCCATCCCCTTTTGTAGTTACTCATATTTGTTGTTATATACAGTGATTACATGTATCTTGACACCCTTGTGTAATGCTAAATTACAACATACATCTTACATGATAAACTTATGTTTAGATACTTTCATATTTTGATATATATTTGTATATTATATTATAATACCACATAGCTATCATATATATGCTCTGGTTAACACATTTTTTAGAGATTCGTATTTTGAGGATAATTCTTACACAGGTTTCACAACTACCCTTAAAAGAGGGGGAATTCATAGGGATTTGTCACAGAGATCATGATCATACATTGATATTCATAGATAATTTTTAGCATAAGCTTAGTTTTATAAATTAGAAATAACTCAAACACAAGAAATAATGAATACTCATAAAGTAGTTTAGATCACCAAGATTTCAGTCCAGATAGACATTATCACCCAAATTGAGACACTAGTGCTTAGGACACTACTATCCACTAAAGGGTGCTACTATATAGTAGCCCTAATTTTAGGAAAATACAAATTAATCTAATATAAACAATATAGATTTACATAGATACAATCACAAGTTTCAATTATATTCAAATTTAGCTCAGATACACTCATTTCAACTTAGATTCATACTAGTTATGCAGATTTGGGGGTATCATGCACAACATGATCACTGATACATTCAGTTTAGATACATAGATTTAGTTATTACATAATCAATTTAAAATTTGTATACTTAGATATCAAATTGGGGGTATGTGCATGACACAATTTTTAGATGTTCAATTATACATAGATTGATCAGATGGAATGATAAACTCCATGTCATTCTCTACATTGTATACACTTGCTAATTCATGCCTTATTTTATCTATAATGGTTGGCTTTCTTGAGTATCCTGAAGCTACCTAATATACCTCAATGGCTGCAAAGTTGACATACATAGTTAGATATCCCCAATTAGATACTTTTAGTACTTTTTGCACTTCAATTTTAGATTCATCTACTTTACACATGTGGGAAATAATGGAATCATATCTTACATGATTTCTTGAGTCACCCACATGAGAGGGTTAGACATACTTATGTCTTATCCAAGTTATTCACACATCATGATGTACTGAGTAGGGGTGGGCAATGATGGAGTCAAAATTAGATTGAGTTATTGATCCACCCACATATGAGGATTGAGAAAGCTATCAACTCAATCCCAGCTATTCAAAAATTTTATCACTATGTACACTCACACATAGAGGTTTCCACTAGGCTCATCATTGGTTCACGTACCCAATGAGGTGTATTCATTCATTTCCTCTTTCCTATCTCTTTACTCAACTTTACTCAGTTACTTTATTCAACATAGTCTTTTTATTTTGATAATCTCTTAAGGATTTATTTTTGCATGTTTCATTATAGGTCATTATTTTAGATCATGTTTTGCATATGTAGACCCAAATTCACATACTCAGACTCAGCTTCATGGGATTCAATTCCTAGGTAATTCTAGGTACGCTTCCTTTTCCTTTATACTGGTCATTTTACTTTGTTACATTTCTAGCATAAAGGGATGAGGCAAGGAAGGGGGGTAAATATAATCACTTAAAAGTGGTATTTGGATGCCAAGAGTATTGTTTGAGATATCCCATTACTATCTTAGCCCTAAAATTATCTTAGAGCCTTTGTCACACTTTTATTGACATTGTACAAACCATAAATATATATAGTTAGCTCAAACATAGTTTCACGATATCTTTGTGAAATTCTAACCTAGTGTGCCTAGCAGTCTGCCAGCTGGAAACTAGTGCCACATTAAGGACTCTAGAGCCATATGGTGGTAGTGTCCCTAACTTGGAAATAGTGGCCCTTGCCTTAAATCTCCTAAAGATATATATTTTCAAATGTGTGCCCCTCCTAAGGTCAGCTTAAGTACATTTTATTATCCACACAAGCTACAGATCTCTATAAATACAAGACTATTTAACCTCTATCTACTAGATGGAAAATAGATGCAAAAGACTATCTAAATAAGAAATAAGTTGAGAAAAATTAAGGTAGTTGACTCCTATTATTTTCTAATTCTACATACTACCATCTATAGCTACCCTAAGCACATATTTTAAAGATTTTCAAGTTCAAGCACACTCAAGGCTTTCAAGACCACTCTCATTATATAATTCACTTGCACTTTCACCAAGCACTAGGTGGGATAACTACATTAGGATTGATCCCTTGTCAGAGTATTTGTATGTAGGCAAATCTCTTCACAATAGGGTGTTGAGGATGTCCAACCTATCTTATTAACGAACACACATTTTTAGCTCATGTCATACTTTCAAGAAGGATTAAGGTTTTCACACTAAATCATATTTTTTAGGTATAATACAAAGTTCTAATACTCTTAAACACAGGTGCTGGTACTCTTAAAAAATAGGAATAGTCCTACAAAGAGGACGCTAGTGTTATTTTGAGGACATTAGAGTAACATGATGTTACTGTCTAGAAGGGGTGTTAGTATCTCGTGATAAATCATATTTTATGACCCTGTTTATGACACTCAGACCTATCAAGAACCTAATTTTTAGAACCTAGATATTCTACCACAATCACTTTCTAGATAAGTCTCTATTTATGCATTTTTATTACTATTTTTAGAAAGTTAAAAAGCATCAAAAGCTATAACAAATTAGTGATTAATTATTGCATATTATTTAATGGATTTATAAATCTTAACCCTTTAATCTAACTTAAGAATTGCATTTGTAAAACCCTACAAAGGTTAAATCAATAAAATATCAACCTTCATTCATTCCTCACTTAAAAATCACTTGGAAATCATATAAAACTCACAAGGTCATATATAATGAAGCACTCAGTCAAGAATTCAAGTAGAAAAAACTATCCTATTCATCCCTATTTCTATATCAGTTATAGGAGTAGTATTTTTCTAAGTCTGAAGCATTTAAGGAGGCACTCATGAGCCATATTTTCCATGTTATAGGCTATGTCACCATATTTATTTGCTTACCACACATTATATCCTTATGCACACATAATCCAACATGTAGGGGAGAACTACTTAAGTTAGAGGCCCTCTTTAGAGTATTGGTTATGTAGGTAGCACTCATTTATAGAAGGGTCTTTAGGGTAGCTCAACATCATGAGCCTACTAACCCATTTTTTCCATAGTCATTTTAAAGGTAAAGGGATAGGGTTTAATCATTTGATAAATAATGAAAACATGTGCACATGATCTGAATAAATCATAAAAGGTGATATAAAACCCAAAAGGCTTCACTTAGTCATATTTAAATCGATTCAATATTATGTACATCACACATGTGTCAATATAACTATCTAGATATGATGCAAGTGTTTGAGGCCATGCAAATAATATTTATAGAATATGATGAATGTTCTAGAATCATCTTCCAATCTATTTCTAACATATTGTAGATTTAACCTACATATACATATCAAAAAAGCTAAGTATCATTTATTTAAGTGAATTATTATTTGTTTCTAATTTATTGTAATATCTATCAATAATAGTTATTTATTATTTTTATAAATGTCAGTTGTATAAATTTAGAAGCACTCAATCAAGAATTCAAGTGAGAAAATTTTCCCTATTCATTTCTATTTATATTTCAATCGCAGGAGCAATATTTTTATAGGTCTGAAGCATTCAAAGAGAAACCATGAGCCATATTTGTTAAGTTACAAGTTAGGTCATTACATATATTTGCTTATCACATATTACATCTTTATGCACACACAAGTTAACACATAAGGGATAACTACATAAGTCTAAGCCTCTATTCAAAGTATTTCTTATGTAGGCAACCCTTGTTGACAAAGGAGTCTTTGGGATAATTTGATTACATGAGCTTGCTAACCTATTTTTACCACAATCACTACAAAGGTGAAGAGCTAAGTTTTTATTATTTGAAAAAGAGTGAGAACATGTGCACATGATATGAAGATATTAGAAGAAATTAAACATAAAACTAAAAAATATCTAATTAATTGCTTTTAGATCCAATCAATATTCTATACATGATACCTATGAAAGAGTTATACACTTGTGTCGATGCAACTATCCCAATATGATACAAACATTTAAGGCCACATAAAGAATATTTATAACATGTGATGATTGTCCAAGATCATATTCCAATCCACTCTTAGCCTATTCTAGATTAGATCTGCATTTGCATAATAAACTATCATTTATTTCTAATTTTTTATAATATCTATGAATATCTATACTTTATTAGTTTTAACAATCTTAATTATATAATTTCATAATATTATATATCTAAGTTTTCTATTAATTGACTTGCTCATTAGATTAGATCACCATTCTTGTGTAAAAGCTAATCTAAACCCATCAACTCTAGATATTTCATTATCTAAAATTTTGGGTTAAACAATAATTTATGCTAGCCCTCATATTTAGCTTAGGCTTTGTTCTTGTGTTTCTTACCATCTTATGATTTAAGGTAAGTTAAATTTCTAGTAATATGGATTGAAAACACAATCAAATTTATATGGATACAACTACACAACATGCTTCTAAAGACCTTTCTCATGAGTCATTATTATCTATGCCTATTGCACCATCCCTCATGCAAATCATCCTAAGTTTGCAAGCTAAGCTTATATAGCTAGAGCAAAGATATCTTACTTTACATGAACCCATAATTATACCTAATATAATGAATGCTATATCATCACCTATTGATTTTCAACAATACAAGTACACATTCATATATTTATAAAAATATGAATACAATGGACAAATATTGGGAAAACATGCACAATGCATTATCCATCCCATTACAAGATTTACTTCATAAGTCACTAAAGAAGCAAAGTAATAAATTTGCATATCAAGATAACACAAGATATTCATACAACCCTTGATTTTCAAACTAACAATAGAACCCATGATATGAACATAACTTAATCAAAGTTCAAGATAAATATTATAATATACATTCAAGCAAGGTTATTAATACCAAAGGTTAAATGTGTATTGATAGATATTGGCTCCAATGTAAACACATGTAATGAGGATTGTTTACATGTATTGGATAATGTTTACAAAGCACAATGATATGTCATAAGACTTCATAGTATACTACCTTTAGTATTTGGTACTGTATCATTGGATGTGATTATGGGACCCAAGACAATGAATACTTCATTTTAAATCATGTCTAATACTATACAATACAACTTGATCTTGGGTCAATCTTGGATAGATGCTATGCAATCCATGCCATTTACACTACATAGGGGTGTGAAATTCATGCATGATGGATACTAGATTGCATATCCTACATATGATAATCCTTTTGAATGTTGTACCATACCACAATCTATTAGCATACCTATCAAACCAACTCATAACAAGAGGTGATTTTCATGAATGCCCCAACCTCCGTATTGGATGTTATAGAAGTTACCTGAATACAAATTCATAACACTTTCTCAACCTACAAATTTGGATATAAATATATTTTTTCCTAGATGATATGATGGCACCATAGTTTTGATTACCAAAATACATCAACCATTCTACAAATAAGTGCTTGAATTTACAACATAGGATACAAGATCTCATTGATTACATCATTATTATCCTTTATGAAAATAGTACATTAGTCTATGATCTGAACATGATTTCAAAAATAATACACATCTTATGAGAGAAAAAAGATAAGATGGGGACCATAGTTGAAAAACTTACACTAACATAGATCACGTATGATAGTCACAATGGATATTATATAACATAAGATTCCTTTACATATTTAGACATAGATATATTCAAGGATCAAACCACATGTATCAGACCTTTAATACGACCTAATAAAAGGCCATATTAGAGTCCTAATCCATTGGCATATCATCCATTGTACATAACTCCTTGATGCTCATTTGATTATTTATCCCCTGTACTCTTCTATCCTGACACACATGTACATATGATTTCTATTATTCTAGCTAATGACTATGTCTTCATGTCCTTTCCTTTTGATCTAGACATTTATGACATATATCATATGATATATCCTTCACTCTGACCTCATCTTAATATACATTCTTTATGACATATTAATTACTCACCCTTACTTGATGACTATCTATTGTTATGACTTACATTGTGTTTACATAATCTCATATATTTACGGCTACACATTACATGAGCATATACACAAATTCCTTCTCATCCCCCTCCACCACTTGCATACTCTTTCGAGTTATGATGTGTTGATTCACATATATAGTGGGGGCATCTTACTTATTTTCACTCACTTCACACAACCATGCTATTATATCTAGTGCACACTATGCCTTCACACATGTTGCCAATTTTTTGGATCCATCCCATTCTATTTTAAAAGTTATTGTACTTGATCTTGCTTGTTGGTATTGATGTATATTAAAATTTGAGGATAAATTTAAAAATTCAAAACCCTTCAATTAAATTAAAAAAATAGAAAATCAGGACTTAAACATGATGCAAACACATAAATTAACATTTATTGCTAAAATAATGCACTTATGATGACTCCTTATACACATTTACCTCACGTCTATTCCCACCATCCTTGATCACCTTTCCTTCATTTTTTATGTGAATGACTCTTATTTATTAAACAAATTCTAATTTTGAATATCTCTATTCAACATCTTAAGTAGCCTAAGCTCAATTTTAGACTAATGTACACTTCCAATTTAGATATCTCTATTCTTCAGATGAGGCCACCCTATTTGGACTATCTCACTCCTCTATACTATCTAATTCCATCAGTTTTGCCCTCTTGCTAAATAATGACTATTTACTCAAATTCAAATTTTACCAAATGGGTCATCTCAAATATTTCATAAGCCTCATCTAAAATAATTCTAAAATGATCAATAGAAAGTCACATTTTCAATCCATTCTCCGTTAGAGACTCATATAATTAAAAAACACTAGAACATCTAACTACACATTGAGAGAAAAAACATCTATTTTTTCAAATTCAGAGTCTGCACAACTCTGGTAGCCTTGAGTTAAGTGTAAATACACCTCCAAGGTCACAATATATTGTTAAAACATCTAATCACACAAGGATTGCACTATCATATAACATTTTACACCAGTATTTTACACACACCACTAGAGCATGAGATAAGTACACATAGTTTGTTCACTCTTTAGAGTATCAGTATGTAGGCAATGCTCAACATAGAGAGAGTTGAGGTCAAGAATAACCCCTTTTCTCATTCATTCTACCTTGTCCATATGTACTGTTGAGCTAAGGTTTTGGTGAAGAATAATGTACATAGTGGCTTACATAACATATCATGTAGTAAACAACACATACATAGGACCAACATATGACATCATATAGACCTATTTTTACATAGAAAGAAAAGCTATACCAAATGTTGTTGATCCATTAAGACACTAGCGCACCATGTCTTTGTCAAATTCCAATAGCCTTGTTTAGAGATCAAGTAGAGCCCTGTTCTCAATTCATAATCAGTCAACATAATCACATAATCAAATCTATAGTCTTAGCTCTAGTCTCACATTCATGTTTTCCAGCTAAGTTATTTCCTTATGTTTTCTATTTTTAAAATATTTCTAAATATAAGAAATTATAAATGAATGAATGTTTAATTTTCACATATATTTCATATCTTGATTTAACTCAGTTCATTTTATTTTATTTAAGATTTAACATCTCCTATTTCCCAATTTTTTATAAAATTATGACATGATTACTAGATTACACCATTTATATATGTTTTTTATCACATGTATGGTATATGCCATATTATTTCTTATATACATATGCATTTCATGATATATGAGTGTGTGTGTGTGTGTGTTTTATACTCTTCTATGTCCAGTGACATGTCAATATCGACAACACCTTATTCTATAGATCACACTATCACATGTTATATCTTTATATGAACTTCTATAATTTTGAGCTATATAGGTTACTTACACATATCTTACTAGTTACTTATATCTTACATAGTGATACATATATTTGTTACTTTACCATGATGTGACATTGATATACATAGATAGTGTAGACTAATTTTCACTTGTTGTATGTTTCATTGATATTGTTAATCTTGTATGATAGGTTATAGTGATCACTTATTTATTATGTGTAATTTGTGTCTTTATATATTGAAACATATTTATGTCCATGGATTGTGCCCCCTTGGCCTTGATTATTGTGACATCTTTATGTCCTTTTATCTATGGCCCTTGACTTTGTTTGTTATGACATCTTTATGTCCCTTATTTCAGACCTTAGCCTAATGTTTGACATTGCATGCATATGAGTGGATTAATATAGGATTGTCTACTTAGCTTGTTGAGCTTGTTGAGATTGATGAGTTTGCGAGTGTAATGATATAATTATGCACCCTTCCTTTGTGTGTGGTGCCATGATTTACATCATGCACCTCTTTACTACATAATCTTAGTTAGTTATTATATAGATGATGGTTATTATTGTGTGTCTAATTGATACATCTATGTTGACATGACACTTATATTCCTTGTATTACATATGTTACATAATGTTTTGATAACATATATATATATATACATATATATATATATATATACATATATATATATATATATATATATATATAGTTATATTGATATATTCTCTACATTTTGATGATTATACATGATTTCATCTTTATACATGACATGCTATAATTAACTCTTATTTTGATATGAATGGATGACAAACTACATCATTCAACTCAAAAGGGAGGCATGTTATGGGGTTTGTCATAGAGACACAAACCTATATAAATATAAAAATTAGATTTTGATACAAAATATTAGAGATTTTAGAGATAAAAAATGGTCTATATATCATTTTGGTTCATAATATATATAGTTATAATGATATATTCTCTACATGTTGATGATTATACATGATTTCATCTTTATACATGACAAGCTATAATTAACTCTTATTTTGATATGAATGGATGACAAACTACATCATTCAACTCAAAAGGGAGGCATGTTATTGGGTTTGTCATAGAGACACAAACCTATATAAATATAAAAATTAGATTTTGATACAAAAAATAGAGATTTTAGAGATAAAAAATGGTCTATATATCATTTTGGTCCAGAATATATGACATATATCTACACATTGGTATATATTTTAGTGGCATATGCACTCACTTTACATAAACATGAGTTACATATTATAGATTCAAATACACTTGAGTATATATGCCATGCAAGTATACATATTTTATAAGAACACAAATCACATGTTTGTACATACATATATATTTGAGATTTAAGTTCTTAGATTTAGTATGTGTATATCATCTATATTGATTGACATAGATCCAATGAGGATTGATGTTTGTTTATTCACATATACTCTATGATATTTTATAGTTGGCACAAATTTAGTGAGACATGATATTTGTTCAAGCACACATATATTTTTTCATTAAGCACTATTATAGTTATTTATATGAAAAACATAATTTAATGGCATGGGATAGTAAACAAACTTGTATCTACAATTACAATGATTGACTCATGGGTAGATGTAGGATAATGGGGAGCAAAGTCAAATCAAAATTGTTATATTCATGACGATGTCTTCACACTTTTTGGTGAAAAGATAAGGAAATTGCATGTGTACGAACACTTTTTTTTGAGTAAATGAATGTATTATTATAATTTCATATATGTATAGATGAAATTTTGAAGATTGATCATGATATTTTTATTAAAATTTTAATAAATATATATATTTTAAATAAAATTACATGTCAAGATATCTAGAAAATTAGATCTACAAGTGTGTGAACATAAATTTTTGACTTTAACTTCATGAAAATAATTTTTTTAAAAGAAAAGATAATGATACATAGATTAGTTAGGTATAAGTTTTATAAAATTTTGATTAATAGTCAAAAAGTTATAAAGGTATTTGTAAGGATATGTATATAGTCCATAATGAGGTATGTTTTGTAGAAATTAAGTAATAATTAAATATAATAGTTTAACATTAAAAAATTATATATCAAAAACTATGTTTTTCCATCTATAAAACCATATAATTAAAAAAAATCTGCCTTAGTAGATGTATCAAAAAAGATGAAAAAGATTGTTAAACTTCTTAAAAATTATGTGGGCTATTTCACAACTAGTTTTAGGCTAAGTTCGGACCTCCCTAAGCCAAAACCCAAAGCATTTTAGAAGGAAAGTGGAAAAGTCAAAATAAATACTTCTAAAAAGGTTGTATACCCTTAACAAAGGGTGCATGCCCTTTATCAAAGGGTGTACACCCTTTAACAATGGGTGCACACCCTTTATAAAAGGGCACACACCCTTTGGAATGCATTATTTTGGAGGGAATGGAAAAATTAACTTAATAGTGCATTCCAAAGGGCATACATCCTATGCATTACAAAGGGCATACACCCTTTGAGTTACAAAATGTTTTGTTCTTATTTAAGTTACAATATATTTAGAAAAATAAATATAATAAGTATAAGTTTACATTTAATTTAATTTATGTTTTATATTCTTATACTTTATTTTAAATGTAAAATATAAATTAAATTAAATTAAATGTAAATTTATAATTTAAATTTAGTTTACTAAATATAACAAATTAAGGCCACTTTATATCTTCTAAAATTGATTCTAGAGCCGTAGTAGTTATGATTTATAATTTAATTTTTCATAATCCATTCTGGTTAATACTTAGTTTTTAAAAATTTAATATAGAAAAATATAGTGAGTAATAAAAATTCAAATCATGTTATGTATGTAATAGATATACACCATTGAGTATACCCTACCTATTTTACCTACTTGAGTATGCCCTATCTGATTGAATACCCAAACCATATCTTGATATTTAGTATACCCTATCTAATTAAATACCCAAAATATATCTTGATCTTGAGTATTCCCTACTAAATACTTGAGTCATATCTTAATTTTGACTATCCCCTACCTACCTTATTATACTTGAGTATGCTCTACCTACTTTACCTACTTAAGCATGCCCTACCTACCTATCATTCTTTTCCTACCTACTTGAGTATTACCTATTTGATTGAATACCTGAGCCATATCTTGATCTTGTATACTCATATTTAATTTTGACTATATCTATATTACCTAAGCCATATATTGAATACCCAATACTTGATTGAATGCTTAAGCCATATCTTGAAAGGAGAGGGGGCATTATCAAAGGATGCTTAAAAATTAGGAGAGGGGGAATTATCACCTACATAAAGAAAGGAGAGGGGGCATTGATAGAGACATATATTAAAAGGAGAGGGTGAATTATCACCTATGTAGAGAAAGGAGTGACTAGGGACAATCAAACAAAAGTCTTGAAGGTGGATTCAAGATAAATTCTTAAATAATTTGTGGGACTTTTTTATCAATGGGTCTATCAATATGCTTAAATGATTATCCTATAATATGTAACTTGTGTCATACCTATAGCCATGATATAATCACTCATACATGACATATACCACATACTTAGTACTACATGTAGGTATGTAGTCACTCATACATGATATTTTCCTATAGTTATGATATGGTCACTTATACTAGATATAAATGTAGTTAATCACTTTAATACACTCCATTCAAAATATAAGGAATCACAATAACATTCAAGAGTCATACTAAGAATATATGTTTCACTCTAAAATAATTATCAAATAGATGCATCAATCTATGCATACTTCAATTTCAATCTCACACATGCATGATATGATCACTTTATTCTAAAATCAAATATAACAGAGTCATCTTATATCATTCTAAACTCACATAAGACACTACCACTACCACTATTATTTAGGGTGGAGGGGAGTGCTTTCAAATCCTATTTTCTCAGGCTCATATGAAAATAACTCATATCACTTTCTCCCTCTCTCCAAACCATATAGAGAGAGGGGGGTCAAGGGCATAAATCATCATTTAACATCATAATCACTCCAGCATCATTCATAATTCATCATTTTCCCTCATCCCTCTCTTATTGACCTTCATCATCATTCATCATCCCTATTGACACTATCACTAGTCTCATCATCCTTGATCATCCCTAGTCACTCCTTCATTGTCCCTCATTATCCCTCATCATCCCTAACCACTTCCTCATCATATTTCATCATCTCTAACTGCCCCTCATTAACCCTCATCATCCCTAGTCAATCCCTCATCATCTCTCATCATCCTTGATCACTCTCTTATTATTTATCATTACCCCTCATCATCCCTAATCACTCATAATATCTAATCACTCCCTCATCAACTCTAATTATCCCCCATCATCCCTAATCACTCTCTAATCATTCCTCATTATCCCTCATCATACCTAATAACTCTTTCATTAGATCTCACCATCTCTAATCTTCCATAATGTCTCTCTCATCAACCTTCTTTATTCCTAATCATCCTTAGTCACTCCATCATCCCTCATTATTCATAATTATCCCTAATCATTCCCTCATCAACCTTCATTATCTATAATCACACTATTTATCTCTAATCATCCCTAATCATTCCCTCATCATCCCTCATCATCCCTCATCATCTCTAATCACTCCATCATCCACCCTTATAATCCCTCATTATCCTTAATCAGCCCCTCATTAAATCTCATCATCCTTAATCATACCCTCATCATCCCCATTGTCCATCATTATACTTAATTATACCCTCATCAACCCTCATCAAAGGTAATCAATCCCTCATAATCCCTTATCATCCCTAGTTACTCTATCATCATTCACCATCATCCTTCATCATGTCTAATATCACCCTCCTCATCTCTCCTTATCCTTAATAACTCACTTATTGGCCCTCATCATCCTAAATCACTCCCTCATCAACCTTCACTATTTTTCATCATCCCTAGTCAATCCTTTATCATACCTCATTATCCCTCATCATCCTTCATCATATCTCATCATCTTTAATTAGTCTCTCATTGTCTCTCATCATACCTAGTCACTCTATCATCATCCCTCATTGTCTCTCATCATAAAAAATAATCCATAATTACTCTCTCCTCATCCATCCTTACCCTTCATCATCCCTAATTAATCCCTCATTAGCCCTCATTATCCCTAATCACTCCCTTATCATCCCTTGTCACTGCCTCATCATCCCTCATCATCCCTAATCACTCCCTAATTGTCACTCATCATCCCTAATAACTTCCTAATTGACACTCAACATCCCATATTATCACTAATCACTCCATCATTATCCCTCATCATCCCTAATCACTCCTTCCTCATCCCTTATCATCTATAATCACTCCCTCTAATACCTTTATGGTGGATGTAGTGGCTTCACGCTTGTGCTTGATTGGGTTTTAATGCAATTCCAAATTTTACTTATCAAATAAGGCTAAAAAAACCCTTATTTCACTCAAATAAGGAAATCTTCTCTTTGCAAATCCCTTTCACTTGTTAATCCAAATAGATCTCACTTGATGAATACAAAACTCATCTTTCACTTGACTAAGGCTTAAATCAACTCTTCTTAGATATTATTTATAGTCATTTAGATTTTTTGTAGTTAAATCTATTATAATTTCTTATAATATAGTATGCCATACCTACCTATCCTTCTTTCCCTACCTACTTGAGTATGCACTAATTACATGAGTTACCTACTTGAGTATGCCTTACCTGACTGCCTACCCAAACCATATCTTAATCTTGAATACTCATATCTAATCCTGACCATACCTATCTTACCCAAGACATATATTTAATACCCTATACTTTATTGAATACCCAAGCCATATCTTGAATGGAGAGGGGGCATTATCATAACTAAAAGTTTGTAGAGGGGGTATTATTAGATAAAAGGATAAAGAATAGGGGAATTATCAAGGGATGCTTTAAAATTATGTGACACATTTATCTTATTTTTTTGAGCACATCTATATTATGATTTTTGATATATGTAATGATTTCTTAGCATTATCTTATATTTCATTAAATAAATAATTAGAAAGAAATAAGTTATATTAATGTCTATAAATAACCAAAACTATGTCAATGGGAGTGAAGGACAATAATGCATATCAACTCATAACATAAGATGATATTCATCACAATTATAGAAATCTTATGTCTATTTACCTACTTAGGAATTTATTTACACACATAATTAACATACACATATCAACCAAACACATATTTCCTTCCTAAACTATAAGCAAGTATATAATCTTTTTAGAAATTATTAAGATATAAAAATGGAATACTTAAACTATTTATTTCACAATATATGATTAAGCATTATAAAAAAATAAATTCATTACATCATTTAATATATTTATTATTTTCTAATTTTAATATGACTAAATTTAGTCACAATAAGCCAAATATGACAAAAAAAGGAAACCCTGATGGAAAAATAAGGTAAGGCCCATAAATTTATTCCCAAGACACATCTACTCATATTACAAGTATAATAATGAGTTTTCATAACTCCCCTATTGTAATAAGTGCTCATATTAGCATACTAAAAAATTAAGAATAACTTTCCTACGTTAAACATTAAATACTACTTTAACTATATTATCAATAGTACATAAACTACACCATATATGTAATCATGATGAACACATTAGTTATATGTGATTATTATATGTATAAATGAATAAATCATCTAAAATTTCTTACAACTACATCCAAATATTGTTAGTGAAGAAGTAATTATCAATCCCTAGCTCCAACACCATGAGAGGGTCAATAATAGAGTGATAAAAAGTCTGAAATAACATGTACACTTCTTTAGAAAATAGAAGACATTGTATCAACCCAATGAAACTAAAGAATACTTGAAATTTTTACATATTACAAAGGAATTTAGATTGTTAAGGAGATAAATTTGCACAAGGAATTTTTAGGATGGTTCACAAAGGACCATAATTTGATGAAATAATCAATTAAGAACTTGAATCAGGAGAGAGGTATCCTTTGTACTAAAGAGGAATTGAAAGAGGTTATTATCTATGTGAAAAGACTAAAGGACAAAGCGAATAGCCTTGAAAAAAATAATTAAATCCTCAAATAAAACTTGGGTATTTTAGTATATTTCATCAAGGTGGTGACACATAATTATATTACTAGTATGGATGGTCTCATGAAACTAATAAAAAATAAACAAGATGATGAAGGCCCTAGTAGACTGAATAAGAAGGCCAAGGGTATAAAAAGAGAGATTGAAGCTAATACATAATTTCAAGGGTTGAAAAATATGGAAATAAATGTGAAGAGAATGATGGACAACTTGGAGGAAGCCTTTGGAGGGCATAATATTATTTTAGATCATTGTGAAGAGAATGATCTATATCTTGATTTTATTCTTTTCCTACCTACTTATCTATACCATACCTAGTTAGCTTCTATAGCTGGCAAGGGAATCTTGATTCTAGATACATAGAATGAAAAACAAAGTTTTGAATCATGTTACACATGTAATAGATATATAACATTGAGTATGCCCTACCTAATTTACCTACTTGAGTATGCCCCACCTAATTTAATACCTGAGCCATATCTTGATCTTGAGCATGCCCTACCTAAATACCCAAGCCATATATTAATATTGATTATGCCCTACCTACTTTATTGTACTTATGTATGCCCTACCTACGTTAAAACTACTTGAGTATGCCTGACCTACTTGACTATGCCCTATTCGATTGAATATGTGAGACATATCTTGATATTGAATACTTATATCAAATCCTAACTATATCTATCTTACCCAAGTTATATCTTGAATAATCTATGCCTAATTGAATACCAAATCCATATATTTATAAAAAAAGTGACATTATCATGCTTGAAAATTAGTAAAGGGGCATTATCAGATAAAGGGATAAAGGAAAGGGGCTTTATCAAAGGATGCTTGAAAATTAAGAGAGGTGGCATTATCACCTATATAAAGAAATGAGAGGGGCCATTAACTGAGCCATATCTATCATGATCTTATCTCTATGCTAGAATATCTATCATGATCATGATCATGATCCCCATTATAATTATCACTATCATTGTATAAAATCTCTATCATGGGAAAGTAGATTGGGAATTGTTCTTAAATAAAAAATTGGATGGGAAATCTAGGGTTTGGTTCACTTTGGGTGCCCCTTTAAGGTTAGGTTGATGTACATGGTCAATCCTAGACACCAAATTAGAGTTGATCTCAGTGTGATTGAAACTATGTGATTGAGAAATCATGAACATATTGATTTCTAATCCAATGATAAAATTGATTTAACACCATATTTGAGCCTTATTTGTGTAAGAAAAGTTTGGAATTAGAATAGAAACCAATCAGGGAAAGTGGGAAGCCACTTTATCCACCATTAAGGTATTAGAGGGAGTGATTAGGGATGGAGAGGGATAAGGATAGAGTGATTAGGGATGAGGAGGGATGATGATAGAGTGATGATGAACAATAAGGGAATTGTTAGGGATGATGAAATAAGGTGAGGGTCAATAAGTGAGTGATTAAGAATGAGGAGGGACAAGGTGGGAGTGATTAGGGATGATGAGAGATGATGGAGTGACTAAGGATGATGAGGGAGTTATTAGGGATGATGAGGGATGATGAAATATGACTATGGATAATGAGAGATGATGAGGAATTGATTAGGGATAATTAGGGATGATGAGGGAAAATGATGGATATGGAGTGATTAGGGATAATGAGAAATTATGAGGGTTGATGAGGGAATGATTAAGGATAATAAGGGAAAATGAGGGAGTGATTAAGGACAATGAAGGATAAGAAGCTAGTGATTATGGATGATGAGGCATGATGACTTAATGATTAGGGATGATGAAAAATAATGAGGGACTGATTAGAGATGATGAGTGATATTAGGATCTATGAGGGAGTGATAAGAGATGATGAGGGACAATGAGGGATGATGAATTAGTGATTAGGGATGATGAACAATAATAAGGGTTGATGATGGAGTGATTAAGATTAATGAGAGAAAATAATGGTGTGATTATCAATAAGGAGGTATAAGGAGGGAGTAATTAGGTATTATGATAGAGTGAATAGAGATAATGAAGGATGATGAGGGATTAATTAGGGATGATGAGGGATTACATGGGTCAATGATGGAGTGATAAGGGATGGTGATGGATGACAAATTGACCAAGGATGATGGTAGATGGAGTGATTAGGGATGATGAGAGTTAATGAGGGAGTGTATGGATGAGGATAAATGATGATAAAGTGACTAGGAATGATGATACACTGATTAAGGATGATGAGGAATGATGAAGAGTAATGTGAGAGAGATTATAGATGATGAGGGTGTGACTCAGATGATGAGTGATCATAAGGACCAATGAGGGTATTCTTATCTACTCAAACTTGCACCCTTGTGAATGTTGTTTAAGCCTTCATAGTTTGGAGTAATATGAAGACAATCCTAGGATTTGGTGGCCTAATAAGTGGAATTAATCTCTATATTATAAAGGTTAGCTCCCATTGATGTATCAATTAGGCTCTCTACATTACACTACTATCTTACAAAGGAAAAGAGAGGAAAATAACATGAAACAAATCTACCTAAGGGGGTGATACACAAAGATGTCTCCTTCACCTAATTAAAATTCACTAAGAAGCTCAATCAATGACATGAACTTTATTTCACTACTCAAATAAGGGGTATCCAAACATAAATGTTTCACATAGAGGCTTAGCTTGATGCATGATCTAAGGTAGTTGATCAATAGGTCCCTCAAAGATACTAATGAAGGATTACACTTTCCATACATACAAGGATCTTAATTCACACTATGAAACTTGTAAGGATGATTAACCACCTATAAATGGGTACATAAGACAAGACAAATGTAAGTAATCACTATCAATTAAATTCATCTACAAACCATAAGAATACACTATTCACAAGCATTGAGGAGGCCAAAATTTAGTATTATTTAAGTTTATATATCTAAGTACAAGTGTTTTTATGAGTAGGGATTTTCCACAAATCAGGTTAAGGATCATTACAAATGTAAAAAAAACAACCATACTTAAAGAGAAAATAAAAAAGAAAAGAGAGAGACAAAAGCCTAAAAACTAGGGATGAGTCATCCACCTAGTCCCCCTTCAACCTCTACATAGTACATGATTGATTATATTTTCATCTATTGGAAAATGGTGTACTAGTTTAAGGGTAAGCTTTTTGAATGCTTGAATAAGTCTTAGCATTGATTCTTAGGGTTTGAACCATTCATGTGCCTATATTCTTACTTGTATATCCTATATTCTTGATGAAAAAGTCAACCTATTCAAGAATAGGAATTTAATCCACATTAGAGCCCTCAATTGAATACTTCAATCTTCTCATGATCTCTTTCCACTTTTATGGTTCTATTAGAAGACTCCTCAAGCTTATTTGACTTTGTCTTCAAGGCTTGGTGTAGAGAGAGAAAAGGTCTTCCTAGGATGTTGATGACTCATTTAACCATTTATAAAATTATTTTAATTAAAATCTTGACTTCTTATTACTCACCAAGTGGTGTAATAGGTAAGGGTCACCTTGAAAAGCATGTTGAATAGCTTCTATTTATTAAATTGGTGATTTGATCACTTGAAGTCTTTCTTTTGCAATGAGGCGTATAAAGTAAAAAAAATTGATTTTGATTTGATGAAATAAATTTTTCTCCATGGATGTCCTCCTAAAATGATACAAGACTTTAAAAAAGAAACTTGGAGCCATCAAATAATTTAGAAGATCTAATTTTGCACCTTTACCTTTTTTCTCTCTCAACTCCTTTTAGCCCTCAAAATAAGTAAACCTCTTGTGTGGATGAAAGTAAGAAGGGTATTAAATAAATGAAGAAATATTTGAGGACCCAATATCCCTTTAAAACTCCATGCCAATTTTAGGATCTAAATCTAAGTGGAAATACTTTTTTTCCCATTTTATCTCTTTAATTAAGCCCAATTAGGCCTCTTTGCCTAAAAATCATGTTTTTTCTCAAATGGCATCTCACACTTGTGAAACTTATAGGAAGTGTTTTATTCACTTTGAACATGATAATACCATAATCCATGTCAATTTTTATCTCTTGAGACCCTATATGGATGGGTGAACCATGAAATGGCAAAAAACCCTAATCTAGGTGCTTGTATAGGATTAAGAGGCATTTGAAGTGTTTTTCATGAAAATTTCACGTTTTGGTGATTTAAATAGGTTTTTTTAGGACTAAAACACCCTTTAAAAACTCAAATACCTAAGTATAGTTCCTTTGAAGAACTTTATAGACCTTCATATAGGTGTTTTGGCTTACAAAATGGAGTTTTCTTCACATTTTGGCCAAGTGGAAAACTTGTAGAGATGGTATAACATTTTATGAGACATAAAAATGTGTTTATAGAGATATAAACCCTTTATTAAACCTTACTTTACCTTTCCCCATGGTTTGGAATCCATTTCATACCTTATTTCCTCACAAAGGCACCTACAACCCTATTTTTGAGCAATTCCATACACTTGTACCTTATCACATGCTAACTACTAATTGAGAAGATGCTTAAGATACCGTATAAGTTAAATAAAATCATTAAAATATCAATTAAATCTGTTATATTCCTATGGAGGGCATATCTCTCTCATTGGGCTACTAGGAGGGGCTTAGGAGGGTTTAAGGTGTGATAGGTTCTTAAGGATTGTTCATAGAGAACATATTCTATATTTCTTTCCCAATACACAAGGTATAAGTGGGGGGACCTATCCACCATACATAAACACAACTCAATACCATGTAAACTCTCCTTCAAGATTTAATCAAAACTTTGACCTTTTTGAGCATTTTTTAAGGGCAAAACATGATTTAGTGAGACTTCCAGTATTAAAGACGGTTCATACTAGTATGTAAGTGATAGGTTGAAAATATTCCAAGTATTTGAGGTTATATACCCTATATATATCATCCAAAAACTATTTTTCACCATGCAAATCCTCTAAGGATATATGCTCACTAAAAAAATACTTTTCAGGTTGGTTACTACATCTTGTGAGGTTTAAAGAGAAAAAGTTTATAAAAGGATGAATAGTGTTCATCTTTAGATATATACACCTTATTGAGGTATGTGACACATATATTGACTTATTACCATGGTTTTTATACCATATTACTTCTTTAAACCTTATGAGACACAATTAGTTGATGTCTAGGGTTTATGACCCCATCATTATAATAAACCCTCACTAATTTTGATTACCCTTTTTCTCTCTATTGAAGAGGTTCAAAACTCATATAATATTTTATTAAATTTTTAAAACTCTTATCAGATCCTTCATGTTCCACACATAACCTTAAATATGCCTTTTTTCCATGACTATTCATACAAACTTGTGTACATGGTCTTAAGCTTATTAGTGATGGATAGGTTTATCAACATTCATCTTCTATTGAGTCTGAGGATTATATGAGGTCAAGATATCATAAGACGACCATTAAAATTATTATGTTCTCATTTATACTTATATTTCTCTCAAAATGAAAGACACCTTTCATTCTGAACCGGTCTGTATATGGAAAAATTGATGGTGTTTATAAGGCTAAAGTAAGCCTTGTTTGATATTATTTATTTATTATTTTTTTTAGATATTATTTGATATTTAGTGTCTTAAAAAACTTCATTATCTATTAAAACCTAAAATTATAATGTATGATGTTGTATTCAATCCTATATTTCACTGTGGTGCATTACATCTTCCTCAAGTTTGGAAAACTAACTAAGTTACCCAAGAAATCCTGACTATACCAATTTAGACTACGTAAGTGTAGGATTAGGTGGACTTATTATACTCTCTTATCACATTTTATGGTCTTATTATAGGTATTCTTGATATTTCTTGATTCTATTCACTCTCTGCCTATCCACCTAAGGTCTATTTCCACCACAAAACCTTGCATCATATCTTGTCCCTATTTGTACCAAAAACTTCTTGGCTATAGGTGGTGATGGGATAAGAGTTTAGACTGTATCTTTGGGATAGGAATCCTCTCAACACAAATTTTGACACTGTCATCTTTACTTATCTCTTTATTCTCTCTTAATCTTGAAAACTAACCCTAAAATTTCCAAATTGGCATGACTATTACCATTTAGGTCTCTTGGGTCTTCATGACAGTGATAGGTCTAAAGGAAAAATCCTTCAATGACATAATTTCCTCCTTCATAAGATAAATAATCTCCATGGTGTTTTCACATGCTATTATATTTTCACTTAACCCTTGAAATTCATTTACAAACAAGGCTTCTTGTATTTTACACACACAAAGAGACCTATAGGTTTGCCTTTTGACATTCTTAGGTTCCTTAAATCTACACTCAAGACCATTTTAGCATAAATAATAACCTCCAAAATGTGTCATGAGATACACACTTTAAAATTAAATTCATAATACAACACTTTTCACCATTTTATCTGTCATTCACATTCTTATAAACACCAAAATAAACATTTATTCTCTTATTAGCCTGTAATTGTCTAGAACATGGTTTGAAAGTGTGAGCTAAGAGTCTCTTAAGTATTAGGATTTGAATCTTGTAATTATCTTTATGAGATCATTATCACTTGATAGAAACTTTAAATTCATGATCACTCTAATCAAACCTTACCCTCAACAAGCTTATTAGCATTTCCATTATTTAACTATTCATGACAAATAACCCTAGCCTATATTATTGGCCTATTTATTATCATGAGTATTAATTATTGAAATCACACTTTTAGACCCATCCATCCTAAATACCACTTATTAATCTTATAATTTAGGCCTTCAAAAGCAAAAATTAATGCAAAATTCATTGAATTTCTCATATAATTTAGGCCTATAGGTTTGTAGACATGTAGGTATACATTCCTCATATTTTAGGTCTTTATACGATACAAGTTTGGTATATTGAACATGAGACTATATCTCTATTAGATAAGTTCATTCCTTAACTCACTATTATGCAGGTTAACCTCATAACACAATCCATGGGCTAAATACTAAAATATCACTTGGAGAGGTCAATATGGAGTGGATAGATGGTTAGAGGGACTTGAATTGATTTGGAGGATTGTGAAACACATTCATAAATATTTAGATACATTTAACCATGTGTAAAAACTTTCAACCTTAAGTGCAAAACCTATAAATTATGCCAATGTCAAGATTTCTTATCTTCTTGGGCCCACACATGCCAAGTAAGGTTTGGTGAAGCATAAATGAACTTGTGAATATCCTATTAAATATTTTACAATTTTTCTCATGCTTATAAATTGATTCAAACTACCATTTTAAGGAAAAATAATGAGCCTGTGGGGTTTTGTACCTCTAAAAAGAACCTTAGCTCCTTAGTGATTCTTCATAAAGGAGAGGGGATGGATATGATAACCAATTCCATAAATTTTAAGCATAATAGGACTCCATACTTTATAAAAAATGTCAAGACTCAACTCTCTCCTCTGTTCATGCTATCTAAATATAAATTGACTTTGGAAGCTTTGCATTGGAGCGATGGAGGTTTAGAAGAATTTTTTGCACTTTTAGGACCTGTGAAAGCTTAAAACTCATGGATATGACCTGTATAATACCAATAGACACTTTTAAGGAATTCTCATCTTTAAATGAATATCCTAAGTCTATACAAACTCATAAAACTACCTTCTTTAAAGGAAAACTAAACTATTCTAACATGTAGACCATTATTATGACCTCATTTTGACATTAATACATTTAAAACTCATTTTCAAGCTTTTAAAAATGCAATTGTGTGTGTAATCCAACTAAAAAATCTTTGAAAATGAACTTAAATCCTTTAAAAGTATCTTCAAGTGATAATAAAGCTAGTGTATATTGGATGACCTCATGTAAAAAAATATATCAATCTAAGACCTTATATGAATTAAAATGACTTATTTACCATCTTATTTAATTCTACATGCAATAAAATAACTTTGATAAGGTTTATTTTGGTCATAATTGAAACCCATGATTCTCCAAAATTTTAAACTTTGCTAAAATACCTTAATTTCATCAAATAAGATCGACAAGATTTAAACCAAGTAATCAAGTGAAAGGATTTGACTTGAAAAACTATTCACCATCCTAACACATCACGACATACCCTTAAGACCCACTAGATTAACTTTAAAGTAATTTGAAAGCTTGACAAATATATTACCTTAAAGAATGCTAACAAGACCATATAAAGAGCACTTGAAGACTATTGAAGCATGACAAAGCTATGAACAAGGTTGTAAAAGTATGCCAAGTAAAGTTTTAAATTATAGGGGTGATAGTTTGATCTAGGAGGTCATACTTTTTAATATTTTGGTGACTCAACTAGTAAGCATGCCTGCTATTTTTATGAACCAATAACTTTGCATCTCTTTTGGACTCATAGAATATCTCTCACATTCTAAAATAAACATGATCAAACCTTGAACTTGGTTGTAAGACTCTTGAACAAGATAAGATGATTGATTAACCTCAAAACACACACAAAACAAATATAACATACATAATAAGACAAAACACCAACACGACATAAAACACACTTGTGCTACAAAGAATTTAAAGAACATAACAAACATAAGTGAACTACTATAAATATTGACCTCAAAGCATGTCCCCACTAGATCAAATTGGAAATTTCTAAGATCTTCTATTTTATGTGGTGAAAAATGGTACAAGGCAATTTTCCTCTTAAACATAGTGCTTGGTAGGCCATGCTTTTTGCCTATCCATCCTCTTGGCATGTCTTCAAGTGAGTAAACAACAATAAACCAATCACCAATAAAGACATATTCATATTTTACTTCAAGACCCACTCCATACTGCTTATCAACTGTAACTTTAACAAATGATGCTCCATCTATGAATTATCTTTGGGTCCCTATGGCATCTTGATTAACCTCATTCTTCTTATCAACTATTGCAAGTTCATCAAGCTTTTCAAGGAGCTTTGCATATTAAATCCAAGTTACATCATGGTTTTCAATGGGTGTTTCTTGATCAAACTCCTCATAATCATTCTCAATAGGAAATGTATCCTTACGAAGGCCTTCAATCTCTTTAACAGATTTAATGTATTTCTATTAATCATTTTTTCAATCCTTACCTTGGTCAATTTTAATAATAAAGACTTGGATGACTTCTTCATCCTTCTCCTCAAGAGCTATAGGGCTATTAAGTGTTTCAAACATGTAATCATGATGCGACTGGAAAATAAATTCTTCAAATTCAAATTCTTGCTCATTTGAAACCACATCAAATTCATTCATGATTTTAACTTGGTGGCTTTGAAAACCTTCCACATCGAGACCAGATATAACCTTGGCAAAGATGGATGTAATTGGATCTTCTTCATAAAGTATACTATCAAGACCATCTTCAAGAAAATCATCTTTGACAACCATATGTTTTTTTCTTCCTCAAGTGGGATACCAATAAAAATATCCTCATTAAATTCACTTGAATCATCCTCTTCAAATTCTCTAATAATCTCACTTGTGTATGCAATCATAAATGCATCATGTCTATAAATCAATCCTAACTCGAAGAAGATTGTTCATATTTACATGATCGATTGGGGATACATTAGCTAATTGGGAACTAGATCAATATGTGTATCTACTAGATCCATTTATGGGATATCTTATCATAAAAACAATACTAGGGAGGGTTATAAAGCCTTCAATCAAGAACAATCATGCAATAAACCTAACTAGGTCCTATGTTTTCATATTCACTAAAATAATAAAAAGTAAAATAAATTTTAATCTAGTGCTCACCAAAGCTTGTGGCATAAAGTGAGGGTAATAAATACTAAATGTAAACATCAATAAAATACATATATTCACATCAATGTATATGGAACCCTAATACATGGAAGAGAAGTACAAATGCATATCTATCTACTCTTACAAGGAGGATCAAAGTTATGAATACGTATCTTTGAAGATGAAGCCGCTGATCCTCAATCTCTCCCTTAGCCAAGGTGCTTTGTAAGAGGTTGTTATGTTATGTGAGGATGAGAAAGATAAATCAGTTATAGGCTATATAACCTATCAATGCATCCAAAATACTTATCCACAAGATGATCTATATTTCCAAAGAAAGTATGAAACCCTAAGCTTGTTCCTCAAGTAGAATGGTGGATAAGTAGATGTGTAATAGCTCTTATTTATTTTTCTCTTCTTTAAATAATGGTTAAATGATATTATACACACACACACATGCGCACGCGCGCGCGCATACACACACACACACACACACACACACACACAGGTAGATTTAAACCTAATCCCTTCTAAAATTTTTAATTGATAAGATTGACCCAATCAACCTAATACTATTATGGACAAAAATTCACTAGGTCACAAGCTAGGTTGACCAAGAGTTGACCTAGACCCTAAATGAATTTCACTCATAGGAGTAGAGGGTTGACCTAGTTGACCTAATAATGTAAACTATTAAAAGGGGTCTTAGGTGAGGAAGAGGGGGATGAATGGTGGGAAATGATTAGAGGAGTGTGCATGAGATAAGAACAATATTAGGGATATAGTTTTTTGGAGATAAGTGTGTAGATAAAAAGTGACAAAAGGGACAATAATCCTACAAAGCACCAATGGTCTGCCCACCCCTTTCCTAGTGTACCCTTTAGGGTGTACACTTAGAGAGATTGAAATTCGATGGGTTCATATAAGATAGAGAGTGTCAATAATTTATAAAAGTTTTAAAATATTATGTGTGTGTGTGTCTACACACACACACACATTATATATATGCCTCACTCAAAGCTCATTATGTGTCACATAAGTGTAATACATGATGGTGTTTTGAGAATAAAACATGACAATACATAATGTTGATGCTAAGTAAAATGCAATAAAAAATAAATAAGATAAATGAAAGGATAAAATTGAAAAACATACCTTTACTTATCTTAGTACTATAGATAAAGGAGACTATAAGAGAAGTGAAGGCATCCACTGTGAAGAACATTAGATAAACTTGTAGAGATTAGTACAAAAAAAAGCAAAAAATATATTTTTTTGGAATATAGGCATATAGTATTGGAAAAGATTCTCTATGACATCAAGATTCCAAAACATTTTATGATTTGAAAAAAAAAGTTAGTAGAGACAAAGATATGACGGTCTTACAAAAGTTGGCAAATTAGGATAATAAAGGCATGACTAGAATATTGAAGGCAAATGAATGACAAAAGGATGGTAAATGAATGACAAATTATTATAAAACATAGTAAATCATGTTAAAAAGCATGTAAAACATAAATGAAAAAAGGAATGTAGAACATACTGTTAGCTATCCAGATTACACCCTAGATGAAAGGAAGAATGTTCAAGTTCTACTTTCAAACCTAGACTAACATGTGAATGGTCTAAGGCTATAGGTTGCCTATAACTAGACCATACCTCTACATTTTTTTTATGAGGCTAGCTCCTCAAATTTTATGATTTAGACCTTCACTTCTAAAACCTAAAATTATTTGGGATGAAAAGGTGGAAGAGATTTGCATAAAGTAAAACCTATTCTAAAGGGTGGTGATGCACCATGAATATTGTTCATCCACTCATGCTTGAACCTCTAAATACTAGTGAGATAGAAATAAATGACAAGATCTATGACTTGAAATACCTGTCATGCATCAATATTTCATGTATAGGTCCATTAAGTGAGGAAAACCTAAGGGAGGTGGTAGATAAGCCTAGTTCAATGCATGAATCTAGTCAATATGTTCATTGTTGGCTTCAATAAAATGACATTGAACACTAAGCATGACATATATAACCAAAAAATCTACCAACTAGGTGAGATCAAAACTTGGAAAAAAATAGATCTCTATCACTTACACAAATCAAACTAACATGAACAACTAGGATAATATAATGAAATCTAAAAACAATCATCTTATTCATCTAAAGAGGTTACAAGGCTCAATCTTGGTAGAGTTTAGTTATGCCCAAGAGAGGGATACAAAACAATAGCTTAAAGGCTATATTTATAATGGAAAGTAAGAAAGAGAGAGGGAGTTTTGGTGATAAAAAAGGAGAATAAGTGAGTTTAAATCTATTTGAAAAGTTATTACAATTTCCTTCATGAATCAAGCTTAGTCTAACCCTTTTTGAGTGATCCAAGTCACTCCAGTCCATTACATCATTACAATATCTTCTCTGTGATGATCCATAGAGGCTAAAATATAAGGATCAAGTTGTTTTCACTTTTTCCTGATATGAAACTACGCATGACTAGTTTATTGATGCATGCGAAAGTAGGGAGAAGGGTTATTTTCATGTAGCTAGCCTTGGTGATGAAGTAGTTGAAGTCTACATGTCTTCCTTATAGGTTTTCAATGAAGTCATTTGATCCCAAAAATTTGATCCTAGCCTAAACTAAAACATGATTGATCTTAGTTCCACTCATGTTGATTAACTTTGGTTGAAAACTAACCTTTTGACCTTCATTTAATTCATTTAGGATCGCCTTCTTGTGATTACTCATCAAGAACTAGCTTGGATCCTCAAATCTTTAACTTTTGCAAGCAACATTAGATCCACCTGAGGTGAATAAATATGATCCATTGATCCTCTACTTGGAATCACATGTTTATGCCACTTATCATGCATGTATTTGCTCTTGAGATTCAATGACTCCTTTGACCTCCACTCATCACTAGATATGAAATCTATGATTGAATGTGCACCATTGATCTAATGGGACCCACCATTTGAAATCTAATGGCTAGTTCATGGTTTATAAGTTGATATACTCACTCTTATCAAATGGAATTCACATGAATATCATTGATTTTTGCATGACCATTAAATTTAAGCTCCATAAGATTTGTCTTACTTTATCTTTAAATTTGATGTCTCATTGACCATTATTTGTCATCCTATAGAACAAAAATGATGTCCCACAGACCGTCAGATATAAACACAGATATATTTTTGCTTGAGATCTATTTTGACATTCATGTGAATTTATTTGGATTATCAAATCCAAATAACTACTTATAGGGGCTTAAACTTGACATTTACACACATATCTGGTTCATAAACTCTATGGGATTATTTCTTATAGACCTTTTGTTGGATAATTATTTTAGGCTTTGTGTGGAACACTTTTCTCAAAGGAATTAGTTTTCATTATCTACCTTGAGAAATTATTTGGAATAAAATGTCTGAAATAATTTTACCTTGGTCTTTTTCCCTTTGAAAAGTGCCCTTTAAAACTTTGACTTGGTACACCTTTCTGTAGAAAGATCACTTTGGAAAAAGTGTATAGGACATTTTTCTTGGAAAAGTACCCCTCAATTTCAAAAGTGTCCTTTTTGAAAGAAAAGTATGCTTTGAAAACCTTGAAGTGGACCATTTTCTATGAGAAACATACCCTTCAGGAAAAAGGCTTGGGGCACTTGCTTATAAAAGATATCCTTTGAGGAAATTATAAAGGTTCACTTTCTCAAGGATAGATCCTTCGAGAAAAATGTTGAAGACACTTGTATTTAAAAGTGCCCTTCAGAAATTCTAAAAAGGACTCATTTCAAATAAATGACCCTTCAAGGAAATTGTTTTGGATAAAATGTTTGAAACAATTCTCGACACTTAAATAAAAATCTCGAAATGTAACTCTCAAAAGAATTCCAACACTTCACCAAATAAAGTGGGACAAAACACCTGAAAGAATTAAGCCTTGTACATTTATTATGGTATTTGTGTGGAGCACTTCCTTTGAAGAAAATTTGAATGCTATACTTAGCCAAAAGTTGTAAAAGTGCAAACTTAGGCTTATTTTTGGATCTATTATTGCAACTACTTGACATCATGAAACCCTGGTTGGATTCCTCCATTTCCATGTTGATGTTTCTTAAATCCACTTGATCCATTCATCAAATAGGACCCTAATAATATATTTAAATCAATAAAAATATTGGTATGTGGACCAAAATGGCCAATAATTCTGATGACTCAGCTAGCTTGACTAGCCTACTAGTCATGGAACCTAGTTATTGATCATTATTGATTAAATGAAAACTACTTACAAATAGAATATACTTAAATTTTGGGAACACTTTCTTGAGGAATGGGGAGGGAAAAAAAAAACAAAGCAATAACCTAAACTACAAACAAAACAACTAAAAACAATAATGTACAAAAGCACTTGGAGAAAAAGAATAGACCCATATACTAATGTACAAGGGGGAAAAATGTGGGACTAATAACATAAATTGAGATACCTCTTATTGATAGGGATTGGAAGTCTCTCTCCATTTAATCTAGTAAGATTAAAGGCATTATTCTCTTTGCATCTTGTGATGACATATGGTCCATTCCAAAGGCTATCAAACTTGGAGTGTTTTCCTAGTTTTGCATGGTCCTCATCCCACTTGAGGACTATGTCACCTTGATGGAATGTATTAACTAAATCTCTTTTATCAAAGGTCATCTTGACCTAGTATTGGTTAAACCATATGGCATGCATTCTAACCTCCATTGAATCACTTTTTTAAAACTCTAATTGGTGTGCAAGCTCCAAAGCTAGAAGCTCTAATGAAATTGGCAGCCTTGATTTTCTTCCATAAACTAAGAGATAAGGTGAGTTACCAATGGCCTTCTTAGAAGTGACCCTATCAGCCCATAAGATAGTATTTAGCTTTATGTACTAAGATTTCTAATTATCTTTCATTGTTCTCTTAATGATCTGAATTAGGTTCTTATTAGTGGACTCAACTAGTCCATTACCCTAAAAATAATAATTAGATGAAGATGTCAGATAGATACCCTTCTCAATAACCCACTCATATACCTTTGTGCTATTAAATGCCAAATCATTATTGATACTATGGTGGATGGTACTCCAAAATGGGTGACTAAGCTCTCATAAAACTCAAGAATAGAGTTTTCATTTGCTTCCTTCAAGGGGACTGCTTCCACCTACTTGGTGAAGTAGTCCGTGGTTGTCAAGACCCACTTATGACTAATATTGGATAGAGGATTAATCATGCCAATGAAGTCTAAACCCCATTTCATGAAAGGTTGATCAACTTGAATAGGCTTTAGTGGCATAATAATTAGCTTCTATTTCCTTATAAATATAGAAAAGTTTTAACACTTTATTTCCCATGCATGTGTATCATAAAAAAATTGAGACAAAAGTAACTAGTTCTGATGATTTTTGTAGCTGTGGTCCTAGCTATTAAATGGCCTCCTTGAGGACTATCATGAAATTATCAGAGAAGCTTATCAAATTGATTATTTTCAACACATCTTAAGAGCATACCTCAAATTTTCATTTTGAACAACACTCCATCAATTAGAATTTATGACACTAATTTCATGATGAAGTGTCTTCTTTATGATACATTGAAATCCATTAGACACTCTCCATTTAGAAGAATCTAGTAATATCCTATGTCTAGCTTGATGGAAGAGCATCTTCATCTTTCTATTGAGTGTCTTGGATTACCAATATTATCTATTTATCTTCTCTCACATCTTTTGTAACATGTTCACATAATCCCTTTTCTTGGACTAGATTTATGATCTTAACCTCAATGTCATACTCCATACACTTGGTGATCCATCCAGCTCTCTTTTCATTTAAGTCTCTGTTGAGGATAGGATCCTTAATACTTGGATGAGCCACCATTAGTATGATCCTACTATTTGAAACTAGATGCTTGAATTTTTTCAAACTTATTACAATAGAAAGCACATGTTCTTCAATAAAGATATATCTTTATTCATAACCCTACAAAGCATGGCTGAAGAAAGCAATGGGTTGTTCTAGACCTTGATCATTCTACTACATGAGCATGGCTAAAATTGCATCTAATGTGAAAAAGGCATATAGATATAACTCCTTATTGAAATTAGGATTTAACAGAGTGGGGGCATGAGATATGGCCTCCTTGATGGCCTCAAAGCTCCTCTTACCTTCTCTTTTCCATGTGAAGTGTTTGCCTTTTTTCAGCATATAAGTGAGAGGCTTGACCATCTCTACAAAGCCTAGAATGAACCTCTTGATGAAATTGATCTTGTTTAAGAAGCTTTGCAACCTTTTCTTATGTTTGGGAAGTGATAGAGTAAGGATTTATTTTATCCTCTTTGGATCAATGGAAACACTAGATTTGGATATCACATGTTCCAGAAGTCTTTTTTCATGCACTAAAAAATGCATGTCTTTAGATTCAAATAAACTCCAAATTTTTTACATATATCAAAAATAGATCTTAAATGTGTTAGATGATCATTAGGGTTTTTTGAGAAAACTATTATATCAAGGTAAAATAAAACCATATCATTTCAAAGACCATGAAAAAAAACACCCATTGCTCTTTGTAAAGTGGCTCCAACATTGGAGAGTCTAAAAGGCATTTTACAATATGTATAGGTGCTCCATTTTATTGTGAAGGTAGTCTTGTGCCTACCTTCTTCTTTCAATATGATATGATTATAGCTAGAATAACCATCAAGTAATGAGAACCTTTGAGAACCTACCACCTTTTGTAGAATTTGATCTAAGGAGGCAAGTGGGTAATGATCCTTTAGAGACACCTTATTAAGGTTCCTAAAGTCAACACATAACCAAATCTCTCCATTCTTTTTCCTCACTGGCACAAGGTTTGCCACCCAAGATGAACATTTAATTAGAAATAGTATCCTAGATTCAATCAATTTATAGAGTTATCTTCTCATGAGATCCTCCACTCTTGGGTTGACAGGCCTCTATTTTTGCCTAATTAGCTTGGTATTGATTTATAATTTAATGGTGTGTTGTGAAAACTTGGGTTCAAACCCTTTCAATTATTTATATGCCCATGTAAATATATCAAAAAATTCTTGGCACATAGCAATAAATGCAACTATTTCCTCTATTGTATTGACCTTTTCTAGCTTCAACAACTTGCCCTTAAAGATCTCTATCTTTTCATAGTGTTTATCTTTAGATGAGATGCATGCCTTCCCTTTTCTTACTTAGTCATTTTCATTGAAGATGATCTCTAATGTCACAAGTCTTTTGGGAAGCATATTAGATCTTAGCTATATTATTTGATCATCATATTGATTCTGGAACTTGTCTTGATTCCTATGGTAGAATTTTTCCTCTTGTATTAGGAAACATATGATTTGGTCATCATTGTCAAAGACTTACCAACTCACCTAATTATCAGGTATAATTGGTTTTCATATAAATTTGACCTTATTTTGGATTTGGCTACCTTTGACTCCTTCTGATATCTCATATTGGGTACTAATGGATGCATGCCTATTTGCATGCTAGTTTGCTTCTCTTCATATGGACTGGATATCAAATGTCAAAAAATCCTCCATGAGGTCCCATACCTAGTGTTTATAGGATTTTAAATGGTGACTCTTAATTGTACTTAAGCCTCTCACCTATTGCACTTTAAGTTCATTTTCACCTTTGACCTTAAGGAGCTAGATACCTCTCTTTCTTACTTCTTACAAACCATGCAAAAGAGCTTCATATTCAACTGTATTTAAGGTTCAACTAAATTGGAGTCTTACAATAGAATGATACTTTTGACTTGAAGGTAAAATCAACATGGCTCCTGCTCCACTTCCGTATTATTTGACCTTGAGACATCAAAGAACAAAGTCTATGTAGGGTTCTAGGTAGAACCTGGTGATAAGCATAGACCTTATGGTGAATTTGGTTCCATATCTAGATCTAAAAATCATGTATATTGTCCCCTTCTTGAGTAGTGTTAGTTAAGGAAGGTATTGCAGTACCTTATTCATGCATATAACACAATCCCATGTCTATCTCCTTAATGAATATGGTATTGCAGTACTAGGTAGAACCTGGTGATAAGCATAGACTTATTAAATATCCTCCAATCTTGGTAGTAAAGTCATAGGGCAAAATATGGAGGTAGGTCTACCACCATTACACCTTTTGCATATATCCATCTAATTGGAGCATACAATCCCCCCATGTCTTATCTCCTTAATGCTATTATATGAGATCAAATACATGGTTATTAGCTACCCCATTCATCTAAGGATAGATCTAAAATCGCCTTCAAGGTGATCATGGGGTTCCTATTCTCTAAACATCTTCATCACATGTAGATCTCTTCAAATATGACATAGTAGGTATTTACACAGACTTGGGCATGTAGGGTTCTAAGGTAGCAACCTAGTGATAAGCATAGACCTTATTGGTGAATTTAGTTCCATATCTAGATCTAAAAATACGTGTATGACCATTCAGATGATAAATATCCTCCAATCTTGGTAGTAAAGTCCTTAGACAAGCATAGGGCAAAATATGGAGGTAGGTCTACCACCATTACACCTTTTGGTAAATGACAATATTTGGACATGCAACTCATTACAAAGGAAATTACTATCACACTCTTCTTCCACCTCTGTGAATGTGCAAATCATTTAAAGATCTGCCGACCAACCTGATGCCACCCAAACCTATTAGTCCTACTAATAGGGGATCCCAAGTTCCATCTAATTGGAGCACACTATTATATAGATCCTTTTAGTTAAACTCGCCTCTAAAAATGTCACAACACAAAGGCACATATTTGTAGCCCAAACTTGTTTTTTATGGATTTAGGCATCACTAAGGTTAAAGCACCTGAGTCAATCATGTAATTATATACTAAATAAATTCCCTATGATGACTGATAGATAAAATAGGGGAGATTTAAAAACTTTAGAAGTATGAACAACATTTTGAGATTGACTTGTGCTTGGAACTTGATTGGGAACTAGGCACAAGGGATCAATCAAGGGCTTGGTTAAGCTAACTATTATTGATGAAAATAATGTTTACTTTATCAGCTACCCTTTCCCCAGGAGAGAGATTGGAGATCTCTTATTAGAGAATTTTCTTTTGCCCAGGGATAGATAAAACATCTTACATGGACATAGTTATACTAGCCTTCTTCAAATAATCCATAATATTGAAGGGAAGACTAATACCTTTGGACTACACCTTGGAGATATAAGCATCACTTGGCATTTGAGTAACATGAGGAATGAAATGGGACCTTTTTTACTATCCATGAGGATGGGGTACTTGTTGATTCACATGAGCCTTAGTAGCTACATTTAAAGAAGTAGGGTACTGAGTAGTCTAAGGAGATGATGAAAAAACCCTAGGTTTCCCCAAATTATCCTCCAACATCCTCTTCTTAGCCCTTGTTTGAGCTAAAATTGGTTTATTTGTCCTCTATGAGGCTTGTCCCATATTTGCTACCACATGATCAAAGACATAGTCTCCTTCTTGAAGATTCATGCATGTGGTATCAATTGGTACCCCACCCATGCTCCCTTGTTAGATTTGAGATTCTGATCACAACATGGCAGACATATTGTCTTGACCTTTTTGGGGGGCTTGTAGTGGAGGAGGCATCATGTCATGACTCTAAAATAAAGGAGCACTTTACCAATCAGGGTCTTGATACATGTCCTCAGTAGTGGCCATTACCATCTCATTGGACTATCCCTTTGATTTCCATAGACCTTCTTAAGCATAATTGTTTTGAGTTGGCACAAAATATCTGGAATTACTTTGAGCATTAGGATTGTATTGTATTGGCTAAGGTTTTTTCCCCTATCCTTGCTAATTAGGTTGATAGGGTGGCCTATTGCACTATAAATTTTGATTATTATTTTGGTATGACCTATATGGTGGAGCCTATTGCCTCTCCATTGTAACCAACTTATTGTTATAGGATTTGAGAAGACTTTCAATCTTACCTAGTCTATCAATCTACTAATCTTTTATTTGATAAATCTTTGTTGATTTTTGAACTAGAGTAATAGTTGAGATAAGAGGATGTATCTCTTAGAAGAGAGGCATTGGTGGTCTTGGCTCCAATTTGCCTACTATTATAAGGTAATTTTCAATCCTAATTACTACTTCAAAATCCCTAATAAGGTGTTCCCTCCCATGGATTGAATCATTATAGCTACATTTGAGTTGATAGCCTTCAAATAGTACATAAAAGTATATTTGGGCATAGGTTTGATCACCACAATAATTATATCTTAGGTCTTCTAGAATCTATATTTGAAATCCACCATAAACTCATGATTGAATCTCTTGATCATTGTGAGTTATTCTACAAGTGAAAGATGATCACTCTTGTCTTTAAAGTGATTGCATAGCATCTATCCAAACTCATCCTAGCTATTGATTGACACAGGGGATAATCCTCTATACCATTGAAGTGCTTTCCTTTTAAAAGAGGTTACTAACAACCTCATTGTTACATTTTCTTAAGTTACATGATATACTGAATAAAGGTTAGCAATGTCAACAATATGGTCTAAATAGGTGATGGGATTTTCTCATAAATAATAGGTAAGATATTTCAAAGTCAAGTCCAAAATATTTTTTCATTGAGTAAGGTTTAAAGGACTACCACCATTAAATGGCACAAAGGCTTGCCTTTTAGGAATAACCATTTGAGGTATGGGGTTTACATTAGTGTTTGGTGAAATGATACTAGATTGAACAAGATGATTCTTGGTGATGACAGGGGGAATAAGAGAGGTAGGTATAGGATTTGGCTGAGAGGCTTTCTTCTTCTTTATTGATTGTAAAGGTAGCTCAGACAAATCTACTCCCTTTATTTTTATAGAGGATCTTGTGATAACTCTAGGTGGCATGAAATTTATGCAAATATGAAAATGAAACTCTAAAACTCACTACCATAATTAGATATGCAAAATTAGTGGTGTCACATTGGGCATGCTAGAACTGTTAGCTATCCAGATTACACCCTAGATAAAAAGAAGAATGTTCAAGTCCTAACTTCAAAACTAGACTAACATGGGAATGGTCTAAAGATGTGAGTTGCCTATAACTAGACTCGACCTCTAAGATTTTTTATGAGGTGACGTCCATAGATTTTATGATTGAGACCTTTACTTCTAAAACCTAAAATTAGTTGGGATAAAAATGGGGAGGATATTTTCATAAAGTAAAATTGTAGTCATATAAAATGTAAAAATTAGTAACTTGAGTGTGGCTTATGACACCCAACCCATAGGTCCCTTTTGCTTACTCTCATGACCCTCAATCATTTTTTCATTGATTCCCAATCATTCATAGCCTTCAAAACTTGATCCCAGTTGAGCCAGACTCTTTTCCATCTCCCATGTCCTATCAACTCTAGATAATAGTGCCACACTTGGACTATAACATCAGTGAAACTCCTATCGACTTTTGATGCTCCTATCTAAGTGCATTTTTGGCTCTAATAGTCAATTTTTTAATTCTCCACCCTTATTATTGTCAGCTTAATGTGAGCACATTCAACCCATGACCAATAGATCCCTATAAAATCCCATTCAGAGGTAATTTAGAGGTGGTTAGCAAATATCACTAAATAAGTAAGAATACAAGTAAGACTACTTAAGCATTCTTACCTATTCTCTATATATAGTCAACCAATATACTTAAAATCTTACTAAAATCTTTACACTAGGCTCTAGCCAGCTCAAGCACATCTAGTTTAACATTTTACAATTTCATACACTCAATTGCACAAAGCAAATCAAATGAGAGAATTACATATGGTTTGATCCTTCTTTAGAGTATTGGTATGTAGGCAACATGTCCACATAAGGGGTGTAAATACACATTTAATGAATCTTACACACACTAACCTCCCTTCTTTCTTAAAATTAGTCAAATTACAATGGAGTATAGGGTTTGAAGGAAAAAATTTCTCTATAAGGAGCTCTACAAAGTTCCAGCTATCAAAACTTCATGGACAGGGTCTCATAGGCTTGGTAAATAAAACCTAAAAAGCTTAAATCCTTAAGACAATAATGATAGAGGTGGAATACAGTACTGGTGCCACTCTTGTCCACTTTTGGTGATTTTATCCAATCATAAAATGAAGGTCATATATTAGTTTATGAAAGTGTCCCAGTCCTGCATAGTGAATCTCAGATCCTATCTCAGTCATATCAGCTAGTTTTTAGCTAAGTCTTATTTTCTCCATCTTATTACTATTTTTAGAAAGGTTAAAATTGCAATCTAATTTACATAAATAAGTAGCTTAATTATTGCATATTTATTTACTAATTTTACTACTCAGACCCTTTAACTAAATAATTTCCAAATAAGTTAAATCATTTGATGAACTTGACTTACTTTATTTGTGCATAAAAACCTTATAAACCCTAGGATAATTTTTTAAATTGATTTTTCTTATATTTTTTTTGATTTTTTACTTGCATAATAAAATAAAAAATTAGAATTAAAATTTAAAATTTCATAGTAATTTTAATATAATTTTTTTCAAACCCTAGTTGCCCATATTAGGTCCCATTAATTTTCAATATATATATATATATATTAACTAACATATTAAAATTAGAAATTCACTTTAAATTTCAAAATTCAATAGTAATTTTCAAAAATATTTATTTTTTAAAACTCTAGTTACATCTATTAGGTCTCGTTCAATCACAAAATTTCCAATAAATTTATGATTTTTTACTAGCTTATTTAAATTAGAAATGCACCTCAAATTTTAAAATTCAATAGTAATTTTCAAAAATAATTATCTTTCAAAACCCTAGTTACACATACTAGGTCCTATTCAATCAAGAATTTTTCAATAATATTTTGAATTTTTAGTTACATATTTAAATTAGAAATCCACTTTTATTTTCAAAATTTCATAGTATTTTTCAAAAATATCATTTTTCAAACCCTTGTTGCATACAATAGGTCCCATTGCTTCTTAAGATATCACCTTATATGTTTGCGAGCTTCGATCCTTTTTATGCATATTCTAGTTCTTGATTTAGATTATATCTACTTAATATTTTCTACTATTATCCAAGTTATTTTCTATATGCCATCTAATTTCCTTACATATCTTCCTTTAAGATGAAGTACAAGACTTAGTGGCAATCCTTTTGAATTTACCTAGATTCTTGCAACTCGACCATATACCATAAATATACAACCAACTCAGATTCCTATTATAGATTCTACACATCTAAATTACACCAATTTCAATGAAGATTTTGACAAATAACAATATGAGAATAATAATGATGATATAAACACTGATGTTTATAATCTCCCACATCAGACTCTTGATCAACTTCCACCAATTGTTAATAATGAAGTTGTCCTCAATAAATATTTGATCCTACAAAGTTTTCAAGAAAGAATCTAGGACTATCCCTGAGATCTTACTCTTATTTTACAATCTATCATGAAAATCAAAAAGGTTAAACAAGTTGATTCTTTCATTCTTTCAGAACAACTAGTTATAAATAACACTACGAGGGTAACTATGTCTCAATATCCCCCTATAGCAACCCAACCTGCCTCTATGCCATCAACTACAATTAGTATATATTTATCTCTTGATGTGGTAGCCCTTGTGTAAGAGATAAATTCTCTTCAATCCATTGTGTTACATCTTGAGCAAGGTACCTCTAGTCCTACACAGGCTTCAAATTCTTTTGATTTATTGAATACACCATCGGTATGTCACATTGATTCTACATCCTTTCCATAAGGTTTTATCCAACCCAAGCTTACTATCTATGATGGCAAGGGTGATCTAGAAATAAATTTAAGAGCTTTTCATGCAACATGTTTGGACTATGTACCAAATGACTGACTATTTACCAAGTTATTTTCATTCAGCCTAAAATATTATGCTTTACAGTGGTTCTACAGTCAAACAAATCAGTTAGTCAATGCATTTAATTCTTTAGTTAAATATTTATAGCTCATATAAACATTAACATTGATGATAAGATTTCATATGCCCAAGTTACACAATAAAAAAAAGGTCAAAAGAGCATCTCATAGATTATGTTCTTCGATATAAGATTATTTTGGCTAAGATGACTAGCCCCATGACCAATCAAGAGTTACAATATCTCTTCAAATAGAGTCTTCTTCCAACTTTACATGAATCAATTATGTTCAAAATATTATCTTCCTTCACTGAATTGTGTCACACACCAAAGGAAAGATAAGTCAAATTAAATTTAATAGGCAAACTCAAGTCTACAAGTATCTCAAAAACAATAAACAAGAGTAAAAACAAAGTCCCATACAAAGTCAAGGTCAATGATAGCAAGATTTAGAATCAACTAAAAATTAATATGGATTTTGAACCCCATTAGTAAGTGGTTTTATCAACACCTTCTTGATGAACCTTTACTAATCTACTAGTTTCTCTAGCCAGAGTTTTATAGCAGCTATTAAAATGTAACATCATATCTCTCCTTCATATTTAGGAAGTTGACCTAATAAAGCTTCTTTCATGGGGATATGATCAACATGCATTTTATGAGTTTCACAAGGCACCAATCCATACAACAAACAAAAGTATCAATTTGAGACATAAGATACAAGATTTGATAGATGATAATCATATTGATTTTGGCATTTTAGTGGAACTTCCTCAGACAAAGCAAACAAAAAATAAAGATTTGAAAATATTTTTAGATTCATTTCTAAAACATTATAAACAAGAGGCAGGGAATACATTAGGTGTTCATCATGCATATCATGCACATCCCATACAAGATACATATAGGGTACCTTCAATAGAGACACATCTTTTGAGTAACATAATTGGTGTATATAATTTCAAAGTTTTAGTTAGACCTCCATCTCCTTATAAAAGTAGGAGATAGTCAAGGATGATTTAGATTTTCATGCACTCTTTTTAAGAGCTTACATTCATAATCATTATATTCATAGTGTTTTCATTAATAATAGATCTATCGTGAATATGTGTATTATGAAATTATTTATGCATTTAGGATATTTAGAGTAGGATATTACCTCGATGAACATAGTTATTAGTGGATTCAATAGATACATATAGAGTTCATTAGGTGAGATCATACTTCCTTTATAGGTTAGTCTAACACATGTGGCCACATTATTCACTATTGTTCCTAGTGCAAGATTTTTGATATATTACTTGGTCAACCATGGATTTAGAAACTTTGTGAAATGCCTTTTACAATTTGCATATGCATAAAATTCATTCATGCTAATGCACTTGTTACAGTTGGTGGAGTTCTATATGAGTTACCACTTCCCACTTTAGAGCCATCTTCTACTTTGCAGTCACCAATTTTAGTTTTGTCACTAATTTTAGTTTTACCACTAGTTATAGTTTGTCCTTTAGTTCTGATTAAGACACAGTTGAGGCATCTATTACCAATATAAAGAGTTCATACACATCCATAACTTTAGGATTCTAGATAGCTTTTAGCTATATTATTCACACCCAAGGTAGTATCATTGATATCTCATGCATGTACTCACAAAGTACATGTTTAGAGAGATTTTTTTATTACTAAATGGGTCTCTAAGAGCCCTACAGTTGCATCCACTTCTCAAAGTTATAAGGGGACCTCACACTTGGATTCTATTTCAAATATTTTAGAGCATTTACAACATATACAACTTTTAAAGCCATAATCTTAGTATTTATATGGTAATTCATGATCACACATGATTCCTCTCTTTGATACATGACACCATGATAGGGAGTCTTCTATGAGACTCATCAATTAATATCATTTCTTCTCCATTTTTATTATACATAGTTTCTTTTTAATTACTTATACATAGTTTTTTTTCAAATTTTTGTACATAGTATTCCTATGATTGATTGTCCATAACTCAAAATATCAAAAATAAAAAAATAATACAACATTTAAAAAACACAAAAACATTCAAATATATAAAAATTCTAAAAACATTCAAATATGTCAAAATACCAAAAACATTTCAATTGTATGCATTATATATGCTTTACATTTATACTACTGTGCTAGACTTACATTTTCTATTCTATGCTATTATTTTTTGATTTATCTACATTACTATGCTTCACTTGATCTTCTTTGAGTGTATGTAGTGACAACCAGATTTTTGATTGTTTCACTCTACCTATTGAGGGAACATACTACTTCTACATTCAAGACATCGATACATTTAACCACTGGGAGCATCTTCTACATGACTACACCATCCAGGTTATGTCATTACTAAATCACACACTCTAGTTATCATATTGAGGTACATTATTTACTAGGTTACATAGATTACTATATCAACATCTCACTAGTATATAACACTTATATATTTCTTAGCATACACCTAGTCTTGTACTAACATATCTTGCATACTTTCACTTCTTCCTTTGATTAGTTAGATGCGATTGTATTTTTAGTATTTGTATGCTTTTCTTTCTTGCTTTGTGTAGCTAGATGTGATTACATTTCTCAGTTCCTATTTTATCTCTTGTATGTGTCTTAAGATATTTGCCAATGTATTTTGATTCCATTCATATGTATGCCTTAGGACATTTACCAATGTCCTTTATTTGTACTCTTCTTTATAATTGTGGCCCTCGTGCAAACCTTTGATTGTTTCAATTATATGTGTATGAAGAATTTGAACATGCCTTGTATGCTTACTTTCTATTTTAAGTGACATGTGCCACTACCCCTTTTTTTCTTGGCTCATTGGCTATTTTTATACACTTCATGCTTCTTGCCTTTTGTGCTTATTTCTTGTTTGCTTTTCATTATTTGAAATACCATGATCCACATCATACATGATATTGCTATCTTGGATGCCATGATAGGCATCATACTCATCTCTCCTTACCAACTAAAAAATAACCAAACTTCTTGTTCTAATATAATACATTACATGCTATTACATGGTTATATCTATCAAGGCATATCTTTGTTGATCTATCAAATTTCTTATTAAAAACTATGCTATATATTGAGATATCTTGTCGATTATCATTACTATATCATGTGTCTTTATAGCATAAGAAACTTGCAAGGCTCTTTATTTTGAGAGCAATAATTACAAGGTCTTAATTCTTACCCTCAGAAGATGGGGCAATAAATAGGAGTTTTATCACAAAGTTAGAGATATTAACAATAAAAAAAATAGCATTTAACACACTCAAAATAGTAATCAAACATCAAATTAGTTAGAATAGACCAAACAAATATTGAAAATATCAAAATAATTACTAGATTTATCCTAGAAAAATGCCAAGATTGGATAATAGCGCTAGTGCCACTAATGTTCATTTTTGACACTCCTATTCAAATAATAGAAAAACTAAAATTTCTAAAAGCAGATAGAAAAGTAAGTTTAACTATAATTTTGTACAATCATACCAATTTAGAATTAGTAATTTTTAGTAAATTTTTTCTCAAAAAATTTAGATATAGGGGGCATCATGCATGACATGATGACTCTTACTTCTAGTTTTAGATACAATAGTTGGTATAACTTTCGAATCAGAATCTATGTTTCAAACACCAGTGATTGGGGGTAATATGTGTGACACATTTATTTTTTTCTTTAAAAGTTTAGCAATACCTAGGTATTCTCAATAGTTGCATGCCTTACTCTTTTTGTAGGTGGTTGAAATTATTTTAAAGTGGTTTTCATACAAGCCTAACTTCCACATTTTAGAGTGGATTTCATTAAGCCTAGTGCACTAGTTTTGGAGTGGCTTTCATACACGCTTAATCTTCATCTTTGAGAGTGAAAAAGAGTGGTTTAGTTTCTATTATACATTTGGCTATCCAAACTAATATTTTTAGATTATAGAACATTAATAGGTATTATGAGCCATCTTATACGACACACATTTTATACTAGTATCAGTTCATAGTTTCACTTCACACAGTAATGATAGAGCCAAAGGACTAGCTAGCCTTTGTATTATTGAGCGACCCACTCAAAGGGATTGGACACATAATCCAAACATTGATAAACACATGTATGACCACCTAAATTCACTTAGTGGGTAATGATGGATCCAAAAGACTAGCTAGCTTTTATATTCTTAAGCCATTTATTCATAGGGATTGGACATATAGTCTAAACATCAATCAGCACATGTATGACCACATATCTTGATTTAGTGGACAATGATGGAGCCAAAGGGCTAGTTTTTTCACTCTTAAGCTAGTCTTAGGGAACTGAGAAATCAACTCTGTTCACAATATTACTCTTGGTACAACAACATCTAGTATTACTCATCATTGTCTAATGTCACTTAGTATCCCAACATATTTTGTACTGGTTCACATACCTAATGAGATGTATCCATTTATTTATTTTTATCTCTCTCTTACCTAGCTTTTTATGTTCTTATTTTAGATATAATATGTCTAGTAAGAGCTGATCTATTCTTTATTTTTCTTATAGATTCATACTTCACAATGTGTTCTCTCTATGTACATCTAGCATCACACAACTTCATGAGCTTCATCCTTATAAGTAAGTTTAGGTAAGCTTTCTATTTTTATTTTATCTTAGTATTTTTATTTGTTTCATCACTTGAATAAAGGAGGGGGGGTAAATTTAGTCATATAAAATGCAAAAATTGGTAACTTGAGTGTGACTTATGACACCCAATACGTAGGTTCCTCTTGCTTACTCTCATGACCCTCATAGGTATCTTTTCACTAATTTCCAGTCATCCATAGCCTTCTAGACTTGATCTCAACCGAGTTAGACACATTTTTACATGACTAATCCATCCCTTTAGGCCCCATAAATTAGGATAATAGCACTAAACTTGGACTATAGTGTTGATGCCACTTTTATTCACTTTCAACGCTCCTATCCAAGTACATTTTTGGCCTTAACGGTCAATTTATTATTATTCTCCATCCTTATCCTTATCAACCTGATGTGATCACATTCAACCATGATCAATAGATCCCTATAAAATCCCATTCAAAAATCATTTGGAGGGTGTTGGAAAATATCACTAAGCAAACAAGAATACAAGCAAGACTACTCAAGTAAACTTCTTTATTCTCTACATACAATCATTCAATATACTAAAAACTTTATTCAAATACTTACACTAATATCTAACCATTTCAAGTACATATAATTTATTATTATGCATATTCATATACTCAATCACACATAGCACATCAAATGGAAGAACTACATATGGTTTAATCCCTCTTCAGAGTATTCGTATGTAGGTAGCATGCCCATACAAGGGGTGTGGATATAGGTTCAATGAATTTTACACACACTAAAACAATTTTTCTTGAATTGGTCAAAGCACAATAGAGTATAGGTTTTGAAGAGAAAATATTCTCTATAGGGATATCTATAGACTTCCATCTATCAAAACTTTATGGATAGGGTCACATAGACCTGGCAAATAAAATCCAAAAAACTTAGATCTTAAAAATAATAGTAGTAAATATGGAATACAATACCAATGCCAATCCTATTCAATTTTGATGCTCTTATCTAATCATAAAATGAAGGTCAGATCCCAGTTTGTGATAGTGTCTCAATCTTGTACAGTGAATTTTAGACCCTGTCTCAGCCATATCAGCTAGCTTCTAGCTAAATTTTATTTTTTCCATCTTATTACTATTTTTAAAAAGATAAAAATTATAATCTAATTGATATAAATTAGTATCTTTATTATTATATATTTATTTTATTACTCAGACCCTTTAACTAAATTATGAATAATACATTAATATTTCCAAATAAGTTTAATAAAAAAACATATTCTAAAGGGTAGAGATGCACATGAAGATTGTTAATCCATTCATAATTTAACATCTAAAACACTAACAAGATAGAAATAAATGATAATATATATGACTCCAAATACTTTTCATACATCAATATTTTTTGCAGAGGTCCATCAAGTGAGAAAAACCTAAGGGAGGTGATGAAGAGGCCTAGTTCAAGGCACTAATCTAGTCAATATGTCCATTATTGGATTCAATAAAATGACATTGAACACTAAGAATGACTTGTATAACCAAATAATCTACCAAATAGGTGAGATCAAGAATTGGCAAGGGAGAAAACTCTACCACTTACACAAATCAAAATAACATGAACACAATATACTAATATAATGAAATCTAAAAATAGTCATCTTATTCATCTCAAGATGTTACAAGGCTAAATCTTGGTAGAGTCTAGTCGTGCCCAAGAGAAGGATACAAAATAATAGCTTGAAGGCTATATTTATAGAATAAATTAAGCATGAGAGAGGGAGTTTTGATGCTCAAAAAGAGGAATAATTAAGTTCAAATCTATTTGAAATTTTTTTACAACTACCTTCATAAATCAATCTCACTCTAACCCTTTTTGATTGATCTAGGTCACTCTAATCCATTACATCATTACAATATCTTCTTTGTGATGCTCCATGACAACTACAATGGTGAGATCAATTCATTTTCACTTTGTGCTTATGTAAAATTGGTCATGAATGGTTTGTTGATGCATGCCAAAGTGAAGAGAAGGGTCATTTTCATGTAGTTGGCCTTGGTGATGAAGTAGTTGAAGTCTACATGTTGGCCTCTATAGGTTCTTAATGACACCATCTAATCATAAAAAATATAATCTTAGTCTAAATTAAAATGTTCTCGAACTTAGTTCCACTCATTTTGATTTACCTTGGTTGAAAATTGATGTTTTGACCTCCATCTAAGTCATTTGGGCTCACCTTCTTTTGATTGGTTGTCAAGAATTGGCTCAGATCCTTAAATCTTTGACTCTTATAAGCACTATCATATCTTCTTGAGGTGAATGAATGCAATATGTTGATCCTCTTCCTAAAATCATGTACTTGTGTAACTTGACATGCATGCATTTGCTCTTGAGATTCACTAACTCCTCTAACCTACACTCATCACTAGATCTAAAAACTATGATTGAATGTGCATCATTAATTTAATGGGACCCACCATTTGAAAGCTAATTGCTAGTTCAGGGTCTATAATTTGACATCCTTACTCATGTCAAATGGAATTTACATGACCATCAGTGATAGTCATGTGACCATCAAATTTAAGATCCATAAGATTTATCTTGCTTTGTCTTTAAACTTGACATCCTACCAATCGTCATTCATCATCCCATAGAACACAAATAACATCCTACAGATCATAAAATTTAAGCACATATAGATTTTTTCTTGAGCTATATTTTAATATTTGTGTGAACATATTTAGATTATCAAATCCAAATGGCTACTTGTAGGGGATTAAACTTGATTTTTATGCACTTGTCTAGATCACAAACTCTATGGACTCATTTATTTTAGAACTTTTGCTGGACAATTTATTCGAGCTTTATGTGGAACACTTTTTTTTAAGAAATTCATTTATCTTATCTACCTTGAGCAATTATTTTAGACAAAATGTCTACAAGAAATCTACCTTGGTCCTTTGCCCTTTGAAAATTTCCCTTTAGAAATTTGACTTGGTACACCTTGCTATAGAAAGATCCTTTCGAAAAAAGTGTATAAAATATTTTTCTTGGAAAAGTACCCCTAGATATTTTTAAAAATGCCTTTTCTGAAAGAAAAGTACCCTTCAAAAACCTTGAAGTGGACTATTTTCTTTGAGAAATATACCCTTCAAAAAAAATGCTTGGGGCACTTGCTTGGAAAAGATATCCTTCAAGGAAATTGTAAAGGTTCACTTTCTCAAGGATAGATCCTTTGGAAAAAGTGTCAAAGACACTTGGATTCAAAAGTGCCCTTAAAAACTTTTGAAAAGGATCTTCTTTGAAGAAATGACCCTTTGGGAAAATTGTTTTAGACAAAATATCTGAAACAATTCCCGTCACTTAAATAAAATCCCAAAACATAACTCCCAAAAGAATTACAACACTTAGAAAAATAAATTGGGATAAAAATCCCAAAATAATTAAGCTTTGTATATATTTTTTGGGCTTTGTGTTGATCACTTATTCTAAAGTAAATTTGAATGCTACACTTAGCCAAAAGTTAGAAAAGTTTAAACTTAGGCTTCTATTTAGATCTATTCTTGCAACAACTTAGTACTATTAAATATTACTTAAATTCCTCTATTTTTATGTTTAGCTTGTTTCAAAGACACTTGATCCATTCATCAACTACCCTGCTCATCTATTTAAATTAGGTAGAAGCTTGATATGTGGACAAAAATGGCTAACACATATCGAATCACATTGGTAAGTATGTAAAACATGAATGGTAAAAAGGAATGTAGAACATACTAAATCATGTTGTGAAGAATGTAAAACATAAATGACAAATGAAATATCAATGCAAGAAAACTCTAAAAAGGATATGTGAGTGACAAGTAAACCCATGTAAGATAAGCATGTCAATTAAAATATGAATGAAAAAAAATAAGATGTAATTCAAAATGTGAGACAAACATGAAGAAGTAATACATAAATAGAAACATGTAATAATTCCAAATATCATATATAAGATAAGTAAAGTCCATAAAAATCAAATACAAATATGATGAATAAATGAAATCAAAATATCTAAAGGATGAAAACTCAAACTTAGTTCTTGTTCTAAGATACAATGTAAGAAAACACAACCACTTAATGATATGATTAGTATGATAATGATATGGTGTGGTAAGTAAATGGTGTAAGGGTGTTTGTGATGAAGTCCTAGTCCTATCCAGGGTTTTATAATGTAGCTCAAAAACTATAAACCAAAAGGCATAATAATATAGATGTAATCAAGAATGTGATCAACTAAAAGTAGTATCCAACAAGGGAAAAAAAATGATGTAAATAAGAAATGTGAGGCATCACATGGGTGATGTGAACATCCCTAGTAAAAATGAGACACACTAGGCAAGTTAGAAAGGTTAAGAACTATCAACACCAAGGACTTAGAACATTTTGACTAATGAACATAAAGCTTGAGATAATAAGTGAAGTACATAGATCAACCCATGAAGGCTATATGAATGAAAAATAAAATGGACCTACCTTATAAAAACATGTTACCCATTCCTCAAGACCTCTTATAGAGCCATCAGTCTAGTATAAATATTGGGTACTTGCATGAGAAAGTAGGTGGTACTAGATAGATTTTTTTATTCTCTTTTTCTAATCTACTGGTCTACCATACCCCAATGGACCTCGAATCTATTATGAGGCCAACTATGGAGTTTGAGATTTAAATATAAAAATAAGATGTGCTTTGAATCACATATTTTAGTGTTATTTAACTTTTGAGAATTTTAAATGTTTTCCTTTTGGATCATTGCCTTTTATTTATATTTTATGATTTGGATTTTAACTTGTTTTGAATTTTTCTATTCCTCCTCCTCCATATGGATTCAAAGAACCAAACATGAGTGAAATAGGTGAAAAACACAAGAGAGATTACACTTGGACACTAGAGAAAAGGACCTAAATACCAAGGTGTTTACAGACATCTAGACTTGCCCATAAGTAGGTGTTTAATCTCAAAATTGATCAATGTGAACCAAAAATGAAATAAAATAAGGAAAATATGGGGATTATGAGAGATCCATCCATGTAATAACTCATACAATGATGAATATGCTTGTAACTGATCACAAGGAGGTAAAATAGTGCTATGAAAGGGATGCAACTATCTTATGATAGTCATGTCATTAAGAGAAGCCATGTTAATCTATAATATATCTAGCACAAACACCAATAAAATTAGTCATCCCAAAAAGTGATTTAAATATGTTTTAATATGGTAATTTATGAGGAAGACCAGGTCCTATTCATGGTATTGCACTACAAATCATAAGGTGAACACCAATGAGGTGAATTCTATATAAGAAGAAAAATAATAATAAAGCTACTAATGCAAAAAAATGACATACAAAGACAAAAATGAAAGAGATATATAAGAATCAAAATTAAAATAAACACTAAAGTAATGTTTAAGAAAACCAAAGAATGCAAAGGAAATAATGATACTTATTAAAGTGTGACTAAAATAAGTAAAATACATAAAAAAATAAAAATGAAATAAAATATAATAAATAAGATATATGCTAATGTCTATATTAAAGATGAGCATGTAAAATACAAGTCTATAAGTCTTGAAATGTTTCTTAAAGTTAATTTTTTTTAATTTTTATGTATTGTATAATAAGAGTGGGTATCCTAAGATGCCCCAATGAGTAAGTGTATGTAAGGATGGGCATAAAAAGATTCCCCAAGGTCTAAAGGGATACGTGGATGGACATTTCAAGATTTCTCAACATGTGAGGTGGAGTGAAGTAACATTGAACCATTAAAATGATTTGCATTGGATTGCTACGTGAATTTGGAGATAGGTAAATGTGTTGGTTTGTTAAATTTTAGGGATTGTGAATGTGAAATAAGATGTGTATGAGAGGTATGAGGAGGTACAGGAAGTAAACTAGGACCATGGATGATAGAATTTAGAGTAGGCATTTGAACTAGGTATTATTTTGGTTCATGTGGACTAAGAGGTTGAGGTTTAATGGATGCAACTTTAATATGTTTAAAGTTTTTCATGTTAGATATATTTTCCTTATTGTTCATTAGGTATTTGATGTTGATGTGATTGTGGTTCTTTAGATTGAATTTAAGAAGCTTGAAGGTAGTCTTGATAACATTGTTTTGTGAGAGTATCAAGATTAAAATGTGGACCAAGAAAAGAAGAAAGAAGAAATCAGTAAAGATCATGACAATACTCATGAGAATGACCTATGGTATCATGCCACCAACAAAAATTATTAAGATTGTACCATTTTGGAGGAGATTTGGAAGGATAAAATCTCATGGGTTTAGAGGGTGGAAATTTCTTCTTAAGATGTTTTAGACTCAAGGGAGGGTGGGTTCGGTTAAAATTAGCTGAATTGGATGCTGTATTTTAAGGTTGGGGAGGTTTGGATGAATCAATGTTAGGATATAATGATTGAAAAAGTTATTTAATAGTTGTTTGAGATGTTTCAAATTGAGTAATAAAAAAGTCTTACCTTTTTTCTTGGTCTAAGGCTTCTTCTATAGTTTTAGGGGAAAAGATTTGAACTTTGTATTAAAGAGTAGCTTTAAGATCAGTAATAAATAGTTTTAAAAGATTATCATCATTCATGTTATGGTCCACTTTAGGAGCTAGAGACTTCCATCATTTGATGAAAGTGTGAGAAGATTCATTAGGAAGTTTTTTGGAATTGATGAAATGGCTAAATTAATTTTAAGGAAGGTCATCATGTTGGAATTCCTTCACTAGAGCATTGACTAAATCCTCTAGTTATGAGACGGAATGTCTAGGAAGTTGGTTGTACCATCTAAGTTCATCCTCAACAAAGGTTTTTGCTAAGATATTAGTGGTAGAAAAGGTGTTAGTTTGGACCCATTCCTTATAGATATTACCAAAAGACTTAAGAAATATAGTAGGGTCCTTAGTCCCATCATATGTGATAGTTTTAGAAATGTTTCCAATATCTATGGATGTAATGAATGGGGATAAAGATTCATTTTGAAGATGTTGAAGCATTTTTTATTCATTGGAGGTTGAGGGATGGTATTACCATTGGCATATCTAAGAGGAGGAGAGATAAAATTTTGATTTCATTGAGACATGATGACTTGAGGTAGTTGACTAGTCATGTGTAATAAATGTTATTGCATGTGCATGATTTGAGAATGATTAGTTGTTTGCATAATGTTCATTTATTGAATAATTTGAGTTGTGTCAATTTATGAATTAGTATTTGAAGGTGGAGTATTAGTGTTTTTATGAGGAGTATTGGTAGTTTTGGTGGGAGGAAAGTTATTTGTAGGTGGAGGATTCCCAACATTGGTTTCAACCAAGCTAATTTGGGAAGTAATAAAGCTTGGTGCTTTGGTTATGGGTGTAATAAGAGGATTTTAAACATTGGTTGTAAGAGGTGGAGTATAATGTGAGGTTCTAAAATTTAATGTATATGGGTTGATGAGTTTATGAATTCTAGGTTTAGAAGGTGTAAAAGTGGTATAAGGTATATAATTGTCATCATTTGGGATTTGTCTACTAATATTATCTATATCTACTATATAGTATGGGGAAGATCAAGATTGAGAAGATTTAGAACCATGTGGTGAAAAGTTACACCATAAAGAATTATCTTCTATGATGGATAGGTGAGGTAGGATAGAACAACCCATGTAAGTTCAAAATGGGTTGAAACTATTAATAAATAATTTGTTAAGTGGCTTCATGATGCCAAGTAGGATAAAAGATCAAAATGCTAGGAGAAAAAATAGGGACAAAATTGGCTAAAAAGAGGTAAAAGGTACTAAGTTGAACCAATTGACTTAGTATTATAAGTAGATAGTTCTAAATGACACTAAATCAACATAATTGAATTAGTATGCTAAGGAGACAAAACTAAATGATACTATGTCGACACAATCGACTTAGTATGCTAAGGATACAGTTCTGAATGATACTAATTTGACATAATCAACTAAGTAAGCTAAGAGATAGTTTTAAAAGATAATGGGTCAACACAATCAACTTAGTATGCTAAAGAGATAGTTTTGAATGATAATAATTTGACATAATTAACTTAATATGATTGGGAGATAGGTAAATCAGTCTATTAGAGACTATGTCGATAGAGATGACAATGTTCTCAAAATAGGAAAATTTTTGCAATGTAATTTAAAAAAAGAAATGAAAGGAAACACACAATTAATTGGATCAATAAAAATGATCCAATTGAGACACAAAACACAAAACTTGCACCAATATGGGCCAATGTAGGTTTTTGCAATACAATATATAATGAATAAAGAGCAAGCGGTCAACTAAAAAGCAAATGTTAAGTGGTCATCCTGAATGTTATTAGATTATTAAGTGTTACTTTAAATGTGATAGGGAAGTTGGCTAAAATTAGGGAACTAGAAATCAATGTATGGATAGTTTCAAGATTTTTAGGCTAAAATGGATCTATGTTGATAATGGTACTGGCTTGGTATTGGAGCCTACCCTCTCACTTCATAGTCCCATAGTGATAAGGGTATTGGGTGATTTTCCAATATATACCATTAACTACATGTTTATATTTGACCAAAAAATCAAGTCAACTTCTCCCTTGGTGATAAAATCCAAGTAGGTAGGCCTTGGGTAGACAATTATTTAAATATGTTTTGAAATTATGTGATTCAGTAATGTGTGCAAGAAAGAAAAGAATATTTAAATTAAATGGTATATTGAAAAAACACCTAATTAGACTGTGATCTATTCTAAGCATATGAACAATTGAAAGTAAAAGTGTAAAGTAATTACTAGCATATAGATGTTAATTCTAATTTTGAAACACAATATAGTCTTGGTTCAGATGATAATGAATGCAAACATTATAAAATAGACTCAAAAATGTATCTATTATACTGATAAAGCAAGGATCTTTAAGAACTATGTTGATAGTGTCGACCTAATCTTTTAGACAAAATACATAATACAGAACTAGGTCGACCAGGTCAACCTAATTTGTTATATAAAGGTAGTTTTAAATACTCCAAACTATGTAAAAACAAAATTTTAAAGAATAACTAGAATGATAGAGAAAGAAAGAAAGGAACTTTGGTGGGTTGGAAGATGTAGAGGAATATGAGATTGTTATTAAAGTGCCTTGAATCTTACTTGTAAATTTTACCAACTGTGTCAACTGGTTAACTTAGTTCTATAATTCCCTATTTGCTAAAGCTTGTTAAGATGACTATACCAGCTTGGTCAACCTAGTATATTTTTTGGAATCTATCTAGAATAATATACCAACCTGGTTGACCTAGTAAGTTTTTTGAAAGTTTGTAAGAGTACTATACCATCTTAGTTGACCTAGTATGTTTTTTGAAAGTATGTAAGAGTACTTTGTTGACCTATGCAACTTAGTAGCCTATATCTGATGAAGACTTATAAAAAAATAACAAAGTCATTTTGATGTGACTATGTCTTAAACCTATACATAAAAGTTAAAAACTATATCGACCCTATCGACCTAGTATCACAAATATAAAAAAATAATAAAAAAAGAAAAATGTGAAAGAAAACCTGAAAGGACTAGATTTACATCAATTTCACCATAATATTTGAAATAAAAAATACATCATGTATATAAATCAATCCTAACTCGAAGAAGATAGATCTTACTTACATTTCTGATTAAGGATATATTAGATAACCAAGACATGACCAATATGTGGATCTATTAGACCTAATTAGGGGATGTATTATCACAATAACAATACTAGGGGGGTTATAAAGCCTCCAATAAAATACAATCATGTAATAACCCTAACTAAGTCCTATGTTTTCATATCCACTAAACTAATAACAAGTAAAGTCTAATATAGTGTTCACCAAAGCTTGTGGCATAAAATGGGGGTAATAGTCATTAAAGGTAAACATGCATAAGAGACATATATTAACATTAATGTATAAAAAATCCTAAGACATGGAAGAGAAGTATAAATGCATATCTATCTACTCTTATAAAGAAAGAATAAATTTATGAATATTTACCTTTAAAGATGAACCCGTCAAACCTCAATCTATTCCTTGGCCAAAGTGATTTGAAAGAGGTTGTTGTTTTATGTAAGGATGATAAGGATAAGTTATATCTAGGATACATAACCTATCAATGCATCCAAAATACTTCTCCATAAGATAAGATACAGATCTTTGAAGAAAGTATGAAACCCTAAGCTTGCTCCTCAAGTAGAATGGTGATAAGTAGATGCACAATAACTCTTACTTCTTCTCTTATCTAAATAATTTAAAAATAATATTTTATATATAGGTGGATTTAACCCTAAGTAATTTCAAAAATTTAAACCAACAATGTCAACTTAGTTGACGTAATACTATTATGGATAAAAATTCACTGGGTCATGGGTTAGGTCAGCCAAGAGCCAACCTAGAGCCTAAATGAATGTAACCCATAAGAATATAGGGTCAACCTAGATGACCTCATACTGTAAACTATAAAAAGGGGTATTAGGTGAGGAAAAGGGGTATGAAAGGTGGTAAATGACTAGATGAGTGTAAAAATATACAAACAAGCTTAGGGATATGGTTTTCAGAAGATAGGTGTGTAGATAACAAGTGACAAAAGGGAAAATAATTCTATGAAGCACCAATGGTCTAACCACCCCTTAATGCATGTAATTATAGAGAATGATACTCGATAGGTTCCTACAAGATAGAGAGCATCAATAATTGATAAAAGTTTAAAAATATTAAGTGTATACAACTTGCATCTGTAACTTCCTCTTTTATCATTCACAAAATAGGTTCCTCTTCTAGAATGGATATTATGGGAAGGTGATGAATATGTTCATGAGTTTGAGAGGGAGTATTAGGCATGGTAGGTTTCTCATGAATTGACTTAAAAACTAAGGGAGCATTCTTGTAACTTGAGGTCTTGAGGATGGTGAATTTTTATAGGAATGCTTGAAGAGAAAGAAAATTTAGTTGTGATATGAGTAACTCATCCTTCTCCACAACCATTTTAATCTTATAATAGTTTTCTTGAGGTTCATTAACAACTACAAACTGATCTTCAAAATTTTCAATTAGGACCACTTTCTTGTCTTGAAATCCCTCTTGGATAGACCTCCAATAGGAAACATCTTTAGGTTATTGATAAGGGAGAAGAGTGGATTGAACATACAAAAGATCTTCTTTGGTTTTACACTGAAAGGATCCAAATTTCTTGTCTATTTTTTTTTTGAATGGATCCTACTAAGGAGGGTTAATGGATTCATAAGAATATGGAGTATAATAAGGTTGATAAGGAATATAAGAGGGCTCTTGACATACCTGATCAAACTCACTTCATTTTCTTTCCCAAATCTCCATCTTCTTCAATAAAAAATTACACAACTCATTAATTTTTAATGGATCATTATATACATCTTTAAATAACCCAATCACTTCATCATATTGAGAAGTTTAACAAATCCTTCTTGCATATGCTAGTACCTTACTCTCCATGTCATCCATTCTTTTTTAAAAATATGGTTGTTCATATGCATCATCATAGCCATATGGAGAAGGTATAGGCTGGTCATAAGACTAATACGGATCACAAGGAGGGTAAGATTCATATTCTTGATGGTAAGGAGGGTGAATCTCTTGATAATTCTACCAAGGAATATAGTTAATGTCATAGTGAGGATGATAAGAAGCACTATAAAACTGATATAAACCATCATACTACTGGTAAGACTGATCATAAGATTGATAAGACTCATGATAAGGTTGATAAGGATTATGACAAGGTTGGAATGGTTCATTATAAGGGTGATAAGGAAGTATATCATGAAAATTCTCATCATACCCAGCCATCAAACCTCATTAAGATAGTGAATTGAAAACAAAACATACTTGAACCAATGTCTGGGATGATAAAACTAGTTGATTGAGCTTGAAGTTACCATTGATGTTTTGAATGCCTCCAAATGATGATATGTGGAAGAATAACATCAAAAATCCTTCCACTACTTTGGACTTGGGTCCCACTAGGTGTGCCAAAAACTATTATCTACTCAAACTTGCACCCTTGTGAAGGTTGTTCAAGCCTTTATAATTTGGATTAACATGGAGACAATCCTAGGTTGTGGGTGGCCTAATAGATGGATTTAATATCTAGATTATAAGGGCTTTCTCTCCTTGATGTATCAGTTAGGCTCTCTACACTACAATACTAGATTACAAAGGAAAATATAGGAACATAACATTAAATAAAATCTACCTAAGAGGCTAATACACCAAAATGTTTCTTTCACCTAACTAAAATGAACTAAGAAGATAAAATAATGACTTGAATCTTATTGTACTACTCAAACAAGGGGTCTCCAAACATAAATGTTTCACATAAAGCCTTATCTTGATACATGGTCTAAGGTAGTTGATCAATATATCTCTGAAGGATAGTAATGAAGGATTACACTTACCATACATACACAGTTCTTTAATCACACTATGCAACTTATAAGGATGATTAACCACTTATAAATAGGTATATAAGAGAGGATAAATACAAAGATGCATTCACTATCACTAAAAATTATCTACAAACCATAAGCATACATTAGTTACAAGAATTGAGGAGGCCAAAATTTAGTCTTATTCAATTCAGAGAGCCGAGTACAAGTATTTTTTTTAGCAGGGCTTTTCCACAACTTATGTTAAGGATCATTATAAATGCAAAAAATTGGCATAATTAAAGAGAAAATGAGAAAGGATAGAGAGAAAAAAGCCTAAAAACTAGTGATGAGTCATCCACCTAGTCCTCCTTTAACCTCTACATAGTACATGCTTGATTCTCTCTTATTTAATTAGAAAATAGCATACTAGTGTAAGGGTAAGATTGTTGAATGCTTGAAGAAGTCTTAGCATTGATTCTTGGGGTTTAAACCATTCAGGTGCTTATATTATTTATTGTATATATTATATTCATGTGCTTATATTATACCTAATTGAGATCTATGCCACATATCTTGCCTTGTTACCATGGTGTTTCTACCATATTCCTTCAGATATTTTGCACACATAATTAGTTGATGTTTAGGGTTTATGAGCCCATCACTATAATAAACTTGTACTAACTATGATTGCCCTTTTTCTCTCTATTGAAGAGGTTAAAAAATAATAGAATATTCTATTACAGTTATCACACTCTTATCAAAACCTTTATGTTCCACACACAACCCTAAATAGGCCATCTTTTCCATGACTACATATAGAAACTTGTGTACATGGTCTTAGGCTTATTAGGCCTGGACATGTTTATATACATTCATATTCTATTGAGTATGAGGATTATATGAGGTCAATATATCATAATAGGACCATTATAATTGATTTTTTCTCCTTTATATTTATATATATCTCAAAATAAAAGACACCTTTCATTCTAAGTAGGTTTGTATATGAAAAAATTGATGGTGTTTGTAGGGATAAAGTAAACCTTGTTTGCTATTTTTTATTTAGTATTTTTTTAGATCTTATTTGATATTTAGTGTCTGAAAACACTTGATTATCTATTCAAACCTAAAATTCCAATGTAGGATGTTGTATTCAATCCTCTATTTCATTGTGGTGCATTACATCTTCCTCAAGTTTGGAAAACTAACTGAGTTACTTAGGCAATCCTAGTTATGCCAATTTAGACTATGTGAGTGTAGCCTTAGGTGAACTTGTTATACTCTCTTATCACATTTTATGGTATTATTATAGGTATTCTTGATCTTTTGTGATTATATTCACTCTTTGCCTATCCACCTAAGGTCTAAATCCACCATAAAACCTTGCATCATCTCTTGTCCCTATTTGTACCAAAACATTTTTGGCTATAGGTGGTGATGGGATAATAGTTTAAACTATATCTTTGGGATAGTAATCTTCTCAACATAATTTTTGACACTTTCATCTAACCTTAGCTTTGTATTCTCTCTTGATCTTAAAAACTAACCTTGAAATTTCCATATTAGCATGATTGTTACCATTTAGGCCTCTTAGATCTTCATGATACTGCTAGGTTTAAATAAAAAATCCTTTAATGATATAGTTTCCTCATTCATAAGCTAAATCATATCCTTGGTTTTTTCACATGCTATTATATTTTCACTTAACCCTTGGACTTCTTTTTTAAGAAAGGCTTCTCACATTTTACACACATAAGGACACCTATAGGTCTACTTTTTGACATATTAGGCTCCATAAATCTATACTCAAGACCATTTTAGCTTTGAGATAAAACTCCAAAATGTGTCATGAGATCTTCATTTTCAAATTAAACTACTAATATAAAACTTGTCACAATTTTTCCTTATTCATTCACATTATTATAAACACCAAAACAAACATTTATTCCCTTATTAGCTTACAGGTGTCTTGAACATGGTTGCATAGTGTGATTGAAGAGATTTGTATGTATGGAAAGTTTAATCCTTCATTAGTGTCCTTGAGAGGCCTATTGATCAACTAATTTAGATAATTCATCAAGCTAAGCCTCTATGTAAAACTTTTATGTTTGGAGACCCCTTGTTTGATATTGTAATCATGTCATGCCATTATTTTAGCTTCTTAGTGCATTTTAGTCAGATAAGGGAGACATTTTGGTGTATCATCCCCTGAGGTAGATTTTATTTTATGTTATCTTTCTCTCTTTTACTTTGAGATCTAGTAGTGTAGTGTAGAAAGCCAAACTAATACATCAAAGGGAGCTGGCCCCTATAATCTAGAGATTCAATCCACCTATTAGGCCATCCATAACCTAAGATTGTCTCCATGTTACTCTAACATGTGAAGGATTGAATAAAATTCACAAGGGTGTAAATTTGAGTAGATAACATATCTTAGTAGGGATAATGAGAGATGATTATGGTTGATGAGGGAGTGGTAAAGGATGAGTATGGACAATGATGGATGATAGAGTGATTAGAGATGATGATAAATATTGAGGGTTGATGAGGGAATGATTAGGGATGATGAGGGAAAATGAGGGAGTGATTGGGAATAATAAGGGGAAAGAAGGGAGTGATTATGTATGATGAGGGATGATGATAGATTAATTAGAGACATTAATGGATAATAAGGGGTGATGAAGGAGTGATTAGGAATGATAAAGTATGATGAGGTCTAACAAGGGAGTGATTATATATGATGAAGGTTAATGAGGGTGTGATTAAGGATAATGAGGGCCATCAAGGGAGTGATTAGGGATGAGAAGGATGATGAGAGTGATTAGGGATGATGAGGTTGATAAGAGAGTGATTAGGGATGATAAGGGATGATGAGGGATGATGAGGCAATAATTAGGAATTCAACTTGAATTTACCTACAAGGCTTTTTATTGATCATACTTAGTCATTAATTTTTATACATATGTGATAATTCTATGTCTCCTTTCAAGATATGACTCGATCAATGTACCCTCTCCTTTCTCCATATAGATGATAGTGACTTTTCTTCTAATTTCAAACAATCCCTTGATAATGCCTACTCTCTATTAACCCTTGATTTGATAATGGACCTTCTAATTTTTAAGCATGATAATTCCCTCTCTTTTAAAAATATGGCTTGAGTACTCAATCACATATTAGGTATTTAAGATATAGATTAAGTAATATATATACATTCAAGATTAAATATAGGTATTTAAGATCAAGATATGGCTCAATTATTTAATTAGATAGGGCATACTCAGGTAGGTAGGGCATATTAAAGTGGGTAGGGAAAGAAGGATAGGTAGGTAGGGCATACTATAGTAGGTTTAAAGTAGGTATGGCATACTAAATTAAAAAAAAGTAAGAAGGGTATAGTCAAGATAAAGATATGCCTCAAGTATTTAATGGGGTAGGGTATATTCAAGTAGGTAAAGTAGGTGGGGCATACTTAAGTAGGAAAATTAGGTGAGGCATACTCAATGGTATAGATTTATTATATACATAACATGATTCTAAAGTTCATTTCTCATTCTATCTACTAGGAAATAAACTTCCCTTGCCAACAACAAGAGATAAGTAGGTAAAACATAGCTAATTAGGTAAGACAAGAATATATGCAAGATATAGATTACGAAGTGAGTCTCCCTTGATAGATAAAAATATATTCTAGAAATGGAAAGTAGGTAGGATAAGAACAAATCTATATATCAAGAAGAAAGCTTCCCTTACCTTATTAGGTAGGGTATAACTAAGTAAATAGGGAAAGAATAAAGTTATCTAGTAGGAAATAAGCTTCCCTTTATAATTATGCCTTAATCCAAAAGCAATGTAAATCTAGATATTAATAAAGAAAGCTTCTATTGATAAAAATGACTTACTCCCTTTATATCTATTGAGAAGGAAAACTTCCCTTGCCTTAATCCTTAACATAGACAAAGTAGGTAGGGAAAACTTCCCTTGACTTATTAGGTAGGGTAGGCTTGAGATTAAGATAGAGAATTAAGAATGTTTCCTGATATATCTATGGTAATGGATATATTCCTAAGCTATCCCTTGATTTACTATATTGGGGACCAAGACATATTCAAACTATGATAGGGCCCTAGTTTAGGAATATCACCACCTAGAATGGTGTTAACATTATAACCTAGACAATGGGTATGATATGAGACTAAAGGTATGAGTTTTTATCTTGGGTTGGATGTATCAGTTGAGATAGGTTGATGTATCCATGTATTATCTATCTTATCATATTACATAGATGCTACATCCATGTTATTATAGGCCCTTTCTCTATCTTAACTAATCCATTCCTGAGCCCCTATCTATATATGGATCCCTATCTTTATCTTGACTAGTGACATCCATATTTGAGTTAGAGCTTAGTAAATCCACATTTTAGTCAGTTTTCAATTTTGAAAATTTGAAAACTAAGTATTAACTAGAAATAATTTTAAAAAATAAGTTCTAAATGATAATTCCTACAACTCTAGAATATATTTAAAAAGATGTAGAGTGGCCCTAATTTATTATATTTAGTAAATTAATTTTAAATTATAATAATATAAAATATAATATAAATTAAATGTAAACTTATTATATTTATTAAATATATGCAACTCAAAGTAACCAAATATGACCCAAAACATATTGTAAATCAAAGGGTGTATGCCATTGATACTACAAAGGGTGTACACCCTTTATAATATAAAGGGCATATGCCCTTTACCAAAGAGCGTATGCCTTTTCATTCAAAAATTCCAACCTTACCTCCAAAACATGTTCTAAAAGGCTTACATCCTCTAAGATCGGGACCAAATCATATCAAATTTGCTACAATTTAAAAAAAAATATGTATGCCCTTTTGAAAAGGGTGTATGCCTTTTGAAAAATAAGTTGTGTTTTTCATTTTGTCATTATTTTTGTCCCCCAACTTTGTAAATTTTCCCTCATAGTTTTTGAACTAATGTACATTGAGTTTCAATGGTGCTTAATAATCTTGGCATTACAAATAACAAACACATTACATGGTTGCCACCTTTTGGTAGTGAGGTTCATATCAAATCTAGATTAGTCATTTGAGTTAGTGTAATACTTCAACGAAATTCAATTATCATATAAATTATCCAAATTCATTAAATTTGGGGTATTTATTTTCCCAACCTAAGGACTTGCATAGTTACATAAATTTGGGGTATAATCACCTCAACTCTCCATGTGCTTCAATAAGGAATCAAAATTTCCTAATTATTTAAAAATGAAGCATCATATATAACATGTTGTAGGGTAAGATGGGTTTTACTTGCATATAGGTTTACTCATTCATTCTTAAAAAAAATTAATATTCAATTTCCGATTTTAGATTTCACATGTGGATATTGAATATTATATTTTCATTGTAGGTATGCATGGAGAAAATATATACATTTGATGCCATCTCCCAAAGATAAAGTGTGTTTTAAACACTCACGTGTAATTTTTATTTTTACTTTAGTATTTTTATTTAACTTCAATACGTAAATAAAATGGGGGCATTTATAGATATTAAAATCTAGTATTAGATACTTGATAATGTCACTTATGATCGATATTCAACATATGTATGTATATGTGTATATTTCCATTATCTCACATCCACATGCTTAAAATGAGTTTGATCCTCTATTTTTATTAAAAATCACCTATAATAATCTCTCAATCATGTCAAACCTACTAGATATCTTACTCTTATATCTTTATATCATTGTATATACATTCTTGTCTTCTAGGCACTAACATCAGGCTCAAACAGTTTTGTTGACAAAACTAACCTGAGGGTGATGTTACTAACCCTCGCCTAATAATGAATATTTATAATAAATTTTGATACCATTTTTTAATATATCAACCTAAAAAGTTTCTTATTTCCTTCATCTTTAGTAAATATTTATGTAAACAAGTTTTTCATAAACTAATTACATGTGATAACTAAATCAAAATAACTTCACTAATCTCATTTATGCAAAAATTATCAAATAAAATATACTCTTGATTTTTTCCATTATAAACTAATTATGTGTTTATACCTTGTAAATATAATTCATACTTCAAAAATCAAAGCATGCATGATGAAATATACTATCATTTTGAGTGTATAACTAAAGATAGTTTCATAACATAGTTTTGCATTTATTACTAGTAATTGATGTACCCATCACAAGAAATGACTAAGGATACACATTTTCAAGTGAAATGAAACATTATCCATGAAGACAAATCATCATTCATCTTTTGGAAGTTTAATAGATTAATTTAAATATACAATATAATGCAAAAAAAAAAAAAAACTTATAATTTATTATAATATTATTCTTGCAACACAATTTCAATATTTCCATATAACTATATAATAGTTAATATAATCACCAATTGATCATAAGAGAAAGTCTTCATAATAAAATTCTATAGAGTTTTTTAGTCCATCACTGTCACTAGAGACTATATATAAATAGAGGAAAAATAACATCATTTAATGGATTTTCCTAAAACCACAAAGCCTTTTGGATCCTATGCACTCTTCTCATCCATTGAGAGTGACCATTCCCTTCTATGAAGGTGATAGATACATACAATAAATAGAGTAGAGATAATCCCATAAGGTAAAAATAGTTTAACATATTACTCCCTACAGTATAATAGTTAACATACAACTCAACACAATAAAATAGTTAGCATACTATTGCACATAGTATAATAGCTTCATAGGCTTCAAATACCATTTATCTATTTTTATGTATATAGGAAAAATATTACTTTGCAAATAATCATGAATCTAAAGTAGGACCTACTACTATTTCCCATAGTGAGGTTTATGCAATAAAAACATAACCATATTGTGATGCCCAAAATTTACATGATTAAATTACATGCAAAACACACACCAATTTTTAGTTTTTAGAATGGTAAAATAACATACATCAAAACAACTTATGACACCCAACATTTTTAATCTATGAATACACACATAAAATTTTATAACAACAATTACAATTATCAGTACAAATGTCCCCTGACTAGCCACTTTCATTCCATGATATGCACAAAGCATCGACACAAATTACATAATTAAGGAAATGATAAATGAAAAGGATTACATTATCATTATGCAACCATGTCAACCCTAATCTAGCTTAATGACCTAAACATGATGCTCCACCTCAACATGATAGCCTACATATCTATTCCTTGGAATTAGAGTCAAATATTGTTATTTACAACCTATGATGGGTCTACTCCATGAGATATAATCACCGAAATGGGTTAATAATCTAACACAATAAGGAAAGGAATAACATATCCCAAGCAATATTAAGAAACTCTAGATGTCATCTCAAGATAAATGACACACCAAAACTACCCCAAACCATCATGACTTCCTAAGATACAAATTCTCACTTGAGGTACTATCATGTAAGAGTGAATGTAAGAAAAATAAAGAAAAACACATTCCTTAATTATAATGAGAATTATCACAATCCTGACAACTAAAAAACTTAGATCTAGTGCATAATGCTAGGACTAGATTACATATCAACATTCCCATGTCTTAACACATTAACATACTGATGAATACATATGTATACTAAAGGGTTTAGATAACCATATATTTATGTTGGTTATCTCTTGAAACAATAAAATTATGTGTTAATTAATCTATATAACATTATTATCATTACCATCAATCTTTGATAAGAAATAAAATCAATTTTAGTGACAATTATCTTATCTCATGAGGATTGATGACATGAATTTTACATTACATGACCCAATTCAATCTATATGAATCTCTTTACACAAATAGATTTTTTATTAGTTGGGATAAAATATGTTGGTTTTATAGGGCTCCAACAACCATAAGTGTAATAGAATAAGATCCACAATCAAAAAATAAATCCCTATGGGATGCAAATCAAAAAACCTTCAACTAATCCAAATCAAACTAACTAGAAGATAAAAATTAAGAAAAAATAAATATATGTGATAAAATCATAAATAGAAACATAAAGCTTCTTAGAGCTGGACTTCTATGATGCAACTTGTTCTATCTCTTTAATCTTCTCCAAAAATAATTATTGATTAATTTTCCCAAAGTAAGTTTTTAGGCTCCTTCTTGGGGGGCTATTTAGACTTATTCTAAGGGATCCTTATGGTCCTTTTGAATTTTAGAGTAGTTTGGATGTCTTCAGTTTCCTCCTATTCTAGCTTGGTAGTGATGTCTTTCTCCAACAAAGGGATTTTATTTTCCTCACCTTTGTCCAATTACTTCTTAAGCTTGACTATTTTTCCTTTCAGTTCATTCTAATCCTTAATGAGGGAGGCCATGGTCCTCACTATACACTCTAACTTATATAATAAAGTCTTAAGTTTCCTATTGTGGTCCCTGTCCATGTCCACCAGGCTACAAGATTCCATGTTCCTAGAGTCATCATCCTCTTTCCATGATATGGAAAATGTTCTAGGATTTTTGCTTGTAGAGGAAAGGGAAAAGGTAGTCAGGTGTTTAGAGAGGGACTTATCTAAGATAAAAATGTGGGGAAAGGATTGGAAGAAGATAGGATTCGGGGACCCTTCTTCTTTCTCTATAAGACCAGATTTTTCCTCAAAAGGGTATTTAGCTAGGGTGTATTTAGTCAAGGTGTCTTCATTCAGGGGGATAGGCTTTCCACACATGAATTCACCATGTTGGACACATATATGAATAAGCCCATGGTGGATGATCTCATTACACAAATAGATAAACACTACAAGTATGACAATTTTTTTGTGAATGCCTTTACTTGATAATGGTATCAAGGGGTATGTTTAAGAAATTACATCTCCCAACTTTACAACCCTATGTTATCAAATAAAGTTATAAAAAATTTAGATCTTATGTTTTAATATTTTATATTGCAAGGTTTTTACTATGTTTCCTATTACAGGTTCATGGAGATGATTTGAGGTAACATTTTATCTATAACTTACTTGGAGTCATGTTAATCTCCAATTAGAACTTTAATACTATAAGGAGTTTCCAAGATATTGATATTCATTTTATTGTAATAAATAATCAATATATAATATTAGGAACACCAATAATATTAGATATTAACCTGAACATTATGTAATCATTATCACTATTTACCTAATTTCACACTTAACTCATTATACATAAATAAAAATAATACACATTCCTTCATATTACTTATACAAAGAAGCTAAAATACTGACACTCAAACTCAATAATGCAAATATGACCCAAAGGGTCAAACCCCATAAAAGTTAAAAAAATCTCACAAGGAAAATTATTATCTTGATCACCTATAATGATATTAACTTCAAACTCTTATCTCATTACTACTCACTAATTTAATGGAAGTCTACGACACTAAAATAAAACATAATTTTTTTTTAAAGTATCATCATTACTCTTTATACTCCCTAATATATCTAATGCCAACCCTCAATAATAAAAATACGATGCCTTAAAAGAGTTAATTTTCATTATGCATGATAATGGAATTCATACATTTAAATTTACTTTAAGATATCCTTTGAGGTTCATAAATATAAAAGAAATCTTAATTATTCATTTTTATTTATATAACATACATGGCATGAATTTATTATGGCTTGGGAAAAAATATAAAATTACTCCTTGTCTCATCCTTGGTGTTCAAGTTATGATGTTTGAATTGGATTTTTATTTAGCACTAAAATGGTTTCAAGGAAAGGGTGCTAGAAAATTTGACTCTCATCAAGTACAAAATTTGGCTCTTATCAAATGATGACTCAGTTGACTTGCATATTTAATTCTTGATATGTTCAATCTGAAGGGGTATAAATAAGATAATATTTTATAGAAATATCCATATATGAGGTCCTTTTGATCATGGATAAAACATTATTCTATAAATTATACACTAATTCCCCTTCCTTGGTGAGACCCATACTTGAATGATTAGAGGCACACACAATTAGAGGCATACTACATATTTGTTTAAAATAGATTTCATTTAGAGAATAAGATGTAAGATATTTTTTTAATAAGATAATACCCCTCTAAACTTAAGAAAATTAATAACATTAAAATGGATCTCACTATACACATAAAATCCAAATAAAATTCTTTCTAAGAGGATGTTGACTATTTTCCTTTAAGGGGAAAATTTTAAATACTTCATGACTATGATATGAATTTATGGACATCATACTCCATATTTAATAATGATGTTTTGAAGATGTAGAGAACATCATTTCTTTAATTCATAAAAAATGGTAGATATTATCACCTCAAGGATAATTACCAATTGAATGGTTCTAAAAAATGGATTGAAGGGAAATTAGTTTTTTTTAAGGTCATAAACAAACTTAAAGCCCTCCTAGAAACCTAACTCAAGAGAAATCATTTTTATGTAATATTTAATATGAAGTTCATCCACAAAAAAAAGGATCTCTAATTAACAGTTACCATAGATGCATGACCCTCATACACCTTTATTATTATGTCACGTAAAATAAGGTGCATGTTATGTTATTATTTTTGGGAAACTAGGGTCTAGTTCCTAAATAATAAAGGGTCTAGAGTAAGGGGAAAAATCCAATCAAGTACAATAAAATATAGGTTTTGATCAATTTAATCAAATTAAGTACATATAGAAAGAAATAAACTTATCTAGAAAAATAATCTGAGATGAATAATTCATGGGTTAAAATCTATTACACAGGACTGAAAAGATGTCAGAGAACCTAGATCTAGCTTTCATTTTGTAAAAAGATAGGAGCATTGAAATAAGACACCCTAGAATCTGGTGTTATAGTATTTTTCTACCTCTATTATCTCAGAGACCTATGTTTTTTGGGTTTTTTCCACTATCTCTATGTGAGCCTATATATGAAATTTTGGAGGCTAAATGTTGACAAAGCTTATTATAAGCCTATTTCAATCTCCAAACCCTAGGTCTATCTATACACATGAAATAAAAAATACATAAAAATCATAAAGGGGAAAAAACTAGGTTAAGGGAAGTATGATCACATGATCAAGAACCCCTGTTATCCTAATCACTACTTACATTAACTCTCAAGCTAGGGTCTCAGATCAAATGTAGTTCTCTCTCAAAGAACATGTATAATCAATGAGCATAGTAGATGTAAGAATGAAATTTTACCTAGGCCTTTCCTTGATCAAGCATGTAAGTCTATGTGTGATGTATAATGTTGAGCTATACTATTAACTGATTTTAATTATGTATTGTGCCAAAGTATTAAGTGATATATATAAAATGATTTATGTAGTCCTTTATAAATGAGACTATTTATTTTGAATTTGTGAGCTTTATTCATATTTAGATGACATTAAAAAACTTAAGGATGAAGCTAAGAAGGGATTGAGACTCATTAAATGAGGGAAAATAACTATTGGATCTCAAAATGCCATTAGATAAGAGTGCTAGAAATGGAAACCCTAGGATCCAACATTATAGTCTAATCCCAACACTCCTATCCTATAGGCTCAGGACTTGGGTGATGGAATTAATATAGAAAATTTGACTTGGTTGAGGTGGAATGACCATTTGAAAGGCTCAAGATGATTGGGAATAAGAAAAAAGGTGACTCAAGCATGAAACAAGAAAAAGATGAGTAAAATGAAAGATATGGTTAAATATGAACAAGGCTCATACTCTCCAATTATAGTCTCTTATGAAAGGAATATGAAAATACATGATATGTGTGGTTGCTAGAATAATTTAGGGTGTATACATTCGCCCCCCCCCCGCTTTCATTTTAGTAATGTAATGAAATGAATAATAGAGTAAAAAAAGAAAAAAAAATGCATCCCTGAACCTACCTGCATAGAGATGAATGTGATACAAAGGGTAAAACTCACTTTTTTATCTAGGGAAGTGGATGGAGAGTTGAATAGTGTCTAGAGAAAGAAAGAATCCATAAAATGGATGCCTCCTATATTGAATCTAAATGTGGAATCCATATAAGATAGAGGAGGGTAATGCTTACCCTCTATGTTGAATCTAACTTAAAATGAGAAATGCTCAAAATCTTAAAAATAATGTTTATCTTCTATCCCACATAAACTCATGTAATATGGAATGTGTGTATAAAATCTATATATTATGAAGAGAAAAATCTATCATGCCCCCACTCTGAATATCTAAAATAGAACTGATAAATAATCAGAGGCCTAAAACTAATGTCTATCCTCTATCCCACATAAACTCATGTAGTCTGCATTTGGGTAATAAAATGGAATAACCACTGTAGATGACTATGTGGTCTAACTTAGTGATAACTTGAGTATAACGAAGTGTAATATGAAACTATGGCATATGTGTAATAAGAGAATGACATGTCTTACCATTCAATCTATACAATCTTAGATGATGAATAACATGAACATCTATGCCATGCCTCCAAATCTGGTATGTGAGTGATGCATATGTATAATCTAGTAATCTAAATAACCACATGTGATATGACCTATTTTTCTATGCTGCATGTACAAAATTAAAGATTAAAACACTATGCTTTGTACTATGTCTATAATCTACTATCTGGTCTTATAATTATGTCATATTATATGAAGCTATATGTGTGAGCCATGTATTAATGTACATCCCCCAAATCTAGTATCTAAGTTTGAATCTATATCAAAGTCATTGTGAATTCATATAATCTAAATCACTATTTCTGAATAGTCTATGTATCCATAAACTAAAGGTACATCTCTCTAAATGTCTTGAGTAATGTTGAATGACCTATGTAATCTGAATCATTATATATTTCAACCTATCTAAGCTAAATCTAATTATCTGACTGCTAGATGTGTATGAACCATGGTTTATCCACCTATGATAGTAGATAAACATGTTAGGTAAGTGTAGGAATATAAATAGTAGGAATGATGCCCCCCTTCTAGGGATAGGGACAAGATCATGTGATTGTTTGAGCTAGAAGTGATGACTAATAGCATAGGAATTGGTGTAAGCTTGGTATGTGTTGAATTTATTGAGAGGTTGTTTGATCGATTAGACTGAGTTATTGAAATTGGAACAAGTTTTGATTGGTAATGATCAAGGCATGTGTCTGGGTATAATAGAAATATAGAGATGTGCATGCCATAATAGGAAAATGAATTAGTAAGAAAGTGAGGCTCATGTGATGTTGAAAGTATCATTAATATGATTCCATGGAAGAAAATGGTTTGAAAAATGGAGTTACAGTGTTCAAGTTATGGGCAAAATGGTATTTTGCTTTGATTGAGAAAGCTAAGTAATATAAGAAGTTAGATTCATTCTCGATTCATTTATGCATTGACTAGATTGAGATTTAGAGCTCTAGAGTAGGATATATGGCAAGGATATGATCACCTACTATGACCTAGTTTGAGTAGTTGGTAGTCCAAGTTTAGGTTGGTGGTGATGTTACTTGGGTTAGTAGCTAAAATTCATGATTTTTACCTATTTAGAAGCTTGTTTTTAATGTTTTTGAGCTATTTAAAGTGTCTTAAGAAAAATTTGACTAGTTTTAATGCTCCTATTTAGAAGTTAGCATTCTTGTCTAAGGTTTAACACTATTAACTAGGTTCCATCACTCTTGTTCAACATTGGTGTCCTTTTTATAGTGCTATTATCTACTCAGTTTGATTTTTTGAGACTCTAATTTATTATTTGTTATTGTATAGCTTGGCTATTTAATTGGCATAGTTGACTGATATATATGCTATTTTTTAGTGTTTTTTAGGGTGAGGTATGGATGAGGGAGTTACATAAAGGTTAGGCGATGGAGACATGAAGGATGTTATCATTGTCTACTGATGAGAGAGATATCATGGATAGGGTAGGGATGGGTCATGTGTGTGAACTAGGCACAATGCAATAAGATAGGTATCTGATTATAACCTTATGTGAGAGGTGGAATGTAAATACATGTAATTTTTAGCTTCCTATAATTGAGATTATTGGGAATTTGGAGTATGTGTATTGTATTTTGCATTAGCCAATTAGTGCATGATGTGTGACATTACATGATGACATGAGTGTTGATGTTATTGATCTTGCATCTTTGTATTTTTCTAGTGTAACTTCATATATACATCAAATAGGCAATGATAGTTATGTGCTACTATCATTTATAGTATAGTCTAGTGTTTTGCATCTATGAAAGTGGTTGGCTATGTTTTTACCTTCATTTATTATTATGGATGGGAGTGGAGTGTCGATTACGTATAGGATGATAGGATTATTCATAGTGTTGAGGTGTATGACACTATGTTCTCATGGGGTAGACTATGCTTTCCCACCTACATAGGGATATTTATAGGTTTACATAGAAGGCATTCAGTGGTGGTGTGAGTGTAACTACCTTATTCTATTATTGGGATTATGAGCATATAATAGTTATACAACTGATTGAATTACCTAGGCTAGATTGGGAACCTCTATGATCATTTGGGGAGCAGTGGATGAACAAATTGACTATATGGTCTCTTGGGATATATCATTATAAACAAGTTTTAGACAAATTGGTAGCTCATGATATTAGGTGGAGGCCTTACAAAGGATATCTTGAGTGCATTGAGGATAGAGTGTAGCTGCAATATATGAGGGTCAGTTGTTAGATACATGACCACTAGGTTAGAGTGTATGAGTGATTTTAGTATGAGTGCATGACTAGATAGTTTTGGGTACCATAAGATATGTACCCAACAACATGGTTGTGGGTGAGGAGTGCATGGGCACTAGTGAGGGTAGGAGCTTATGTGACGCCTATTGAAGTTGAGTTAACACTATTACTTTTGGATGTGTAAGACATGGCTATAGATGTTATAGATATAGATGATGTTAGATGCATTGAGGCATATACCACATGGTGGGTTAGGCATTGGTAGGATCTATTATATCTTGTTGATGGAGGGAATGCTTTTAAGTATGAGGATATTGTACCAATTTAGATGATGGGAGGTAAGCAGTAATTATATTTGAATTGTGTATAAGTTTGTGATTGTTTAGTTTTATTTCAAAACATATAGCTAATGTAATGCCATATTTTGTGTATAGGTGCTCAAGATGAAGCACAAGTTGGTACAGGGCATGGAGATGATGAGTACTAGGAGAAATAATTGAGTTGACACTCTGAAAACTTACATGGAATGTACCTAATGATGCTATAGAGGAGGGTTTGATAGAGTGAGTTATAGTTACAATCAATATTTATGATTTTTTTTGATAGAGCTGCTATAGCTACAACTACATATGTTAGGGTATTGGGTGAGAGATATAAGATGAGGGCTAACCTAGATAGGAATAGGATGCCTCCACTAGATTATGGTTCTATTAGCATGAGGATCATGGTGAGTACATGGATCTTCAACAATGATATGCATACTTACGTGAGGAACATGGTTGGATACTAGAGTGAGAGAGCCATCGTAAGAGGAATTTGAGGGCTCAAGGAGGTGTAGGGCCATTGAGTGCTAGAATGGATTATGGGACTAGTACTGGTGGGAAGAGTGAGACTAAGAGTGAGGGCATGATGCCCATTCATGATTGATTGTACCTTGATATGATGTATATGTTATGAAAACTTTGTTATATATATATGGATACTATTTTTGATTTTGACTCATGCATATTATGTTATATATTTTGGAATATATTGGTATATTAATTTGCTAATGGTTGATTAGAAATAATTGGTTTTGAGGTTGCTTATGTTTTGATAAAACATTCTTTAGGATGTGATTTTATTGTTCATGATATGTTTAAATGTGATGTTAGGTTTGATTTTCAATCATATGTAAGCAAAATATTTGTTGGTTTTGTAATTGGTAAATTGTTTTGATAAAGTGAATTAGTTTAAGATTGGAAAAAATAAGATATTGGTAAGATCTGGAGTTGGATAATTTGGTTTGGCTAGGGATGGCTATTCAGAACTAGGAATATTAGTTGTTAGTAAAAGGGAATGTAAGAGAGAATTTTGTGCTCAATTCCTTGAGAGTGGCTCAAGAATATAAAGGCTGGCCCTTTGGATCCATCATTGATTTGTGAAGTGAAGCTATAAAATGATACTAGTATGAATATGTGGACTATCACTATCTAAACCTTGATGGCTAACTAAATAAGTGCCCATATTGCTCATGCTATGTAGGAACATACATTATACCTGATACTATCTACTATGCACTAACTATAGCTGTGCATGGAAACTCTACCAAAAGTAACCTTATTAAATGTGCAACTAAAGCTATGTGCTATGAAGAAGGCTCATCCATTCACAATCATAATGGATTGTTGTGTGAAATAGTACCCTATGGCCTCTATTATGATGCATATGACTGAGTGATAGATTGAGATGGAACTGAAACCTATGATGGTGGCTCATATAATCTGAATCATAGTGGGTTGTTACAAGAAATGGGTCTTAGAAATCTTGGCCATAGTGAATATCTCTCTGGATCAATATTTTATGATGTGGGTTCATCTAATCTTAATTGTAGTAGGTCACTATGTGAGATAAAACCTAAAAAACTTGATTATAGTGAATATCTTTCTAGAGCAATACTCTGCTATGGTGTCTATGACTATGTTGGATGTGTATATGGAACTACATTATATACTCCTTGAACTACATTTCTATATGTAGGTTGTTCTCATTGTACTAGTTTCTAAACCTTTTGAATAGGTGGAATAGGAGATCTCCTATGAGGCTCTATCTTAGAAGTTAAATTACTCTCATGATGAGTAACTGATGATTTCAGTGAAAGAATATCTCAAGATGACTCAGCCATGGAGGAATGAGGTCTAGGAATCCATGATGGAAGAGATCTCGATGCCCCCTATGTAACTACTATGATGACATTATCAACACATTTATTAATGCAATCTCTAAGTCCATAACAATTATTATCTCTATGTCCATGGATACAATGATTGTTACAAAATGGTCTATATGGTTGTCTATGTAAGAGATGTGGATCTTATCGATGAGTATAAGGTAATGTGATTAACCTCTTATCTAGTAGTGTTGATAATATGACACATGGGATATCCTATTTTGAATCAAACTATAATGGTTCCTTATTGCTATTTTATATAGTGCATAATGTAGGTTGTGCTCTAAAAACTTACTCTATTATTAATTGGTTGATTTTTTGGTTGAGGTATCCTATCTTGTTTAAGACATGGTGGATGATATGTGCTAAGAGCTATAGCTGGAAGTAATGCTATGAAATCTAGAGTAATGTGATCAATTGAATCTGCATCAATCAATCCCAATTTCTTTTCCAAGAATAAAAATATATAGCATAAGTTCCTTCCTAAAAGAGGACTCTGTCTGATATAATAGATGATTGAGAAGAGGTTGGAAAATCCCATTAATAAATAAGTATTGAATCTTTAAGTCTGCTAGTTTATAGATCAATCTTAACATGTGAGCCTTAAATTATAAGATATAATCACTAACTGGATCTGAAGTATTCTGATGCAATGTGGAAAGTTTCTCATATGTAACATGAGGGTCCATGTTTTCTATGTAATATCTAAGAAATTACTCCTCTAAGTCATCATATATGAGCAAGGATTCAATAGGGAGTAGATGAAATAACTAACTTTGTGCTTCCCCCACTAATGTTTGTTGGAACAACTTGAGTAGAATCAAAGGACTCACATGAAATGGCAAAGCCTTCTAAAAGGCTTGAAGGTATACAAAGAGATTTCTAGTTCTATCAAAGTGAGGAAATGATGGTATTTATAAATTCTTAGGCAATGAAAATTTTACAAATGTATTTGAAAGAGGGTTACCATGTAAATAATTATCATCCATCCAAGATTTATAAGCCTTGTTTTCCAAGGTAAGGATATGTACTTGGTGTTGTAATTCACCAACTACATTCATTAAAGAAATAATCTCTTGGGATGGTATATTAACATATTAAAGTGCTTCATTTAATAATTTAATTTGATCATTAATTTTAGCCATGGGAATGCTACATTTAGTAATTGGATCATAGAGAGGGGGTGTGCTCACTTGAACCTTTGGAGGAATGGTAACTTAGACCTTAGTAGAGGGACGTGGGATACCATTCTCTTTAGGTGAAGAGTGAGAAATAAGTGCTATTGTAGTAAGAGGTAGCTTAGGAGATTCATTGGTATCTTTATGTTTGAGTGAATTACATTATAATTGAGTATAAAATGTGATGTTATCATTAACATGTGCATTAATTTGAAATAAAATCATGCATAAGAGTAGAAACAACATTTGGTAGTGCATTATGTTTGAGAGGAAGAGTGAGAAAAGAGTTAGAAACATGAGATGAATGTTCTTATTCACTATGTACATAGTAATCATCATTATTTAATGAATTATCATAGATAAAATATTGTTCATAGTCAATCTCATTTTCATATTCATTTTAATTTCAATATCATACTCATTATCACTTCCATTGTCACTATGGAGAGGTGTAAGAGAAGAATTTAATTCTTTTCTAATATGCAATAAGTGATCATGTGAAATTAGAATATTATGTGCATCTATGTTATCCATGGATGGAGTGTATACATTATTTTCATTTTTAATATGAGAAGTAAGAGGAAGAGAGTTATCATTTAGATATTCTTTTGACAAAGTAGAGTTAAGAACATGAGATGTATCATTTGAATTATGCATTGGCAATTTGATTTTATTGCATTTATATTGTTGTATTTTGAGCATAGAAGTGGAAAAAGAGATAGAGAGATTAGGTTCACATGGAAGTAAATTATCAACAATAAGAGGTTCACTTGGAAGTGTATGACTAATTTTTTCATTTGGTATATTGTGCATAGGTTTGGGGTTAGGGTTTTAATTTTTTTGAAAATTGTGACAATAATTTAAATTATAAAACAATATTTGAATATATTATCAATGATTTGAGAAAATTTAATTTACCAAAAGACTTTACTTAAGACTATTACAATTCTTTCTATTAACACATCTCACTATCTGACTATAATAATCAAGAACAAATCCCCAAGGCCTGACAAACACTTATGCTAGAGTTTATCTTAGACCTCCATTATTTTTATGATTACACCAACATCAATGGGCTTCCCCCCCTACCCCCCCCCCCCCCCCCCCCCCCCCCCCCCACAAATTTTTGTGGTGCCATTACTGGATACACACACATGTATCTATCTATGTGTGTGTGTGTGTGTTGAAATTTGGTCTCTTATGAGACTTTATTTATGCATATGTATATTAGAAGTTGGTCTCTTATGGAAACTTATCTTCTTAAATGAGAGGCTTGTTGAAAGTGGATTATATATATGTATATTAGAAGTTGGTATCTTATGGGACTTTATCTTATTAAATGATAGGCTTGTTGAAAGTGGATTTTATTGCATCAGTGTAACATTTATATAGTGATGTCACAATAAGAATAAGTTCTTGATTCCATACCAAATTATAATCTTTTATGTACATATAGTGGAATACATATGTTTATTACCAAATCTAATGCTTGTGAATTTTTTTTTATCCCTTTTACTAATGATCTCCATATATATATTTCTCACACATCACATGCATATAAATGAGATACAGGGTCTAATGAGAGATGAGGGTGCCACATGCACATATAATTGATCTTACACTAATATTTTTTCATGCATTCAACTCTCCACATTATTTTTTGCTTGTTGAATTTTGGTTGAAGTATGTAGACTTACAAACTCTATATTTTTAAGAACTTTTTATTTTGAATTTAATATATGAATCTAAATAAGTATTTTAGGATTAAATTATAAATAAATACATATTAAGATATAATTTATTTTGAAAGTCTTTGAAAGTTTTTTATTTGTCTTCACGTATTAAAAATATATAGTTCTTTAATGTTTTAAATGGAAGTCTTGTTAATATAAAATATAAATATTTGTGAATGAGTGTGTTATTATCTAAAATTGAGTTAAGTGACATTATGGACAATCCAAATAATTAAAATCTTGTTATTGAAGTGGTTTAATTTGGAATAAAGACAATTGACACATGCCTCATGGGTCATAAAGGAGTTCAAAATCAATTAGAAATCTGATCAAGATTGATTTTTGTAAAATACTATCAATAAATTAGACCCATGTCCCACCCACCTTAGGGAAATAAGTCTTTGAAGTGATATTAATGTTTTTAATGATGCCTTTTTTGTGTCACTTTGAGAAGGATAGTCAATGGTTTGAATTAATGTATATGTATATGTATATTAAAAGTTGGTCTCTTATGGGACTTTATCTTCTTAAATGAGAGGCTTGTTTAAAGTGGATCCACTTTCAACAAGCCTCTCATTTAAGAAGAAAATTCCCATAAGAGACCAACTTCTAATATACATATGCATATACATATACATAATATATATAATCCACTTTCAACAAGCCTCTCATTTAAGAAGATAAAGTCCCATAAGATACCAACTTCTAATATGCATATACATATACATATACATATACATATACATATACACATACATATACATATACATACACATACACGTATACATATACATATACATATACATATACATATACATATACATATACATATACATATACATATACATATACATATACATATACATATACATACAATAATTCAAACCCTTGACTATCCTTCTCAAAGTGACACAAAATAGGCATCATTAAAAACATTAATATCACTTCAAAGACTTCTTTCTCTAAGGTGGGTGGGACATGGGTCTAATTTATTGATAATATTTTGCAACAATAAATCTTGATCAGAGTTATAATTGATTTTGAACTCCTTTATGACCCATGAGGCACGGGTCAACTATCTTTGTTCCAAATTCAACCACTTAAATAACTACATTTCAATTATTTGGATTGTCCATAATGTCACTTAACTCAGGTTTAGATAATAACAAACTCATTCAAAAATATCTATATTTTATATTAACAAGTCTTCCATTTAAAACTTTAAAGAACTATATACTTTTAATATGTGAAGACAAATACAAAAATTTCAAAATAAATTATATCTTAATATGTATTTATTTATAATTTAATCCTAAAATACTTATTTATATTCATATATTGAATTCAAAATAAAAAGTTCTCAAGAAATCTAGAGCTTCTAAGTATACATACTTCAACCAAAATTCAACAAGCAAAAAATAATGTGGAGAGTTGAATGCATGAAAAAACATTAGTGTAAGACCCATTATATGTTCATGTGGCACCCTCATCTCTCATTAGACCATATATCCCATTTCTATGCATGTAATGTATGAGAAATATTTATATGGAGATCATTAGTAAAAGGGATAACAAAATGTTCACAAGCATTAGATTTGGAAATAAACATATGTATTCCACTATATGTACATAAAAGATTATAATTTGGTATGGAATCAAGAACTTATTCTTCTTGTGACATCACTATATAAATGTTACATTGATGTAATAAATTTTTCTTAAAACCTATTGCACTATAGATACTATTTATAAATTAAATAACACCTCAATCTTGTACACTTGGAAAATACATATCATGGATGTACATTTAGCTTATAGATATTTCATGCATCTAAAAGACTCATGTACACTATCTCTCTATGTTTATTGCTTATCTCTTAGCTAGACCAATGTTATTTTGATGATTCAAACCTTTTATCATGCTCATATTATTATAAACTTGCTTGTCATCTATCTCTATAAGTTCTGGACATGTGCTTATTTTTTAACTATCCAGACACTTGTTTCCAATTAGATACACATGTCAATATAAGTGTCCTACCACAATGCAAGTGTCTTACTACAATGCAAGTATACAATGCCTTAAATTAATCTAATATACAAATAAAACATATTATTATGGTCAGCCTAAATGATTTGATGTGAAATATTAGATAAAGGGATTGGTATATATACAAGATCAATCTTCATTATTCTTCACCTATAAATTTCTTACCTACTCACAAAATAAATTACTAAAAACATTCAATCAAAAATTAAAGTGAGTAAAGATTTCCTATTTTATCCTATTTATATATCAATCAGAGGGACATTACATCTACAAGTTTGAAGTAATGCAGGAACATTCCATGGTCCATATTTTCTAAGTTACAAGCTAGGTTACTCTATATACTTGCTTATCACATGTTATATGATACACATACAAGTCAACATGTATGAGAAAACTACATAAGTCTGAGGCCATATTCAAATTATTGGTTTTGTAGGCATCACTTATTTATAAAGGGTTTTTTTTAGTATCTTGACATTGTATGCCCACTACCCCATTTTTTCCATAACCATTATGAATATGAAGAACTAGGGTTTTTTAATTTGACAAAGAATGATAGTCCATGACCCATATTTGAATGCACTAGAGAAAAGGAGACAAAACCAATCTAGGTGATTGCATTTAATTGTAGTAGGTTTTTAAGACCCTACTTCCAAGTCAGACATAGGCATCAATGCAACTCTCCTAGGTTGACATAAGTGCCCATAAATACAAAGGTATAATTTTTAGAATTAGGCAACTGATCTATAATTTGGATCTAGTCTACTTTTTTCTGATTGTAAATTTATATCTGTACTAACATAAAAACTAAGTATCTTCTTTTCAATATCATTGCAATATCTAGCATAGTAATCATTTCTATTTTTAGTATATCTCAACATAATAAATTAAGCATATGTTTATTTGAGTTTTGCAATTAATTGACCTAATTTAGAGATAGTCTACTATCCTTGTGCCCTAGGATATCTCTAACTCATTTAACCCTAGATTCCTCAATCTATATTTTATGGTCAAACATTAGGTGAACTCAATCTATATGAATGCAATTTTTTTATTCCTATGTTTTTAAGTTAGTTAGGGTGTCAATTTATAAATTTTTCATTTGTAAACTATGGAACATATTAATCAAAAAACTCATTTTAAAATGGAAGATAAAGAAGTACTAGTTACTCATCTTAATAACAATAAGGGACTAATAGATGCATTTTTATATATTACAAGAGATGAAATCAATAAGTAAGCTAAGGCTAAGGTTTACTCACCTAGTGATGGTGAATATTTAGAAGGTACCACAACTGATTCCATTCCAATTGATCTATCAACATCTAGTGGAGGCATGGATTATATTTTTCAATATTTATTCTTGTAAACTACTATTACCACATCTTATATGAAAAACCTTAATACTTCAACCCAATTTATGGTTTCAATGCATATATCCACCCAACCTATGGGTACACTTATTTTGGTGAATTATGAAATATCCAACCTAAAATACCAATAGGTGTAAGCTCTTGTCCAAAATATAAAACTTTTGAAAACTAAGGTTATAAATATTGAATAAAATTCTATGAAATCACCATATGCGATGGATTCATAAGAGGTGTTGCATAATCCTCTTGCACCTAAAATAACTTTACACCCCTTGCCAACTATTTTTTTTGAATCTAAGTTCACATTTTATGATGGTAAAGGTGATCTTAAACATCATATTTACAATTTTTATGTGGTGTGCCTTGATTATGGCTCCAATGATAATTTTTTGACCAAATTATTTACAAAGATCTTAAAAGACTATGATTTGAGGTGGTTTTATGATTTTACAACTAGATCAATAAACACATTCAAACCCCTTCCATATCATTTTTTGGCACACTTATCTATCAAAATTACCGAAAAGGTTTCCTATGCCCAAATTACAAAAATAAAACAAGGAACCAATGAACCTATCAATGAATATGTCTTAAGGTATAAGATAATGTTAGCTAAAATTATCAATCCTATGGTAGATAAAGAGCTTCAAGATATCTTCAAGTAAAATTTTGCTTGCTCATTTACATGAGTCTATTATTTTCAACAAATTCAAATATTTTGATGACTTATTCTACATTGTTCATGATCATGAAATGAAACTTATCTCATTGAACAAACTTAAATTTACTATCAAACAAAGTTATAAGAATAAACCTCTTAAGCCTAGAAAGGAAATAACCACCATGTTTAATGTAGTGTCACAATAACCTAATTAGTTTGTGTTATCCAAATGCACCATGGAGATAGTTTACACACTTACCTGAGTCCCTTGATTCATTACTCCTATAACTTGTAGCACCTCATATCTCTCCCTCATCTTATAGAGGTTGAATGAGTAGATATATACCCAAAGGGTATGATGCAAATGTTTATTATGACTGTCACTAAGGCTTTGGGTATTATCAAAATAAATGTTATACCTTGAAGCATAAGATAGAAGACCTCATTGATATCTAAAAAATATATATTTTATGATCTTCTAAAGGAATCAGGTTTATAACATGGTGATCACTAGAAGTAGAAAATATTTAACAATTCTTTGCAAGACCATTATAATAAAGATCCATAAGTAAAAATGGCACATAATGCACATCCTAATCCATCACATTATGGGCACCCATTGGATGGGATTATTGGTACTTATACATGGCATACACTTCCCATAGATCAAATACCTACAATAATTTTTGATGATAGTTAGATTAGGGATGATGACTCAAATATTCATTCCTTATTCATTTGATATGCAAGTGAGAATGTTTGTATCATAAAATTACTTACATATTTGGGTTATATAAATCATGATTAACATCCTTCGACCAAAATAGTTACAGAATTTTATGGGACTTATAAAAATTTCTTGGTGTGATTAAATTACATTTATAGGTGGGTCTCACAAATATGGTTACTACCTTCTCAATTGCACCTTCCATGGGTGTTTTTGAGATGTTATTGGGATGACCTTGGTTACATACACTTTGAATAATACCTTATATAGTGCATGAGTGTGTTAAATACATTCATGGAAATTGTGTAATTATAGTTTCTATAATTCCATATGAACATTGTCTTGAGAAACAAATATTTTTTTGTGCCCTAACATAGACACCCCATTTTAAAATTTTAAAATAGGAGACCATTATTGTAAAATATTAATTTAGTGAGCTATAAACCTAAAAAATTATGACTTAATTGTTATTCATTTTACATCTAGGGTTATTCAGATAGATTCAAGCATTACAAAAATTAAAATTATGAAAATCTAAGCTTAAAATGGTATCTTAAGTCATTTTAAACCTTAGGTTTTCATAAATTTTATTTCAAGGTCTATGTTCTAATTTATGAGTTAACATTACTAATAATTCTATGTCTTAGTTGGTATGTTTTGAATCATAATATTATAGGCTAAGGATAATTAATCTTCTAAAATCAAGCCCATAATTTTATATTACATGGTCCAAGTCTTTAAAATATTCTACATTTTTAAAATTTTAATTCTTTCGCACTCCTGCGCTCCAATAACTTGTGGCATGGCACATTCTCACTAAAACAAAGACATAGAGACTTATTAAATTTATCGATAAAGGTTAAAGGTTTCAAGTTACCATGTGCTAATGCTCCTAAGAATTTGAGGGTTTGATCAATCAACATTTGACACATTCTCATTAAAGCAGACCTATAGAAGGGTTAAATGATTCTTTGGTCTACATTTTAATGGTTCTGATCTTTTATGTTTTTTAGGTGCCCAAGATCACTAAACATGTCTCAATCACATTAATATGAGGCCATAGGAATATTTATGGTTGAAAGGTATACCAATATAATGGTCCAAGATATTATGCTTTGAGATCAATCCATGTGGTTTGATTATGTTAACCCATAACCATAGGACCTGCATAACACAATGAAGAAATCTAAAGGGTTAGGTTAATAAAGAATTGAAACATGGCATTATCTAAGATAGGTATGACTAAAACATGAAAATAAAAAATAAAAAATATGGTAAAGGATCTAATCAATGAATAATTGACAACCATCCCAAAAATGATGACTAGACACAAAAAACTAACAAATGGTTTCCATTTCGTAAATAAGTGCACTCACCATAGTTGACTAACACATTCAAATTAAAATGGGTATTAAAAAAAAGTTAATTATTTGCATTGAAGGCACACAAAAACATTTAATAATCATGTTTGTGAATGATATTTGAAAAATCTATGTTAAGAAGAATATACTTTTCCATTATTCTTTTAATCAAACATGTTTTTAAACTTCTTTAATGCCAAATGAGCCCTAATTTACTTCAACTAGCAAGTGAATAATGAAATAGTCAAGACACCAAAAGAATTAATAGTGACCAAAGAAGAAAAATTTCCTCTTATTTAAAATATATTAACCCCTCAATCCCCTCCCCATATTCATTTGCAAGATCAACAGAGTATAAAGATATAATGTTTGAGAAGAGTGCCCTATATTTCAAGTTCTGACATACTTGATGCTCTAGGAACATGTAGAGTCTATCCTTTCATACTCTGCCAATGATCACCTCACTCCAAAATTTAGGTAATACATTGATGATTTGCTACCAATCAAAGAGAAATGAATCTACTAGGTGGTAGATAAACCTAAGGTAATGTCATCTATTGACCTCCTAAAAGTTATATTTATTCATGAAACCATTACTCAAGATATTATACATGTTAGGAGAGTCAAGAGTGAATTCACTTTTATTGTGGGTAGGGAATTAAAGACATACCTTAGGCATCCCTATCTTGAGACCACCTATGATTGAGTCTTATCCAATGTTTTTATTGAGCACAACACAGTAGAGGGAAAGCTAAAATAATGGATTGAAAAAGGTTAGAGGGTGAATCCCAAAGGGGATAGATTCTCTAATTGCATTATCAACTTTAGATATGGAATTGTAATATACATGGCCCTTTTAAACATATTATATGGTTTTCCTAGTATTACATATGTTTAGGCTGAGTGGGTTTCATTGTTAGATATACTCCTAGAATCTAACCAATTAGTGGAACTTGGGGACATTATAAGTGCTCAATTACTCCACCCTAATCAAAGGTATACTAACAACAACTTATATATGATGTATTACATGTTATATGTAAGGATGGCCATAGTTTATAAGCCCTATAGTTAAGAGTGGTAGCCCTCAAATGAGTGTTTAGAAAATAGGGTTAGAGAAGACTTATATTTCATGTTCATTCATAGATATATAAATCAAATTAAAAGGATATGAAATTATGTCTATAATCATATATATTAGGTAATTAAAGGCACCCCAATGCCTATATTATCATAAAACATGAAAAGAAGCCTAAACAAGATGGGAGATTATTGGTTATACTTAAATATAACTATCATCCAGGTAGAAGGAACAAAGAGATATCTCTTAATGCTACCACATCATGTTCCAAACACTATAGCAGAACAAGAAATTACATATTAAGAGTTTAAAAACATTTATAGATAATTAGGTAAAAGGAATTTGGCCTACTATTTAAAGACTTCTTTGGCATTGGGAAACATTAATACATAATTAGGCTATATTTTATTCAATATGGGAAAGCTAAAACTAAGTATAATTTATAGCTTAAACCTTTTAGGTAATGGGACCCTAGGAGGAAAGTAAGGGGGTATCTTAAGTCTATTTAGAAAAAAAATAAGATACACATCTCATATGATCACTGAGGTTATGATCATGAACAAATATTCCTAAATGCTTTAGATGATTCAAATACATGAAAAAGGATGAAAGATAAATCCATGTCTACGATATATGTCTAAGCCTTGTAGTATAACCCTAAAGAAATAAAAGAAGATGTAAAAAATATATGGAGTTAGAAATATCCTCCATCTCAACCACATGATTATCAACCACATGATCAAACTCCCTCCCCTTAGATAAAGCATGTAGAAGGATAACTAGATAAATATGGTAGTCAAAGAGAATGTAATCCTCATATTTGGAGGGAAATTTTGAGAGGTATTCTTGGTCCTCAAGACCCTTATAAAATAAAAACTACGCACATTTAGGTTTTGGACACAAGTACTATGAGGGATAGGTCAATAATTGCTTCGACTCAATAAAGGAAGAGTAGTTTTATGATGACTCCTTTGCCTCCCCTTACTACAATTACCCAAGTATGTCTCACTAAATTCTTACAGATGGATTTATCTTCCATTCTAATTTGATCTAGACTCTCCTCAATCTCCTTAATCTCCTCTAATAATCCATTTTCCTTCTACTTCATCCACTTCATCACCTTCAATCATAGTTATTACCATAGTTGTTCCTACAACTACTCTACCATCTCATCCACCCTCTACTCCACCCATATCACCTATCATAGGAAGTACAAGGACTCTCTTACTCCCTCCCAATATAAGAAACTATAAGAGATTACATAACTTGGTCTCCCAATCATAGAGTAAGTTTAGGAAGAGGAAGAGGAAAATGATGCAAAGAATATAATGGAAATTGTATAATAAGAGGAGGAATATGAATATTGATATATTTGGTTGACTATACTTCTAAGGAGTAATACCAAGAAATGGGCATTACAAAACTAGGTGATGAAGAGGCTGAGCTAGAAAAAGCCAAAGCTTTGAGTGTGGGCGAGCATAAAATGGAAGAAACCTTAGTTGGCCTCACATAAGAGCAAAGTCAAAGAATTAATAAGGTAGTCTATTCCATTATTTATTTATTTTATAATGTTGAGATCCCATATTTGAGTTTACCCTCAATTATTCCTAGGGTTATATTATCTACTATTAATATTAATATTGATTATGATATTCTTTCTTCTCTTAGACTAATAAGGACTCCCAAGTAGTCAATTGTAATATTTTGGTCATAGTTTCTATTTTCAGTCCTAGGAAGCCTATGGTTCCCAAGAAAATGTTGACCCAAATAGAGCTCCCCATGATCTAGCCATTGACCACATGGCTAACAATAAAAATGACTATGGAAGTAACCCTATGTATTACTAGATTCTTAGTTGAAGTTACCCCTATGAGGGAGATAGGAAAGGATTGGATAAAAACTTCCTTAGTTTCCTATTCAAATAAATGCATTGCTACCAACTCCTTTGATGACATCCCTTACAATTAATCCTCCACCCTCTATATCTTCAAACCCTACTCAATAAGTTGAAATGGGAGAACTTATTGTTCCCCAATGGATGAGAGACATGCATAATGTTAGGGATGAAAGACATAATTTCATTTTAACTGAGCTCTTTATAGTCTCCACTTAGTTGGATACGTAGAGTGGGACTATTCAGAGAGTAAGGAAGAGGAAAATGGTAAACCTAAAAATAAAAGGTGAAGTGGAGTTTGAACAAAGAGAGAGCTTGTTCTCTTTATCAAAGAAGACCAAGAGAAATACCAATGACCCTACATAATATATTAAGGATTTTAACACTTTTATGGATTCAAAAAGGGTAAAAATGAACTAAATGCATCAAAGTACTACTGAGGCATTAAAAATATGACATAGAATACAAATTACATAGGCCCCTTAGGAATTTATTGCTGATGTTTTGGGTACAACCACTAAGCTATACCATATTTTGTATAATGTCAAGGTTTTTAAGGCTGGTAGTCAAGCCAATGAAACAATTATTATTATAATTTGGAATAGAGTGAAAGGTGTAGAGGTGAGTTTTATTTTTTTAGTTTAGTGCTCAAGGATTAATGCTTTTAACTAGTTGAATCTCATGATGAGTATTGATTCTTCTTTGTGTTTGAACTATGTGATTGCCAAAAGGGATGCTTATTTAAGTTTGCATAAATAGATGAAGAAGTTTCTAAGAATTTTTATTAGCCATAAGAGTGGAGCACTGTATATTTTTGGGGATATGAGAGATACAAGGGTAATTACTAAAACATGACAACTTGTCAATAGGCTCAATTTTGAGAATCTTCTCCCAATGGATGCAAACATCTTCAAACAAGAAATTGAGGGGATTATTTATAAGACCAATGGGGAGGTGTTATATTTGGTTAGTTTTTTAAAGGATAAAGTAACAAGAGAAAAGGATTTAGTAGCTAAATTCAAAATCTTAGAGGCCAAATAGGAAATATTGATGGTCGATGATATCAAAATCTCAAATCTTTCATTACTTAATTTTGAAATTACAGACAAAGAGTTTGATCTAGATTATGTACTAGGTCAAGAGTTAAAATCTAAGGATGTAGCTTCTAGGTCAATTATATAGATGCAAATGGATATCATTTCCCCCATTTTTTCAAAGATCTTAGTCCTTTTCTCAGTGACTACTACAATTATTATATCAAATCCTCTAGTTAATTATCTCACATTGACACTTTAATTAAAAAATTATTATGTATTTCCATGTTATTACCAAGGTGGAACTTGAGTTCTCAATTATTTATTATACATATAAATTGTATTTTTAACTAGAGAGTTTATTCTGGGCATATTATTGAACATGATTTTGAGTGAAAGGTTATATTATGGACTTATAATTTTATGTGAATATTGAAGAGATGAGTCCTTTCCAATATCAATCTTATAAATATATTTAACTTCTTAGTCTCAAAGAAAGGATAATTTTAGCTATTCAAATTAACAAGAAATTTGACAGAGTTCTTTTTAACTTTGTCTTTATATGCAAATACCAATTCCTCTCCAATTATATGGATTAGTTAGGAAATTCCATCATTATAATATCTAAGTTCTTTAATTATGTATGGGTTATCTATTTTAAATATATTCATCCATTTTAAGATATAGCTAATTTGAATATCTTTTTCATGCTGATTATAATCCCTCTTATAGATGTGCAATAACAATTTGATAATTAAACAACCTTTAATTATGTATGTTTGAGTATATTGTGTTCTAATTCCTTTGAATATTCACTATATTTTATTGTTGGTGTGCCACTAGAATTTATAAAAAGTATTAGTTTAGATTTCTTGTTCTATTTAACATCAAGTGCTAGTCTTGAAAGGATTTATCCTTGATTGTCCACAAGGTCTCTTTTCTACCTTCCCTTTCCCTCTTTTTGAATTTTCTTTTGAAATAATACCCACCTTAGTTATAATCATCTCCTTTCACTCACTCTAAGTAGATATAGGTTGACCCATATCCAATCCATCCATAGTAGATAATTTGTATCACTCATTATTATTCCACTAACAAATTGTTATAAAATTAAATACCTTGTATCTCATGCCTTAGAGTGAGTTTGTTCATCAATCCTAAAACATTAGAGGATACCTCATATTAATTTCTAGGGTGTATAAACCACACATTAACAAAAGTTTTAAATTGGCACTAGAAGGAGGGATAACACCCCTAACTATATACCTTTGTAATATCACTTGATTTAAATTAGATATGTCTAGATGATTAACAAGGTTAATATTAGACAATAACCTATTGTATCCACCTTTAGAGATCCAGAGAAATATTAGGTCTAATACAAGTGTTTATCAAAGACCCAAAGCTCAACCATCATCCCCAATAAGACATACTCAGCTTCCAATAGTTCTTATGGTCTATGTACAAAATCCACCTCTTAATCCTCCACCTTTATCTAATCCTCCACCTCAATCCCTAGCTTGGTTGACTAGTTCAACCATCAATATCATAGGAGCAATGCATGATTTGCCTAAAAACCTAGAGAAGTATCTTCCTTCCTTTTCTCTCTCAAGAGGAAGGACTATAGAAGAGCATATAAAGGATTTTAAATATTATTTGGGGATCCTAAATGTAAGTCACAAAGCCTACAAATAATTTTAAAATATTCCAAAAGGGTCAATTACAACTTGGACATAATGTTAAGATACCTTTTTGGCATATTTTTTCCAAGTTATAAGTACAAGTGTTATCTATCAACACTTTTCTAGCATGAAGTGAGAGCCCAATGAGCCAATCCATGCATTCAATACTCAGTTTCAAAAGATTTATAACATCCTAGAATATACTTATCATCATAATTAACCATTGGCCCTCGAAATATATAAAAACACCCTAAATTTGATGACTATTATATTTTTACATTAGGTTATCAATATTGATACTTTATCCCTAGCTTATATGAAATCAATCAATGTAGATAAATAACTATACCCTAAATTAGAATTATTTCCTCCCCTCAGTCTTGACCTTGTCTAGTAATCTTCTAACTTAATTCTCAGTATAACCCAAAATTTTGTAGCATAGAACCAAAACCTAATGCATAATCAATTATCATTAACCCATGTTACCCAAAATCAACATCCTATTTTATTGAATAGTATTGATCTTAACCATTAGATTCAGAGTAAGCCTTTTGTATTGGTTAATATTATTTTCACATAGGACAATTTTCCCAACTAAATTAAAATGAAGTTATAAGCTATTCATATAATGGTGTAAAAGTTGAGTAATGATTTTCTCAACATGAAAAGACATATGGGCAATAGAGGTGGATAAAAATTTAATAAAAAATTAGGGTTTTGAGTTCCAAAGATACAATAAGCCCTTATTTAGGTCTATAAATAATCAAGAGGATCATTTTCCATCTAACAAGATGCTAGAGATAAATATCATGGATGTAACTCTTTTAAACTAATGATGAGTTTATAAAACTATGAAACATAGGAAATTAAATTGTATTAAGTTTTGTAGCACTTTTGAAATCTTCCAGTAAGAGGCAGAGAGGCAAGAAAATCTTACACATCAGTCAAAACCATCAACATATAATTCTTCAGGCCACCCCAACATAACAATGGTATTTGAGACTTATGACTCCCCTTTCCTAGTGGAAGATAACAATGAGATTGAGGATAACATTGATGAAGTTTATGCTTCCAACAATAATAGCAGGTTAAAAAATACAACATAAGAAAAAAAAACCTTTAGCTTTTTTATTGCCTCCTAATAATAGAGCTAGTAATCCCATGGATTTGAATGCCAATAAAAATACACCCCTTCTAAAGAGAGATAATCTACCTCCAATTAGGAGGGATTATCTACCTCCTCCTAATTAGAAAGATTAGTCAAAAATCTTTAAACATTAGGGTAGGGGAGGATATAATATTATTGAAGATATGAAGAAAATTAAAGCTAATATTAGTCTTCATGAGCTGGCTCAAATCACTGAGAAAAGAGAAATACTACTCAAGGCCTTAATAGGAAGGAATTATAACAAATCCAAGATTGATCATATAAATGTGATGATGTATAAGTATAAATCTAAGGTTCTACCATTCATATTAACTATTCAAATGTTTAGAAATAATGTGCATAACTGACTAGTTGACTCTAGGGCATCAAATAATGTGATGTCTATAACTATCTAGCAAAGCTATGTTTGATTCTTGATAAGTCAAAAATAGGAGTACTACAATTGTATAAATACTAAATCCCATGTGTCAGAGTATAGAAAAATGTACACATACATTTGGAATTCAATCCACATGTGCAACAGACTATTGACATCCTACTTATAAATATTCCATAAGCATATGACTTATTAATAAACTGAGACTAATCAAATGTGTTGAATGGGTATATGTCCACATATTTATCAAATATGTGACTATCCTAGAAAGGAGTGCCAAATCAAATTAGGGTAGATAGGGAGCCCAAAATGAAGTACTTAATTATTAAGTACAATACCAGGAATGAACAAGTTGAATTTATATTGACATATATAGGTATGTATGCTTTCACCACTAAATAATAATTTCATGAACAATAATTTTAAGGCCCTTCTCAACTCTAGACTTTACACTTCGATGGGGCTCGTTGGAAAGAAGGTTATGGCATAAATGTGGCCTTGATAGACTTAAAAGGTAAAAAATACCTAACTAATTACAAGTTGTAGTTCCCTTGTACTAATAACATGGTTGAGTATTAAGATTTGATATTAGACATGTATTTTTCATTAAAACACAATGCCAATCAACTATTAGTATTCAGTGACTCTTGGCTGGTCATAAACTAGATCATAAATAAGTACCAATGTAAACTTGCATACCTAAAGAAGTATAAACACTATGCTTGGGACTTGATTGAATTTTTTGAATAATTTGACATCAAGGCCAACCCAAGAGAAAATAATTAGACAATTGATTTGTTGGCAACCTCCACTACCAATTTGGTACCACTCTAGGAATAAAAAATGCAATTTTTTAATTAGAATTAGTCCCATACCCTTATATACTACATAATGTGGACAACTTCTAGGTGTTTGATGATGAGCAGTAAATCATATGTTTTTTGAATAATTCAAGAGATTTTTAATCCTAATAATTAATGAAAAATATCTAACTTATGTAGATTAAAGATATGGGAAAAGATGGTGTTCTAAAGGTAAAAGAAAACCAAATCTTCTTATGCATGTTGATAAAAAAAGCAATATGATTGCATATGAACATCGGTTCTAGATGTGAGACTAATAAAAAATGCATACACAATGAGGCACCTGATATACCATGTGAAAACCTCATAAATAGGTAAAAAACCCACCAAGATTATTCATATTATGAGAAACAAAATGTACCAGATACAAGATTTCTTTTCTCACTTATCCTAAAATCTTCACAAAACTAAGATGGATAGATTTGAATACATAAGCATTCACAATTGCATTAGTATATTTTATAATTTAAAATATCCATAATATATGAAAAGCCATTTGACCATTATAATACAACCATTGGAAAAGTGAGACCCTTTCCAATGGTCAATTTACATGGGCTTGATTTTGTCCCCTTGGTCACATGGGTTATATATTTTTTCTGCTCCTTCCTCATTTAATATTTCATCACAAGGTATAAATGAGTCTCAAATTTGGCATGAAAGATTATCTCATGTTAATTTTAGACATTTATATGATATTTCTAATCATGATATTGTGAATGGTCTTATTGTTATCTCTCAACATGATGAAGCTTGTGAATGTTGTTTATGTGATAATCAACACACCAAACTCATGCAAAAAAATCGTGATGTGAAGTACCTTCTAAATCATTGATACACTATTTGATATGTATATTAATATTTAAGCTTAAGTCATACCTAAAAATAATGTTTTATATGATTTGGCAAAGGTTTTTTTGTATAAGGACTAAAATATATAATTGTATAGTACTTAGACTTCAACATGAACACTCCTTGCATGTTCATGTCATATTATGTGCCATTATAATAATTTAGTAAAACTATCTTGTTGTTAGTAAACCTTTTTTTTAGGTTCTTTAAAAATGCTAACTAAATTTATATTGCAATATGTTTTGGTCTAAAAATGAACTAAGTGTTGCTCACATTATGATATTTAGTATCATTGCATCCATTTTTATTCCTAAAAGAAAAAAAACAAATAAACTTAATCCTAACTCTTATTCTTACATTTTCATAGGCCATGGAGAATAGATTAAAGGATTAAGACTGTATGTTCTATTTTCTAGACAAATTATTGAAAATAAGAATATTCATGTCCTTGAAAAATATTTTAGTGAGGCTTGTCTAGAACCTCCTTCAATTTCTTCATTTGATGAACTTATCTCTTATATATCTCCTTATGAATAAATATATGCCCTAGAGGGAGTTAATCCAATTTTGAATAACTTAGAGTATGAGGGAGAGCCTCATTCACTTGTGTTCAATCTAAAAATACCTAAGTGGCAAACTCCCTAATTGAATCATATAATCTTGATAGTCTTAATAAATTTACTAGAGGTCAATATACATCCCATACTTTGATTATTATGTATGAATATGAATCTCAATTTTTAAGAAAACTATTCAAGATGTTAGATGAGAAATCAAAGAAAATAATATTATTTTCAAAATTTGATTACATTATGATTATTTTAAATTTAAAAATAAGTTAACATTTTATGCATATCATTATGTTTCATTTTGATCATTTTTTATTATTCTACTTTTTAAAAAGTATCTTTTATGGTAACATGCTTAGATACTCTCATTTTAATGTTGTATCACTTGATTGTTAATGCTAAATTGATTATATTCTTTCATTTTATAAATAAAGCAAGTTTATTCTAACATGCTTAGATTCTCTAATTTTATTGATTTATCATTTTATTGTTTATGTTAAAATTATTATATGCTTCATTTTGAAATTTAATTATAAATGGAGTTCATATTATTATCTCTCTATTATTTAAATTATCAATCATTCCATTCATACATCTCTGAAATTTATTATTTCAGCTTTATGTCTATTTGATTAGATGATGACATATCATGCTAATTTATATTTTATGTATGAGAGGGTACATACCTCAATTTTTTTTAATTCTATATCATTGGAAAATTGAAGCATATTAAACTTTCAAGTTTTGATAAAACTTAAATGAGTTATGGCTAAAAAGATATCTAAATGATTTAGTATCATATTATTAGTAAAACTATTGTATGTGCATCAAATGATATATGGGGATGCTCATCTTATCAATATTGGAGACGTCTAATAATTAATTTCATACAATAATTTATGTTTGTCACTAGCTTTGTAATCAAAGTAGTGAACTTGTTTGCTTCAAATATGACTTGATAGCTTTAAATGTGTTTTACTACAGAAAAACATATGCCATATCTTATATTTAATCATCAGGTTATTGTGATGATAACCATAATATGATATCATGAATACAATGTTTTTTGGATATGCGTTGAAGGTTTGTGCAGGTGCTGAAATTTGTATAAATCTATCAAAAAATATAGTGTAAGACCAACAAGCTATACATATTTAGGTACATGTACAAGTTATCTGAGATAAAAGTCTTTAATGGTGATATGTATAATGTACTATGGGAACATAGGAGGCATATATATTCACAAACCACTTGGTATCACCAATTTTTGTAAAATTTTTACAATGTTAGGCCTCTTGGAGCTACCATTAAGGGGGAGTGTGCATGACAATGTCACTTCTTATCAACCATAAAGCTTTCTTATTCTATATACTTCTTCTCATTGTATAACATTGCTATAATCATTTATGTGATTTTAATAAACTTCATATGGAAGTTTTATTTTTTACCCAATACTTTTAAGCATATGGATCTCTTTATGTTATAAAAGGATCCAATGCTTTATTGATTATTCATGAGAAACAGTGAGACTTAGTCTCACATTCATGCAAGCCTAAATTTCATAAAGAGGTTTATGGATTATAATTCCTTTTATTCCAAAAGGTGATATTGGTATGATGAAAGTTTTTAAATACTCATTAAATATCCACTTATTATTAAGGTATATTATTAATTTAGAATGAATATATGGATATGTGCCTTAAAAATCCACACTTAACATTAAGGGGGAGTGTTGGAAAATTTAATGGTTAAGTGGTGCATTTATGTACTCTTAATACATTAATTAAAAAATTAAATAAATTATATGATTTATTATTTATGAGGTCATGCTCATGTAATAATAAATCATATCATTATTAATGTTCAAATTATTAGTCTAGGTTAGAATCATCACCTTATGGTCAAAGATGACAACCCATGTGACCAAGGGGACAAAGTCAGGCCCATGTACTGTGACCATTGGAAAGGGTCCCACTTCTCCAATGGTCACATTACATGGTCTTGAATTTGTCCCTTTGGTCACATGGGTTGGCATGTTTGACAAAAAGGTCATGATTCCAATCTATACCAATAATTATAATATTAATAATAATATGCTTTATTATTGTATGAGCATGACCTCATAAGTAATAAATCATATTATTTATTTAATGTTGTAACTAATGTATTAAGGGTACATAAATGCACCACTTAAACATTACATGTTCCAACACATGTTTTCCTTGGAACAAGATTTTAACATGGATCCTCAAGCCTAGAAGTAGAAATAAATGAAAGCAATTGAGTCAAAATTCATCAAAGAAACTTGGGGACCAACCAGGCTCCTCAATTGGTAAATATAAGTCTAAGCTATACTAAATATGAGAAACATAGGATGAAGAGGTTGCATATAGACTAAAACAAGGTTATTATGTGGACATTTGATGACCTGAATATCTTTGATTTGAGGGTCATTACTCACACCATCCCTCTAAAGCCAAAAAATAAGTTGTTCAAATAAAGACAAAGAATAGTAAACTTGATCTTGGAGCCTCTTATGAGAATGAGTACATAATCTTTTGGATGTCAAAATTGTTTTCTTAATTAGGCACTCAGCTTTTCTAGCTAACCTTGTACTGATAATAAAAAAGGATAGAGAATCAAGATTTCATTGATCTTAATAACTTAAGTAGAGCTTCAGAAAGGGATAATTATATTCTATATTTTTTGGATGAGGTAATAAAAATGGTGAGTGGTTCAGAGATGATGTCCTTCTTGAATGGATTCTTAACCTATAACTAGGTATTGGTTAAAGGAAAATATTGGATGAAGACCACCTTCACCACCAAATGGGGAACCTTTGTGTATAAAAAGATGTCATTTAGCTTAATCAATGCAAAATCCACTTTCCAAAGAGGGATGGATTTTACCTTTTAGGGACTAGTGGGGAAGTGCATGATCATCTATATAGATGATCTTACAATATTTTCTAATAACAAAGTCAAACACATAGACCATTCACCGAAATTTCTAGATAGATGCATGAGATATGGATTTTATCTAAACCTTAAAAATGTATTTTTAGAGTTACTGAAGGAAAATTATTGTGTTATATTATAACCAAATATAGGATCTCCATTGACCTAGATCATGTATAGGCCATCTCTAAGCTAACTCCACCAAAAAATAAGAAAGATCTAAATTATTTATTTGGAAATATAATATTCATGAGGAAGTTCATATCTATTTTTGTATAAATTATCAAACCATTAAATGCCATGATGAAACATGATGCCAAAATTGAGTGGACAATGAAAGCCAAGAAATATTTCCAAGACATCAAAATTATAATTGCTCAAATACCAGTCTTGATTAGTCTAGATTTCAATAAAGATTTATATTTTTATTCATTCACCTTAGAACACAAAATTGTTTTAATGTTGATGCAAAAGGTGGAATATAATGAACACTCCATTGCCTTCATGAGAACCAATCTAAAGGATATAGAACTAAAGTACTTCATAATTCATAAGTGGATATACGCCTTGATCAAGGCCATCAAAAATTTTAGACATTATATTATGCAAAATAAAATATATTACATTATTTTTGACCTGGATATCAAACTCACACATAACTATAATGAGGTAGGAAAAAGAAGAGGAAGGTGGATGGCCAAATTTTAGGGGTTTGACCATGAAATTATACCAACTAAAATGGTAAGAGACTAGGGCTTCATCTAGATGATGAATAAAACTAACTGATGCATCCACATAAAAAAAATTCAATGATACCCAAGTAATGGGTGGAGAATGGTACTCACATATAATTCACTACCTGCTTATAGGGACATGTCCTCTAAAATTGAACATAGAGCAAAATGGAGCCATACAACTCAAATAAATTTATTACATGATCAAGAAAGGGGTCCTTTATAAAAATAAATATGAAAGCATCTACCTAAGGTGTATTTTAGAATAAGAATCTAAGGACATCTTGGATAACCTACATCAAAATATTGGCAATGGGCATCCTTCTAGAAATACTAGAGCTCATTAAATTATGAGGATGGGATATTATTGGTTCACAATATTCAAAGATGTGTACAACCACATTAAATTCCTCCACAAGTGATAGGTATTTAAAAAGAGAGAGGTGAATGTTGCTATTCCTTTATATCTATTCATAGAAGTATTCCATTTCATCTAATGGTGCCTATAATTTGTTTGGGTAATAAATCTAAACTCTTCATCAAGACACAAGTTTATCCTCACAATTACTGATTACTATACTAGTTGGATAGATGCTATTACTACTAATAATTCCCAAGCCATATATGTCATCAAAATTTTCAAAGAAAACATAGTCATCAAATTTGACATACCTATTTCATTAGGCTACGATAATGGTCCAACATTCCAATCTACTGAATTCACAAAATGAGCCTATAATAATTAGATCACCCTCAAGTTCTCTTCAAACCATTACCCATGAGGAAGTGAAATATATGAGTTGAATAATAAGAACATGATGGATTCCATAAAAAAATATACATAGAATAAACCAAAAGAATGGCATCTTTTATTGAAATATATACTATGATCAAATAGAACTAGACACAAGTAAGATCTCAAGGCTTCAATTTTTTTGTTGGTCTATGGATGACATTTAGTCTTGCCCATTACTCTGAAGCTACCAATGCATTAATTCAAGATAAGAGAGTAACATCTAGACTACTTGAGATAGTCTAGTTAGAAGGTGCTAGAAGTGAAGCACTACAAAACTTTAACAAATATTAGGATATTATCAAATGATGGTCTAATAAGAGATCCAAAATAAAGGTTTTTAGGATCTCAAACTCAGTGATCCTTTGAGATAAATCACATGAGAATAAATTACAACATGATAAGTTCAATATATTATGGATTGGACCATATCAGATATCTAAAATCCTTGGAAATAATGCCTTTCAGTTGAAATATCTCCAAGGTATAGCCCCACCTTTCTAATCAATGGATTTTTTTTGAAGAATTAATTCATTTCTATCCTAATTGGAGATGCATCAGAGTAAACTATAAGTAGAGATTTGGAGTAGATGTAAATTAAATTTACTACTTTCTATAGTAGATTTACTACTTTCTAGATTAAATTTTTTGATTTCTAAACTAAATTTCCTACTTTTTGCACTTGGTTTTTTAGGTTAGTTTTGTTGATTTTAGTAACTTAGTTTTCTACTTTACATATTAGTTTTCTAGGATTTATAACTATATCAAACAATTTCTTGAACTTAATCTAAATGGATGTGATAAAATAAAGGGGATGATACCTAAAAACATGATTGGTGCTCATGAAAATTTATTGACAGTACTAGACTTTATGGAGTTGAGGTATGTATAATGATTGAACTTTGTTTTATTTGGATTGAATATGCTTACTCAATTATTGGCACCTAATATAATATACTCATACAAATTTTAGGAAAAATTTCCATTTCCAAAAATGTACTACATTGTCACATGCTAAAACTTGGGCAAGAGACCTAAACATAAGATACGATATACACTGACAAGGAGATATTGACCAATAAGTTTTATTACTCATACACCCAGTCAAAGGTGGTTCCCAACCTTTCTCTATTTGTGTTTAAAAAAAATCATGCAAATTGATAGAGGATAGTTGATTCAAGTAAACTAAACTGGGAATATGGGCACCTAGGTGGTAGTAGAATAAGGCTTTGGGTGAAACTAAAGGTATCTCTATCATAGATATGAATGCTTGGGTGGTAGTAGAGCAATACACAGGTTTATTTTTTTCACCCAAGATTATTTTTTTAATTAGTTGTAAATTCAAAAGTTAAGATGAAGGCTATATGTTAATTTAGGTCTTTGATAAAATATTCATAACCAAGATATATTCACACACTAATCCAAAGAATGGGAAGGCTAGTATATTACATGATGAAGAAAGATTTTATTCTAAAAACTAGATTTACTTATTCTTTATTTTTTAAAACTAAAGTTTTATAATAATATATTTCTAAAATTCTAGGTTCTCAAAAAACTTAGTAGTATTTTCCCTTGTGAGTTTCCATTTGTTTTCTCTAATACACCAACCCCTTTTTAAAAATTTTAAAATAGGGGGCCATTATTTTAAAATATTTATTTAGAGAGATATGAACTTAAAAATATATGATTTTATTGTCATTCATTTTCCATCTATGTTTATTCCCATAGAATCTATCATTACACAAGTTCAAATTATGAAAATTTAAACTTAAACTAGTATCTTCAGTCATTTCAAACCTTGGGTTTTCATGAATTTTATTTCAAGGCCAATGTTCTAATTTATGAGCTAATAATACTAATATTTATATGTCCTAGTTGGTATGTTTTGAGTCAAATGATTATAGGATAAGGACCATTAATTTTTTGTAACCAGATGCATACTTTTGGATTCCATGGTTCAAATCTTTAGAATATTCCATGCTATTAAAAGTTTAAGTCTTTTGTGCTCCTGGGCTCTGTGAACTCACCACATGTCACATACTCATTAAAATAGAAACATTAATACTTCATATATTTATTAGCAAATGTTAAATGTTATGCATTCCCATGTGATAATTCTCTCAAGCCTCAAGGGTTCTAAATAATTGAAACTTGGCACATTTTCATTAAATCAAACCTATGGAAGGGTTAAGTGTTATTTGGTTTATATTCTAATGGTTTCAAGCTTGCATATTTTTTGGGTGCCCAATATCACTCCACATGTCTTGATCATATTAACCCATGGCCATGAGAATGTTGATTGTTAAAAGGTATACTAATATTATGATCCAATCTCTTGTGCTCTGAGATCAAGTTACATGGCATGATCATGTTAACTCATAACCACGAGCCCTGCACAACACATTTAAGAAATCTACATGGTTGAGTTAATGAAGACATGACAAGTGTCACTATCCAAAATAGGCATGGCTAAAATGTGAAAATAAAACTTTGATAGCACAATAAAGGATTGAATCAATGAATAATTGACATCTATCCCAAAATTGATGACTATACATGAAACACTAATGAATAGTTTCTATTTGGCAAATAAGTGCACCTCCAAAGATGATTGGCACATTCAAATTGAAATGGACATTAAAGAAAAAGTTTGTTATCTACATTGAAGGCATATAAATACATTCAATACTTAGGTATGTGAATAATATATGCAAAATTTATGCTAAGATTAATTCACTTTGCCATTACTATTTTAATCAAATGAGTGTATTTTAGAGATTCTCTTATGCCAAGTGAGCCCTAATTTCTTTTAGCTAGTAATCACAAAATGAAATAGTCAAGACACCAAAATAATTAATAGTGGATAAAGAAGAACAATGTCTTCTTCAAAATAAAGTAACCCCTCAGTCCCCTCCCCATATTCATTAATAGAATTAACAGAGCATAATGATACAATGTTTGAGAAGAGTACACTAAATTTAAAGTTCTCACATTACTCAGTTCTCTAGGGAGAGGTGGAGTATATCTAGCCATACTCTATTGAAGATAAACTCACTATAGAATCCAATAAATACATTGATGATTTGGTACTGATCAAAGAGTAAAGACTCCACCAGATGATAGCTAAACCTGAGGTAATGTCATGTATCGACCTTCTAAAAGTTTTATTTATTAATAGAACCATTTATGGAGATATTTTGAATTTTAGGAGAGTTAGGAGTTCTTCTACTTATATTTTAGATAGGGAATTAAAGATATACATTAGGCTTCCATGTCTTGAGACCACCTATAATCAAGTCTCAACCAATGTTTGACTTGATAACAACATAATAGAGGGAAAGCTAAAATAATCTCTTGCAAAAGGTTAGACGATGAATCCCAAAGGGGCTATCTCCTCCAATTTCATTATCAAATTGAAACTTGGAATTGAAATAGCCATGCCCCTTTTAAATAGACTACATGGTTTCTCTAGCATTGCATATGTTTAGGTTGGATGGGTTCCATTTTTAGATATACTCCTGATATCTAACCAATTGGAAGCACTTGGGGATATTGTAAGTGCCTAATTAAAGTCATAGGTGCTCCACCTTGATCAAAGGCATGTTAAAAACTTATATAGGATGTTTTACTTATTGGATGTAGTGATGGCCATAGTCTAAAAGCCTTATGGCTAGGGGTGGAAGCCCTCAAATGATTATTTGATATATAGAGTTAGAGAAGACTTTCATTTCATGTTCATCCATATATATATAAATGAAATTAAAAGGATATGTAATAAGGTCTATCCTCATATATATCAGGCAATGCAGGGCTCCCAAATGCCTAGATTATTAGAAAACATGATAAGAATCCTAAGTAAGATGGGAGGCTATTAGTTATACCTAGATGTAACTATCATATGGGTAGAAGGAATAAGGAAATATCCCCTACTATTGCCACATCATGTTCCACACACTATAGTATAATAAGAAATTACATATTAAGTCTTTAATAAAATTGACTAGGAATTAGGTCAAAAACATTTTCCCTACTATTTTAAGACTCTAATGAGCATTAGGTAGCATCAATATGTGATTAAGACACATTTTATTCAATCTAGGAAAGTTATAACTTAGTATAATTTAAAGCTTGTTCCTTTTAATAAATGGGACCCTAAGAAGAAAGTAAGGGGGTATATTAAGCCTATTAAGAAAAAAGAAGAAGCTACATGTCTCATATGATCACCAAGGTTATGATCATGATCAGATCTTCCTGAATACATTAGATGATTTAGAGGTATAGAAAAGAATGAAAGATAAATCCATGTCTATGATATATGCCCATGCCTTATAAGATAACCCTAAGGCAAAAGAAGAATATGTATAAAATACATGGAGATAACAATGGCCTCCATCTCAACCACAAGATTCTCAAACATAAGATGAACCTCCCTCCACTTTGATAGAGCCTATAAAAAGACAACCAAATGAATATGGTAGTAAAAAAGTATCCAATTCTTAACTTAGGAGGAAAATTTTTAGAGGTATTTTGGGTGTTCAAGTACCTTATATAATAACAACTACCCATGTTCAGGTTTTGGAATAGATACTGTAATGGAAAGGTCAGTAGTTTTTTCATTTAAACAAAGGAATAATAATTTTTTAATGAACCCTTTGCCTACACTTACTACAGTTACCTAGGTAAGTCTCCCTAAATTCTTATAAATTGATTTCTCTTCCATTTAACTACTTCAAACTCTCCTTAATTTCTTAAGTCTCTTAAATCAATCCCTATGCCTTCCACTTCATCCAATTCATCACCTTTAATTCTAATTCTTACCATAGGTGTTCTTATAACTACTCTAACATCTCATCAACCCTCGACTCCATCTATCTACACCTATTGGAGGAAACATAAGGACTCTCCTACTCCCTCCCAAGATAAGAAACTAGAAGAGGGGCCATAATTTTTTCTCCCCATTATAGAATAAGTTAGTGAAGAGGAAGAGGAAAAAGATGCATAGGATATAATAGAACTTGCAAAAGAAGAGGAAGAAGCTGAATAAGTGATATCTTTGGTTGACTATCCTTCTAAGGAGGAAGACCAAAAAATGGGTATTGTTCAACCAAGTGATGAAGAGGTTGAGCTAGAAAAAGCTAAAAATTTGAGTTTGGGCTAGCATGAAATGAAATAAACCTTAGCTAGCCTCACATAAGAGCAAAGTCAAATAATTGATAAAGTATTCTCTTCCATTGTTTCTTTAGTTATAATGTTGAGATCTCAATTGTGAGTTTACCCTTAGTTATTCATAGGGTTGTATTATCTATGTCTATTAATACTCTGATTGATTCTAATATTTTTTCTTATCCTAGACTAATAAGAACTATCAAGGTATTCCATTTTTAGAATTTGGTCATAGTTTCTATTTTTAGTCCTAAGAATTCCCTAGTTCCCAATAAAAGGTTATCTTAAATAGAGATCTCCATGGCCCAACTATTGACCATGCCAAAAAAATAATGATTGTATAAGTAATCCCAAGTCTTACTAGATTCTTAGCTAAATTTACCCCTATGAGGGAAACATCTTTGTAGCAGAGGGTTTATCATAAAGTTCGTAAATTTACTATTCAAATAACTGCATCCTTACCAACTTATTTTATTACATCCCTTATAATGACTCTTCCACCCTCTACATCTTCAGACCCTACTCATAAATTTGAAATAAGATAACTTATTATTCCCCAATAAGTGAGATAGATACAAAATGTTATGAATGAAAGATAAAATTTTGTCTTAGCTAAACTTCTCACAGTCTCCACTTAGTTCCATAAGCAAAGTGGGACTATTCATAGAGTAAGGAAGAAGAAGATGTTAAACCTAAAAAAAAAGTGAAGTGGAGTTTTAACAAAGAGATAACTTGTTCTCTTTTGCAAATAAGCCCAAGATAAATCCCAATGAACCTAAAAAAAGTATTGAGGAGACATTAAAACAATGGAACTAAATATAAATTACACAAGCCTCTCAAGAAGTTATTGTTGATGTTTAGGGTGAAACCATTAAGTTGTAACATATTTTGTATAAAATCATGGTTTTTAGGGCAAGAAGTAAAGACAATATAAAAAATATTATTGTACTTTGGAATAGGATGAAGGATATAGAGATGAGATTAAATTTTATGGTTCAGTGCTCAAGGATTAATTATTTTAACCAATTGAATCTCATGATAAGTATAAATGCTTCTTGATGTTTAAACTATGTGATTGATAAAAGGGACGCTTATTTAAACTGGTATAAATTGATGAATAAGTTATTGGGAGTTTTTATCAGCTATGAGAGTGGGGCACTATATATTTTTGTGGACAAGAGAGTTATAAGGGTAATTACCTAAATAGGGGAACTTATTAATAAGTCCAATTTTGAGAATCTTCTCTAGGAAGTTGTAAACAAATTCAATCAAGAAGTTGAGGGGAATTTTTATAATACTAATGAGGAAGTCTTATAATTGGTTATTTTTGTGAAAAATATAGTAACAAGAGTAGAGGCTCTAAGATTTGAATTAAAAAACATAGAGGATGAACATGAAAGGTTAATGGTCGATGCTATCAGAATGTCCAAGCCTCAGTTAGTCAGTTATAAAATTATAGACAGAGTTTGATGTAGCTTATGCACTAGGTGAAGAGTTAAAATCCAAGGAATTAGCTTCTAGGTCAGTTACATGCACATAATCAACTGTTAGTGCCCATTAGCTTCACAAAGCTCTTAGTTCTTGCCTCAGTTACTACTGTAGTTATTCCATCAAATCTTCTAGTTAATGGTGACACATCAACACTTTGATATTAAAATGATTATGTATTTACATGTTATTACTAAGGTGAAAATTTAGTTCCCAATCTATTTACTATACATGCATACTATATTTTTAGTTAGAGAGTTTATTCTAGCCATTATCATTATACATGTATATTTTCATGATTCTAAATGGAAGTTTATATTTTATAATTGTAATTTTTGTGAATTTTGAAGAGATAAGGCCTTACCCATCCCAATATTAAATATATATTCTATGGATTACTTGAGACATTCCATCATTATGGTATCTTAGTGATTTTATTGTGTATGAGTTATTTATTTTAAATATAGTCACTCAATTTAAACTATATATGATTTGAATATTTTCTACATGTTGATCATAATCCCTCTTGTAGATATGCAATAATAATTTAAAAATTAGGCAACCGTTAATTTTGTATGTTTGAGTATATTATGTTTTGGTTCCTTTGACTCTTTACTATATTTTATTGTTGGTATGCTATTGCAACTTACAAAAAGTGGTTTATATTCCTTATCCTATCTAATTTCAAGTGCTAGTCTTGAAAGTCTTTATCCTTGGTTGTCCATAGGCTCTCTTTTCTACCTTCCATTTCCCTCTTTTTGAAGTTTATTTTGAAATATTATCCACCTTAGTTAGAGTCATTATCCTTCCACCCACTCCAATTAGATATAGGTTCACCCATAACCAGTCCATTCTTTGTAGATAAACTGTATCTCTCATTGTTATTCCACCAATAGGTTGTTATAAAACTAAATACCTTGTAACTTATAACTTAGAGTGAGTTTTTTTATCGATCTTAAAATGTTAGAGGCTACCTCGTAGGAATTTATTGGGTGTGTATAAAACACACAGAAATATAAGTTTTAAATTGGTACTAAAAAGAGGGTCAACACCTTTACCTCTATCCATTTTAAAGATCACTTGAGTTTCACTAGATTTATCTAGATAATTAACAAGCTCAAACTTTGATAATAACCTATTGTATCCACCTTTAGATATCTATATAAATGTTAGTATAATAGATATTTTTATAGAAGACCTATGATGCAATATCATCCCCAATAATGTAGCCTCATCTTCTAATAGTTCTGATGGCCCATCTCTAGAATGCACATCCTAATCCTCTACCTATGGCTAATTCTCCACCTCAAGCCCTAGTTTAGTTGACTAGTTCAACCATCAATGTCATATGAGTAATACATGGTTTTCTTAGAAACCTAGAGAAGTATATTCCTTCTTTCTCTCCCTTGAGAGGAAGGACTATAGAAGTACATATAAAGGCTTTCAAATGCACTCTAGGGATCCCAAATGTAACTCATAAATATGTGGCTTGTAAACTATTTCCATTTACTTTACAAGAAGTAGCCTATGACTGGTTTCTAAATATTTTAGAAGGGTCAATTACAACCTAGATAGAATGTTAAGATACCTTCTTGGCATAATTTGGATAAGTTACTAGTGAAAGTGTTATCCATCAATAATTTTCCACCATAAGGTGAGAGTTCAATGATCTAACCCAAGTATTCAATGATTAGTTTCAAAAGATGTATAATATATTATAATCTACCTATCAGCTTAATGAACCTTTGGCCCTCAAAATGTATAAAAATGTCGTAGATCCCGTGAATACTTTATTTTTACATAAAGCTATCAATATTGATACTCTACTTCTAGATTACACAAAAGCAATAAATGTAAATAAATAATTATAACCATTAGTCTTAAATATATATTCCCAGCTTTCAACTCAATTATTAGTATAACCTAGAATGTTGTGGCACATAACAATAACCTAGTAAACAATCAATTATTATTAATCCATGTTACACATAATCAACATCTCAATTTCTTAAACAATTATGCTCCTAATCATTAGAGTTAGAGTCAACATTTTATACTAGTTAATAATACTTTCACACTAGTTAATAATACTTTCACACATGAAAATGCTCCCAACTCAACTAAAATAGTCCCAAATAATGGTGTAAAAGTTGATTAATGATTTCATTAGCATGTAGAGATGTATGGGAAATAAATGTGAATATAACTCTAATCATAAAAATTAGGGTTTTAGGTTCTAAAGATACAACAAGACCTTTAATAGGTTTGGAAATAATAAGGAACATTAGGTTCCATCTAAAAAGATGCTAGAGGTCAATATCATGGATGTAACTCTTCCAAACTAGTGTCAAGTTCATATAAGTGTGAAACACATAGAATTAGATTGTATCACGTTCTTCACTACTTTTAAAATCTTCCAATAAAAGGTAGAAAGGTAATAAAATCCTACACATCAGCTAGAATTATCTTCATCTAATTCTTTAGGGCATCCTAGCACAACAATGGTCTTTGAGACTTATGACTTCCTTTTCTAAATACAAGATGACGATAATCATAAGGATATCATTAATGAGATTCATGATTTATAGTAGCAATAGAAGGTCAAGAACAATTACAACTTGAGAAGTAAGTAGCCTATGACTTATTTAATGCCTCCTAATAATGGTGCTATTACTTCCCCAAATATGAATGCCAATAATAATTCACCCCCTCTGAGGAGAGATAATCTACCTCCACCTAAGAGGGATAATCTACCTCTTCCTAAAGATAAATATCATTCATAGAGATTTAAACATTAGGGAAGGGGATGGTATAATATTATTGAAGACATGAAAATGATTAAATCTAATATAAGTCTTCATGAACTAGCTCAAATCATTGAGTAAAGAGAGCTATTACACAAGGCCCTAATAGGGAGGACTTATGATAAATCCAAGACTACTCATGTAAATGTGATGATGTAAAAAGATAAACTTAAGGTACCAATATTCCTCTTAACTATTAAAATGTTTGGCAAGAATGTACACAACTACCTAGTTGACTCTAGGGCATCAACCAATGTGATGCCTACAACTATTTATTAAAAGTTAAGTTTAACTCTTGATAAGTAAAAAAGAATGGTGCTCTAATTGGATAAATATTTAATCCCATGTGTCAGAGAATTGAAAAATGTGTGCATACAATTGGCATAAAATCCACATGTGTAACAAACTATTGACATCCTAGTCATAGACATTTAAGAAACATGACTTGCTAATAAACTGAGACTAGTTAAAGACATTGAATAGGTACATGGCCACATATTTATCCCACACATGGCTGCCCTAGAAGGATTGCCAAATCAAAACAGGGTAGACATGAAACTGAAATGAAGTACTTAATTATTAAGTACAATAACAATAAATAACAAGTTGACTTTGTATCGACACATGCAGGTATGTATGCTTTCACCACCAAACAAAAATTGCATGGAAAATAATTTGAAGGTCCTTCTCAACTATGGACTTTACAATTTGATGGGAATCATTTAAAATAAGGTTATAACATTGATGTAGCCCTAACATACCTGAAAGGTAAACAATACCTAACTACTTATAGGTTATAGTTCCTCTACACCAATAATAGGGCCATGTATGAAGCCCTGATCTTAGGCCTATAGTTCACATTAAAACATAATGCCAAGTAATAATTAATATTCAGTGACTCTGATTTGGTCATAAACTAGATAATAAATAAGTACCAATTCAAGATTGAATGTATAAGAATACAAACTAATATTGGGACTTGATTGAATATTTTGAAGTACTTGGCATCAAGGCCATCTCAAGACAAAAGAATTAGATAGCCAATTCATTGGCAACTCTGCTACCAATCTGACACCACTCTAGAAATAAAAAATGCACAAATTTTTAGTGAAATTAGTCCCATGCCTTTCTATCCTAGATAATATGGGCAACTTCCAAGTGTTCAATGATGATTAACAAATCATATAATTCTTAAAGAATTTAGGGTCTTTTAAATCCCAAATAATAGATGAAAAAATATCTAGCCTATGCAAATTTAAAGTATGGGAGAAGATGGTATTTTAAAATTAAAATAAAACCAAATTACCTTAGGCACGATTTACTTGGAATGAGCTTTTGATGTTGATATTTAAGCCTAAAAGTATAAATAGATGAAAACAATTAAGTTTAAATTCATTAAATAAAACTTGGGGACCAACCATTCTTCCCAATTAGTGAATATAGGTCTAAGCTATATTGAAGATGAGAAGCACATGATGAAGAGGTTGCTTACAAACTACACGAATGTCATTATGTGGACACATGATAATTTAAAGATATTTGATGAAAGGGTCATTACTCACACAATCCCTCTAAATCTAGAATCATAAGTTGTTTAGGAAAATACAAATATGAGTAAAATTTATCTTAAAGCCTTTTATAGAGATTGGAATATAGAAGATAGGATGAAGATTTCCTTTACCACCAAATAGGGAACCTTTATGTATAAAAGGATGTTGTTTGACTTAATCAGTGTAGGGGCCACTATTTAGACTGTGATGGATTTCACCTTTTAGATATTAGTAGGGAAGTCATCATCATCTACATTGGATGATCTAATAATATTTTCTAAGAAAATATATGACCATGTAGACCATCTATAGAAAGTCCTAGATAGATGCATAATATATGGAGTTTCTCTAAATGCAAAAAAATATTTTTAATATTATTGAAGGAAAATTGCTAGGTCATATTATCATCAAAGACAAGATATCCATTAACCCATATCACATCTAGACCATCTCTAAAATAACTCCACACAACAAAAAGAAAGAGTTAAAGTATTTATTTGGCAAGATCAATGTCAAGAGGAAGTTCATTTCTAGTTTTGCAAAAACTGTCATTATTAAATGCCATGGTGAAATAGGATGCCAAGATTGATTTGACAATAGAGGCCAAGAAAATTTTATAGGACATCAAAATTGAAATTAATCAAGCCCTATTCTTGATTAATTTATATTTTAGTAATTGCAGTACTCACATAAAAGGTGGAAGATAATGAACATCCCATTACCTTCATGAACACCAATTTTAAAGATATGAAATTGAAGTAATCCATAATTGATAAGGAGATATATGACTTGATCAAGGCCATAATTTTTTTTATATATTATATTTTATGAAATAAGACATATGCCATTGTCCCTAACCTAACTGTCAAACTCATCCTTAGCCAAAATTAGCTAGGAGAAAGAAGAGGAAAGTGGATGGCCAAAATTCAAGAGTTTGACCTTGAAATTAGACCAACTAAAATGGTAAGAGGCTAAGGCTTAATATAATTTATGACTCAAAATTACACATGCATCCACATCAATAAAATCAATGAGGCCTAGGTAACAAGTAGAGAATGGTACTCACATATCATCCACTACCTTTTTATAGGGACATGCCCTCTAAAATTAAAAGTAAGCCCTTTGGCTCAAATTGTCTCATTACATGATCAAGAAAGGGGTCCTTTATAGAAATAAATACAAAGGCATATACTTAAGGTGTGTTTTAGAAGAGTAATCTAAGGGCATCCTAAATAACTTACATCAAAAGATTGAAAATAGGCATCCCTCTTGTAATACTACATCTCATAAAATTATTAGGATGATCTATTATTAGCGCATAATATTTAAGGATGTGCATAACCATGTTATAACTTATCATGAGTGCCAGGTATTTTTAATAGAGAGGTGAATACTACTATAAATTTACATTGATGTATACCCTTTCACATAATCCTAGGATTTCAACTTGGTATTAAACATAAGTTAAGGAAATTATTGGTACATGATGATTTAGAACTAGTCATCAAGTAGGTACATAGCCAATATCAATGATAGACTTATTATCTAAAGATGTATAAATTTAGAGCAAGGGATTTAATTGAAAGCTTCCTTTTTTTTATTTTTTCGCAAACCCTTAAAGGTTGGGAACCATTTTATTATCTAGGTTTTAAGGAATTCCAAAACTTTTACTCAAAAAGCATCCGCTTCTAGTCACTTAGTTCTACCCAAGAAATTTTATGATGTGAAATTAAGTTCCAGTACGTATGGACCTTCAAAATGAGCCATCATATGCACACTTATTCAAAGTCTCTTCGATTTTAGAGAATATTGAGGACATAACCATTTTATTAGAACAAGGAGTTTTTCCTACACACTATGTTGAAAAAGATAAAAAGCAACTATTCGCATGAGCCACACCTTTTAGTATTATCAATGTATTTTTTTAAAAAATGGGTAAGGATGATGTGTTGTGTAGAGTATCCTTAGAGCATGAAAGACTATAATTACTAAAAGGAGGATTTAAACCTATGTGAATGATTCCCATTCAAAATTAGATTCATGTCCAAGGTAGGAGACTCACCAACCCAAATGGGAATACCCACCAACCTCATCTTTAACTCATTCATGCACCACATGGAAAATGGTGTCATACTTCTACTATTCCTCTTTTGGCATGATTCTTCATAATAAATACTATAAATACCCCCCTCTCCTTCACCCAAGGTTAAGTGAGAAGTTAGTATTTTGTTATTAACATATTATTGCAAGTTTTTGAAGGAGTTTATCATTTTGGAAGTCATACACATCTTGGAGGAAAAGAGCACGAAGCAACAAAACTCTACCAAAATCATCAAGGATCTTCAATAAGCTAATCTTCATCAACAAACATCTTCAATAATTGAGGTAATCTTGTTATTTATCTATCTTAATTAATTTATTAATTTATTTTACTTATATTACTTCCTTTCTTACCCTCTTGTCATTTCATCCTCTTACCTATATCTCTTTACCCTCTTGATCATCCTTTACCCTTTTCCCTCCTTGGCCTCATTTTGACCATTTGCCCCTTTTCCTTCTTGGCCCTCTTTTAAACCATTTATTCCTCTTGTTTTCCTGAACATATTTCCCTTCACCATCCCAACCATTTCCTAACCCCAACCAAATCATTCTTTTTACCTTTATCAAATCAATCCAAATAAAAAACAACTTTGTTTTAACCAATTTTCAGCATTAACATTATTTAAACTAGTTGCTTTATTTTAGCCATCTAAGCAAATCATTTAGTTTTCTTAATTAATTTAATGTTATTTTCTATTATTAGTTTCTAAATTCTATCTTTTGTGCCTTTTATATAAGACCTATCATATGCCTATTTTGAGCCTAGATTTTGTGCTGCATTTGGCCAAAACACTTAGAAACATTTATTTTCTTAGATTAGACTTATTTGGAGCACTTTATACCTAGAGTTTGGAATTCTAGTTTTATTTCATCTACTTGACCTTTTGTGTAATTCATTTGACATTAGAATGTTTTGTATCACATTTTAGCATAAACCTTTTTGGAGATACAACTCCATCCTTCATCCAATTTAAACCAATTTCAAACCATTTATCCTTTGGACATTGCTTTTCAAAGTTTATATAACTTTAATCCTTTATGTGAAACATTCATCATTGATTTGAATATGTCTCACTATACTCATAGCAGAGACATGTATAATCTAGGATATGATAATGTGGCCTAGACCTTATCAAGATAATAAATCTAAACTCTTTAGCAAGACATAAGTTCATCCTCACAACTACTGATTAATGTACTAGGTGGACAAAGGTTATTGATACTAAGAATTTCTGAGCCATAGATGTTATCAAATTCCTTGAAGGAAACATAGTCACTAGATTTGACACACCTATTTTATTAGTTTGTGGAAAAGTTCCATAATTCTAATCTACTAAATTCATAAATTGCCCTACAAGAATTAGATCACTGTCAATATCTCTTCAAACCATTACCCATAGGGAAATAATGTAATCGATTCAACCAATAAGAACATGATGGATACCATAAAAAAATCTACATTAAATAAATTAAGAGAATTCCATCTCTTATTAAAGTATGGACTATGGGTAGATAGAACCAGGCATAATTAAACTCTTAAGGATTTACCTTTTTGGTTGGTATATGGATGACAACCAGTCTTCCTCATTAGTCTAAAGATACTAATGTATCTATTCATGAAATAGTATATGGGTGAAGATGAGAGAGTAACATCTAGATGACTTGAGATAGTCTAGTTAGAAGACATAATAACTGAATCACTGCAAAAATTCAATAAACATCAAGACATTATCAAATGTTGGTTTGACAAGAGATCCAAAATCAAGGCTTTTAAGATTTAAGACCTAGTGATCCTTTGGGATAAATCACATGATAAAAAAGGGAAACATGAAAAATTAAATCCCTTATGGATTGGAACATATTAGGTATTTTAAATCTATGAAAATAATACCTTTCAGTTGAAAGACCTATAAGTTAAGAACCTCATCTTTTTAATTAATGGACAATTTTTGAAGTAATACTTCATGGATACTCCAACTAGAGATGCATCAGAGTAAACAGTAAGTGGAAATTTAGAGTAGGATTAGATTAAATGTACTACTTTTTAGAGTATATTTAGTTCTTTTTAGATTAAATTTCTTTCTAGATTAAGTTTCATGCTTTCTATACTTGGTTTTATTTAATTTAGTTTTATTGTTTTTAGTAGCTTAGTTTCCTAATTTTTAGACTAGTTTTATAAGTTATAGAACTATCTCAAACAATTTATTAAATTGAATCCAAAAGGATGTACAAAAAGAAAGGGGATGATAGCAAAAGGGAGCACAATTAGTGCTCATAAAAATATATTCTGATAGTACTAGACTTTATGGAGTTGAGGTATAAATGGTGATTGAAATTTATTTTATTTAAATTGAATAGCCTTAATTAGATCTTGGCACTTACTCTAATATACTCATGAATATTTTATAAAAACTTTCCATTTCCAAAAATGTACTATAATATCACAAAATAAAACTTGCGGTATGAAATATTAAACATAAGACATGATATATAGTGATAGGGACATATTGACCAATAAATTTTGTATTCATGTACCTAGCTAAAGGTGGTTTCCAACCTTTATCTATGTTTAAAAAAAAAACTATCATGGAAACTGATAGAGGATAGTCGATTTAAGTAAACTCTACTAAGGCTATGGATGCTTGACTGGTAGTAGATTAAGCCTTTTGGTGGAACCAGAGTTATCTCTGTCAAGGTTATAGACACTTGGCTGGAAGCAGAGTAATATATAGACTTCATTTTTTTCATTGGTTACAAAGTTAAATGTCAAAATAAAACCTATAGTGTTAATTTAGGTCTTTTCTAAAATTTTCATAGACAAGAGAAATTGATTTCAATAGATCACACACTAATCCAAGGAATGGGAAGGTTAGTATGTTACATGAAGAAGTAAGAGTTTATTTCAAAAGTTGAATTTCTTTATTCCTTCTTTGTTAAAATTAATTTTTTATCATAATATATTTCTAAAATTTTGGGTTCTCAAAATACTTAGAATTATTTTTCAATGTGAGTCACTATTTATTATGCCCTAACACAACACCACATTTTAAAATTTTAAAACAAGGTCCCATCATTGTAATATATTTATTTAGGGAACTATGAGCCTAAAAATCTATGACTTAGTTGTCATTAATTTACCATATAAAGTTATTTCCATAGAATATAACATTACATAAGTTTAAATTATGAACATCTAAGTTTAAACTAGTATCTTAAGTCACTTTGAAGCTTGGGTTTTCATGAATTTCATTTCAAGGTAGATGTTATGATATAAGATCTAATGGTATTAATATTTCTACATCTAAGTTGAAATGTTTTAAATCACATGATTATAGGTTTAGGATCATTAACCTTTCATAATCAGACCCATAATTTTATATTCCATGGTCTAAGTCTTCTAAAGATTCTATGCTATTAAAAGTTCAAGTCTTTTGAACTCCTAGATTCTAAAAACTCAAAATGTGGTACATTCTTGATAAAACAAAAATACAGAGAGTTCATCTATTTATCTACAAAGGTTAAAGGTTTTTCATTCCCATGTGTTAATACTCTTGAGCCTCTTGGGTTATAAGTGATTAACACTTGGCACATTATCATTAAAATGAACCTACAAAAAGGTTAAGTGATTATTTGGTTTGCATTCTAATGTTTCTAAGATTTCATGTTACCTACGTATTCAAGATCACTCCATGTGTCTTAATCACATTAATATGTGGACAAAAGAAGATTTATGGTCAAAAGGTATACTGATATAATGGTCCAAGGTCTTGTGATCCTATATTAGGTCACATGGCTTTATCACGTTAACTCACAACCATGGGACTTGCACAAAACAATGAAGAAATACAAAGGGTCAGGTTAATAAAGACTTGACAAGTTGTATTATCTAAGAGAGGCATAGACAAAACATGAAAAAAAAGATCAAAAGCATGGTAAAGGATCCAATTAATTAATAATCGATAGTTGTCTCAAAAGCGATGACTAGACACAAAAACTAATGAATGGTTACCATTTGGAAAATAAGTGTACCCACCAAAGTTGATGGGCACATTCAAATTAAAATGGGTATTAAAGTAATTTTTTTTTAATTTTTATTGAAGGTGCATGAGTACATTCAATACTTAGGCCTATGAATGAGATATGCAAAATATACATTAAGAAGAATTCACTTTGTTATTACTCTTTTAAACAAACAAGTGTAATTTTTAGCTTCCTTGATGCCAAATGAGTCTTGATTTCCTTTAGCTAACAAGTTAATAATGAACCAATCAAGACACCAAAATAATTAATAGTGACCTAAGAATAATAATGGCCTCTTCTTCAAAATAGAGTAAGCCTCTAGTCCCCTCCCCATATTAATTTATTACATTATCATAGTATAAACATACAATATTTGGTTAGAGTGCCCTAAATTTATAGTTCTCACATTACTTGGCACTCTAAGAAGAGGTGGAGCCTATTCATCCATACTTTGCCTAAGATCAACTCACTTTAGAAGCTAAACAATAAATTGATGATTTTATAATAATCAAAGAGTAAGGACTCCATGAGGTAAAAACTAAACTTGAGGTAATGCCTTGTATCAACATCCTAAAAGTTTTATTTATTAATGAAACCATTATTGGAGATATTCTACATGTTAGGAGAGTCAACAATGCTTCCTCTTATATTTTATGTAGGGAATTCTAGATATACCTTAGGATTCCCTATCCTAAGACCACCTATAATCAATTCTTAGCCAATGTTTGGCTTGAGTACACCATAGTAGAGGGAAATATAAAAAATGACATGCAAAAGGTCAGAAGATGAATCCTAAAGGGGATATCTCCTATAATTTCATTATCAAATTTAAACCTAGATTATAATACCCATGACCCTTTTGAATAGACTTTATGGTTTCAATATTACATATGTTCAAGTTTAATGGGTTTTATTATTAGATATACTACTGACATATAACCAATTGGTGGCTCTTAGGGAGATTATAAGCGCCTAGTTAAAGTCACAGGTGCTCCACCCTAATTATAGGCCTACTGACAATAACTTTTATGTGATGTACTGACTAATGGATGTAGAAATGCCCATAATTTATAATCCCTATGGCTAAAAGTGGTAGCCCTAAGATGAGTATTTTATAAATAGGTTTAGAGAAGAATTTTCTTTCATATTCATTCATAGATATATACATTAAATTATAAGGATATGTAATTAGGTCTATCCTCATATATATCTATCAATGCAAGACACCCTAATGCTTATATTATCAGAAAATATGACAAGGATCCTAAATAATATGGGAGAATATTTATTATACATATATGTATTTAAAAATAGGGTTAGAGAAGACTTTTATTTCATCTTCATTCATAGATATGTAGAAACTCAAAGATTGCACAGTTTTAGATGTCAAAACACCTTAAACCCCTACCCGACGCTAAAGCTAGTTGACTTATCCCCCATTTATTAATTTACTAAATTAACTTTTAATTCACCTTATTTTAAATTATTTTCAACCATTTCACCCATTTTTCCTTAAAAACTCAATAGTTGATGGTCAAATTAATCATTCATGGTCAGGTCATCAAACCAACTTTAAATCCAATTCCAACTGTGTACGAGATAAACATGGCACAATTTAGAAACTTCCCTTATGTGGTGATAACAAGATTTAAATAATCATAATAGGAAACTTTATCTTCCATCATAATTAACAACTTCTTCCTACAAAATTAGTAACTTCATCCTATAAAAGGAGAGAGGTATAAAGTGAAAAGGATCAAGAAATCCACAAATTTGCATCCATGATATCAAATCTTCTTATACAAGTATCCATCATCCCTTCAACAAGAAATAAACAACAAATAAAACTTGAACCTCTATCTAAATCACATTCAAAGGCTAAAGTATTGTCACTCTAGCTAAATTACTTTAGCTATCTAACAAGTCATAGGTAAATTTATACTTGTTTCTTCATTTCATTTCATTTTACCCTAACCTGATCAAATTCATCTTCCAACCTTGTATTTATAACCAAACCCATATTCCAACCCTTACCTAACCATCTACCCAATATTCATTCCCTTTTTGAACATTTCTAGAATTATAGAGGCAACCACTGATGGTTATCCCAACTATTGATGGTCACCTCAACTATTGATGGTCACCCAACCATCAATGGTCAACCCAAAAAATAATGGTTCACCCAACCATCGATGATCACTGTGTCAAAACAACAAGTTATATTTAATCCCTTTACCTTAATCAGACCATGCTTTCTATGTTCCTTCTTGTTCATAGAGGCTTCTTTGATTTTTAAACCTGACCCTAACTATGTTAGCACACGTATTGACCCAATTTTTCTATTTTTAGTCATTTATTTAACAAGAATTTTACTTTTTTCTTCTTGCATACATTTAATTTCACATTATTAAATGCAATTATTCTTTCTTTTCATCTACATCAACTTAATTATTAGAAATAGTGGATTGACAGCCTCCTAACAAACATACACTTATTGGATCTAGCTCACACTAGGAAGTCCACTCAACCATCTCACTAACAAACCCCTTTTCTGGTGTCTTTCTTATCTACAGGTTATTCCTTCTAAGATAAAGAGGAGTTCCCATCATCATTTGAATCATGTGTGCACTTTTATCAGGTATTCTTTTACACACCTCTTTTACTAGTTTCTTACTTGCTTTCAAATTAAAAAATGAGCAAAAATTAAGAGAAATATTTTGGCACACCTAATGGGACATAACATCCCTTTTTATTCCTTTATTCTATGCCCATCCAGAAAAATTTGAAATTTATTTTGAGCTTAAAATAAACCTTTTACATACATTGATTGCTTGCTTGTTTTAGTTCATCTAGTAATTTAAAATCAAATTATTTAATCATATCTTTCACTCTTGTTATCACACACTTTTGACAAACCACATAACCAATCAACACATCAAAACAAACTTGAGACAAGGCTTGATTAAGATTTCATCACCTAGCGGTAAACCTTACCCTTTTTTGACAATCCTACTTAGAGGTCATTATCGAGGGTAGAACCAACTCAACTCTCTAATTAAGTATAAAATATAAAATTTAGTATATTTTGGCTAATCACTTGACACCCTTATCACTATGGCATGTAAAGTGATGGGGTAGGACCCAATATCAAGCCATGTACTGAAGATCAATACATATTTTCTCTCTTAAGAACCTAAACACAACCTAAAACCAATCTTATATTTCTTCTTTAGTGCCTGATCTACAAACCAAATTTCCTCTTCACACTTTTTAAGGCATAAGCCAAAAGTGATTAAAAAAGAACCATAGGTTTCTAAACACAATTTAGTATATGTTTGCTTTCCTTGAGATATTTTCCTTTAGCTTTCTTTATGTTTGAGTTGTGAGTTTCATTATTTCTTTTTTATTCCTCTCATGGTCTTTACTAGACAATAACTAAGGAATCAAACCAACCAATAAACCACCTTCTTCTTCTTCCTCCATAGAGTATACTTTTGATGTTGAGGGTTTCCCTCATTTTTCTCTATCTCCTATCATGCCTTTGATTGTTGTTGAGGGTGATCTATATTTCACTTCCTTCCTCGATAATAACCCCATGACTCTTAAGCATTACCTAAACACCTTATCTAACCATACCCCTTTTTGTTTGGTTCTTCCTACATATCCTCTCTATGGTATACCTCCCCATATTATCATGGGTGTTACCTCAATCTAACCCATGCTCACCCAAGCCTCTTCTTCTTCCAATATCCCATGTACTACCACTCCCCAAACTCCATCCAACATCCCAACCATTAACCAAACACCTACTATTCCAACTAATAACTTAAACATTGGATCAATCTTACCTCTTGTCACCTATACTCCTATTGTGGGGGTATCTTTTACCCCTATTTCTATAATTCCCTTTAATTCAACCAACCCATAAATATCTACCCCACTTCAGAGTTTGGTACTTTGCATACCTTAAACACTTCCACCTATTAGCACTAGAGTTACCACCCACCAATAACTAACTAGCACTTTAATACCTCTAACCCAATCTACATACATACCACCATTCACCAACCTAAACATACCTCTAAACCAATCCATATTCACCCCCAACAAGTACCCATGACATCTTACCCATATGTTTCTAACCCATAAGGACACATAGCACCTTTCACCCAACCATTTGTGCCAATCAACCCTTATGTGGCACCATCCCAACCTCCTATGACCGCTTACCAATATGTGGCTTCTTTATCACCCTATACAACTTATCCATACGTTTTTGCCACCTAACCTCAACAAAGCTTACCAATTAATCATGTAGCTTCCCAACCTCAAATATATTTGGTCAAGATGTTAATGGAAAAAATAACCAGCCTAGAATCATCTATCTCTAGGTCTCATAACCTTTTATCCAATGATAAAATCTATAATTAACCCATCCATTCTTCTATTCCTATCCATTTTTATCTTCCTAAATGGGAATTACCCAAGTTTTCCAAATTTTAAGGCAAGGAAGACCATTAACAACATCTAAGATCATTTTATCATTCTTATTATCTAATTGCATATGATGATGCTCTCCTCCATACATTCCCCATGTCTTTATTAGGAATAAACCTTGATTGGTATAGTGATCTTACCAATAACTCCATATTTTCATTCTCCCAACTGGCCCAAATATTTTTAGAGCACTTCTCAGTAAATATATCTAAAAAGGTTTCTATTCTTGATCTCTACTCTATTATGCAATTTGATGATGAATCAATTACCTATTTTGTAGCCATATGAAGAGGTTTCATCATCCATATTTATTTCTCCTTACCCCAAATTGAGTTGATTGAGCTCTTCTCTTGGGGTTGTGCCAAACATATTGCCCCCACTCTTCAAGTTCAGAATTTTAGAACTTTTGATGAGGCATTCGCCATGACACATATATTTGAAAACCAAGACATTGACAAAGGGAAATTAAAACTTCAAAACAAGAATTATAGCTTTAAATCCAATGGTCCTCCCTCTACCAAAACTAATAAATAATCTAACCATCCCAATATAAAGACAAAAGCATATGTAAACTTAGTTTTCCTAAAAAATTCTCTACCACCAATTGTCAACCAACCCCATGAAACCAATTCCTCTAACCCTTCCTACCAACAAAACCAAAACCAAAACTTAGCTCCTTAAAAATAATATACCCCTATAGGGGAGTGTTATGCTTTAGTTTTGGACACATTTCTCAAAGATAACCTCATCTAACTTCCACCTATCAAACCACCCCAATAATTTGATGCTTCTCATCATGTGCTTGGTTGGTACAATGAGAATGACCATTATGCCTTTCACTGAGTTATTGGACATGATGTTAGTAGGTTTAATACCTTCAAATATCTTATACAAATCTTAATCAATAGTATAAAGCTTACATTTGATAATCCCAATGCACCTCCTAAATAGTCCCTTGATATATTTTGTAAATCTTTTCCCAATCATGCTCCTTTTACCCATCACCATGATGACAAACCAGAATCATCTCACTCTCATGAGGCACATACCATCAACATTATTATTAGTGAGCCCATTATTGAGGAGGCCATTACCTCAACTACTTCATCCTCCATTTCAATAATGAAATTAATGGACTCACCTTCCATTCCTTTGGATACCCAAATGAAGGAATCAACCACCCCTCTCTCTTCACTTGATGAGATCTTAGCTTTATCTACCTCTCCTTTGATGGAAACACCAAAGGAGACAACTTTTGCTTTAACCATTTCTTCTTATTCCACTCTACCCATTAAAGTGATAGAACTACCTTCCATTCCTTTCAACACTCAAATAAAGGAAGCAACCATGTCCATACCTTCACTTAAGGACACCACACCTACCTTCCTCATCATATAACCATCCATTCTCCCTTTGAAAACCATAAAATAAGAGGAGATTACCTCATCCACTCAACCACTAATTTTGAAACCTTTCATAAAAAAAAGATGGAGGAACCATTCCCTGTTCTCCACCTAGGGGATTAATATTTAAAAATAATGACCAAGGAACTAAACCCATCTACAATCCCTTTTATAGGCTAATCCAAATTCTAGAGTTCACTTCTCAACCCAACTTTGATAGATCCATATTTTGGTATCATCTTGGGCTCCCTTACCAAAACAAATATGAATCCTCAACCTCACTTGAATATACCACTAAACACATTATTACCTCTTCATCAAACACCTCTTCCTCCAAAACCATAGGTGAACCATTCCAACTACCTCTATTTAACATTGCTAAATCACTTTATGCTTCTCTTACCAAACCTATCAGGAATCTAGGAATTCTTCCCATGCCTAGTCATACTTACCCTTATTTAAAGTTGGAATTAACCCCATCTAGTCCATGAAATAAACCCCCATCTTGTCAGGAATCTAGAACAACAAACATGCTTTGATCCCACTTGTCAGGATGCAAAACCGGAAACATACAATTGATTACCAAACTTCAAGCAACTTAAATATGCGGAAATAACCAGATTCATCAAGTAACTAGAATTCAGAATAACACAGCATATGAGAGACAATACACAACTTGTATTAACACTTTATACAGAAAAGAATACAATAAAGAAGATGCCACTTCTTCTCCACCACCTTACAGAGGTTTCCCACACCTCAAGTGAACAGTAATTCTTCTCCCCAAAGCTCTCCCTCTCACAGGTCACAACACCCAACTCAAATACAGAGTTGGTGTTCACCTCCCATGCTCCACGCATAACACAAGTGCTCCACGCACTCCACAAGCACTCCACGTGCTCCACAAGTACTCAAGGTACTTCAAGTAGATCTCCCATGAATCTACAACAACCTGCAATTCAACAGACCATACTTATGGAAGGAACTTCCTTGCCTTCCTCTTGCTCTATCCGAGTACACACCTGTACTCCAAGTAGATCCTGCCTGATACTGCTCCCTGTTGTGTTGCTGTCTATATGACCTTGCACACCTGCAAATCAAACAACGGTTCTACTCACCTGTGAACCTCGACCTTGCACACACATACACCTACAGATCAACGATCTTACTTACCATGTAGATCTCCTATATGGGCCATGCAACTGTGACCAAGATCCTACACTCCTGAAGAACCCAGCTGGCTCTCCAATCCAGCACCAACACACCTGGTACTGTGGCACTAGGAGGAACGCACCATTGCTCTACCTCACACACAGAAGGAGCTTATAATTATGCTCTCTTACTCCCTAGCACACTTTTCCAATATAACCATGAGTCTATTATATAGATCTCATCCAAACAATAATTAGACATCTAATTACAATAATTAGATCCGCAGCTCTCAGTCTAAAATTAGAACTCTTCATGCAAACACTTGGTTCGTTAGCTAACTGCCCGTAAATAGCTCACAGTCGAACCACACAGGCGACCGACGCCGGTCCCTGTCTACCTGGGGGTTGCCGACGCCGGCCGATCTCTGACCGTCGTCGGTTGCCTTCCTACCCTTTCCTGCCGACATCAGTTGGCCTGACCGACACCGGTGTCTCTGACACTCAGCAACTCTCCTACAACCTCCTCTGTATCTGCATCAGTGAAGCTTTTAGCTCCACAATCCTAACAATCTCCCACTTGGAGATAAACAGCTGCACTGTACCTGTACCTATACTCTATCTAATCTATTTCCTGGTTTGTATTCCTCTTCAACCTCCCACCTGAAGATAACCCACCACACAACCTGTGATGTACCTCCTGTCATCCGAGTACCCTGCGACATCCGAACCTCAAGTCCATGTAGTGAAGTCCTGACCCTGCATAGCAACACCTGCTGCCGGTCCCTCTCAGAAATCTGAGAACCCACTTCCCCGAATTGGCTCCTAACTCTGACAGCTCCCACTGCATGGGAATACTTAGGTCTATACCAGACCTCATGTGATTTCGGACACTGTACCTGTCCAGCCCTTAGTGTGCTCCGGTTCTGCATCCCGAACCTCGCCAACACCTGATTCACATCAGCTCCCACTCGAGACAAAATCACCTTGTGATCTCCATGCCTCCCATGTCAAAGAATTCCGCTGCTCCAAACTCCTCATGACATGCCACTGAACTAATCTTACCCTTAGCTCAGCAAAACCTTGTATGTACTAACCCTGCTAGCAAATATACCATCCACATACAACAACAGAATGATGTCGCGACTCATCATCCACCTAGTAAGGCAAACCACAGTAGTTACCTGACACTGACTGAAGCCATGCTTCATCCTCCACCTGTCAAAACCTGGTACCACTGTCCTGTAGCTCCTCAAGACCATATGCCTGGTCTTCCGTCTCACGTATCCGTTCTCTCTATTCTTCTACTAAGGAATCCAGTCGTCTCTGTGCTTTCATCCAGCTGGCAAACCTACCAAGACTCTCGTCTGGTTCTGCATCATAATCCTGCCTAGCTCACACCTGTTTCCTAGATCCTTCCTGCTCTACAATCAGCAACAAGTATGAAGAAGAGGAACATGAATTTAAGGGCCTACTTACGCCTTCAGTCCTCCATATGGGTGTTTGAGACTCCTTGACAGCTTGCTGTCCACCCAAAATTCATTACAGTGACCGACCTCGGTCACCCCACAGTCTGCATCCGACCGACGTCGGTTCCATGTGTCTGTACCTGACTACCAACCTGCCAGTACTGGTGTCTATGCTGCCGATGTCGGTCCTCCTGACCGACATCGGTCTTAAATTCTGCCAACATCGGTCCCATGACTGACGCCGATCTTACCCTGCCTGACACTGCCGGCTTCGGTCTGCACATGACCGACATCGGCACCTGTCTATTCGACGCCGGTTCCTCCTGACCGACGCCATTGTCTGTGTTCACCTGTGAGTGATGAAACATCAAAACACATGTCCAAACTGCTCTGCTCAGATGTATCCAGCCTCATCCACTGAACTCTGTCCGCCATCTCCTCCAAGAACACCAAGGCTTTCCAGTTCTTAAGCCTGTCAAATATATCTGTCTTTCGCTTAAGAACCATCTCCTTCCTGCTCATGTGACCAAGCCTACGAAGCCACGTCTCTGTAATAGAAGAAGAATCAGTAATATAAACAAGTAGATAAAGTGTACCTATTTTCTTACCACCAGCTAATTCAAGTGCTACCGCTGTGAGAGTTCTTGTGCATCTCTCATCACCAATCTTTCTGAAGAAATTAGCCATATCTCCAGACCTGGGACCTGCATGACCTTCATCAACACCTGTGTGTTGGCCGCCTGCAATTTCACTTCACTTCCCCTTTGCCAATTAAGGCTTACCAGCTCCTCTACCTGGGGCTGCATGGAAAGAGGCAACCGAATATTTTATCCAAGATTCAACTTTATCCAAGAAACCTGCAAACACATCCTGTGCAACAACACCTGCTACATCTGTATCTTCAATTTCTTCATGCTGATCTGTTACCAACCAACAATCTTCTTTTACCTGCTCTTTCTTTGCATCAGACTGTGAGTAACCGTCTGTGCTTTTCAACTCCTCCATTCTTAGCTTACTTTGATCTGCCATTGCTCTACTCCCACTCAATCAGAAACCCCTGAGAGTGCCCTATAATCAAAACACAACCTGCTTCCTGCAACCTTAGCTCTGATACCACTTGTCAGGAATCTAGAACAACAAACATGCTCTGATCCACTTGTCAGGATGCAAAACTGGAAACATACAATTGATTACCAAACTTCAAGCAACTTAAATATGCGGAAATAACCAGATTCATCAAGTAACTAGAATTCAGAATAACACAGCATATGAGAGACAATACACAACTTGTATTAACACTTTATACAGAAAAGAATACAATAAAGAAGATGCCATTCTTCTCCACCACCTTACAGAGGTTTCCCACACCTCAAGTGAACCTTCCCCCATCTCCCTCTCACAGGTCACAACACCCAACTCAAATTAAGCTCCACGCATAACACAAGTGCTCCATCCACAAGCACTCCACGTGCTCCACCTCAAGGTACTTCAATTCTCCCATGAATCCTGCAATTCAACAGACCATACTTATGGAAGGAACTTCCTTGCCTTCCTCTTGATCTATCCAAGTACACACCTGTACTCCAAGTAGATCCTGCCTGATACTGCTCCCTATTGTGTTGCTGTCTATATGACCTTGCACACCTGCAAATCATTCTGCTCACCTGTGAACCTAACACACATACTATCAACGATCCTCTGTAGATCTTCCATGCAACCCAAGATCCTATCCTGAAGAACCCAGCTGGCTCTCCAATCCAGCACCAACACACCTGGTACTGTGGCACTAGGAGGAACGCACCATTGCTCTACCTCACACACAAAAGGAGCTTATAATTATGCTTCTTACTCCCTAGCACACTCTAATACAACCATCTATTATTAGATCTCATCCAAACAATAATTAGACTAATTACCCGTAGCTCTCAGTCTAAAATTAGATCTCTTCATGCAAACACTTGGTTCATTAGCTAACTGCCCGTAAATAGCTCGCAGTCGAACCACACAGGCGACCGACTGGGGGTTGCCAACGCCGGCCGATCTCTGACCGTCGTCGGTTGCCTTCCTGCCCTTTCCTGCCGACGTCGGTTGGCCTGACCGACGTCAGTGTCTCTGACACTCAGCAACTCTCCTGCAACCTCCTCTGTATCTACCAGTGAAGCTTTTAGCTCCACAATCCTAACAATCTAAACTAATTAAGAAGATAGAGTTACCCAAAAATTTACCTCAATCTAGACCCATACTACCTCCTTCCCACCCATCTTTTATCTTAAGACCCCATCCTTATACCATCCCAACTTCCTATTCTTCCTCTAGTAAACCATCCCCCTTTTCTCTACCTGTGCCTACACCGTTCAAACCTTCTAGTTCCCCATCATTCTTAACTAATCTATCCACCTCTAATTTACCACCTATATCCAGCCCCTCATCATGTAAATATTCTACTCTCAAATCATTTACCCCAAAGCTAACCATAACTAAGCAATCCCAACCATCAACTAAAACCATTCCACCACCTATAACTTCTAAGGTGAAAACTGCTTCTAAGAGGCTCCCATCCCTCAAACTATAAACCCATCACCTTCAACAACCTTAAATAAATCTTATTAAACCATCCCACAAAGGTTGTTGTAAAATTCTTCCATTATCTTACCACCTATTAAACCATTCTACCCTTCCAATACCAAACCCTCTTGGTTCAATGATAACTTAATCTGTGCATACCATAGGGCACCATGACATGACATAGAGAACTACAAAGGTCTCAAAGCACTTTTCCATAGCCTATATGATGAGGATGATCTATTATTAGATGAAATTATTTTACACCCATTACCAATTTAACTACCCATCCAACCTACCCAACATTTACCTACTCCCCCACTTTCACCCAAGAGTGAGGAGAAGGAACTGAATTAACCATCAAACTCAAAAAATCCCCCCATCCACACTATTCATATGGTTACCCAATATTGGTCCTAATAAAAGGACAAGGGAAAATCTAAAGTCTCCATTTCTTGGATATACCCTTTAACCCCTCAACCTTCTAACCAAATGTAAACACTTATACCTTAACCTATGCCACCACCAAAACCAAAAATATCCATTTTGGTGGCTTCTCCCTCTAATCCTTCTAAAGCCATATAGTGTATCATGTTAAAACAATTTCACTAGATACCAATGAAAATGAGCCTTTATGAACTAATCAACACCTCCCCCCACCATTGTTAGGCACTGATAGAGGCTCTGCAATCTATAGAGGTTCAACTAGATGACCCTCAACCTCTTGCACCTTTTATTAGAGCCCTCTAACTTTATACCTTCATCACCTTTTAGGATTATAAAATACCTCCTATTCATCCTAAAAATTTTGATCCTCCCCTCTTCATCACTCTGTACATTAATCAAACCCACATCAAAAGGGTGATGATTGATGGAGGAGCTAGCATCAACATTATCTCCTCTCATGCTTATGACCAACTTTAGCTACTTAAGAACATCATGTCAGAAAATGTATCGATCCTTCACTCCTTCAATGATACCATGGCCACTACCTTGGGAATAGTTGTCCTCCATTACCACTTGGGACCTCAAAACATTATTAAACTATATTACATTAAATAAGATGAGTTACAATATAATGTGTTACTTAGATACCATTGAATCTATGCCGTGAGTTGTGTCCCTTCTACCTTCAATCAATGTGTTAAATTTGAGAATGAAGGTCAAGTTGTTACCATTAAAGATAACCCTATTCCTTTTGCCTCTTTTAATATGACATATTGGCCTAATGATGTTCTCATTCCTTCTTTATCCACCTCACCATCATCTACTAACAAAACTACCTCACTACCAGCCAAAACCTATAGCACTCTTACCCATAATAGTGATGAAGCTTCAACTAGTCCATTTATCCCTTCTTCCTAGATTTTTGGTAGAGGACCCCTTAAAACTCACATTCTAATGTCTCTCCCTTGGGGAATAATGAATTTTAGCATTGTATTCTTTCCCTACTATGTAGGAATATGGGAACCTCAAACATTACCCTTCCTACTATCCTAACATCGGTACTTTTATCCATTTTAAGCTCCTTAACCATCAAAAAATTTTCATCTATGGGGGACTTGATCAACCACTTCTCACTTCTACCACTACCTCATCTATCTGACTATTCACCTCTGACTTTTCTTATCTAAAAAAACTAGCCTTTTCCAAAGCTTACCTTTATATGTGTACTTGAAAGGGGTTTGGTCATAGTTTTGATGAATAAAGACCTCACAAGCTACCCATAATCAAAACCCAAAAGCCTTACGAGTTATTTGAACTTAGATTCATACCTCTAGAAGAACCCACCTCACCAAAACCCATCACCACCATTGACAAGGATGTTCCATCCTTACGAACCCCATCTCCCTCAAAGATTGAAGACTTTGATATCATCCCATCTAATTTTTTTTTGATCAATACTATTAGTTTGGGCCCCCTTATCTACAAAAAGGATGACCAAACTAAAACCTTTCCTCTCATCCATCTTGAAATGATAGAGAGAGATTCTCTTACCATAAACACTATCCAACATTATGATGATAATTCCATTCTCACCTACCTCAATATGGGTATTCTTCTATCCATAAATCCCTTCCTCTTTAGAACCAAACCATGATGAATGAATCCACTATCAATGTTAACCTGGGTACTTAGGATAACCCTCATATCATCAAAATCAGCCAATACTTAAATTCTATGGAGCAACAAGATTACTCTTCTTTCCTTCTTGATCGTAGTATAGCATTTTCTTGGTCCTATCAGGATATGCCTATAATTGAACCTTCTATTTCCCTCTATAAAATTGTCACCCATCCTAAGGTTAAGTTAGTGCAATAAAAGCTTCATAGGATGTGCACTTGTATAGCCCTTATTGTCAAAGAATAACTTCAATGTCTCTTATCCATCAACTTCATTCATCCCATCGACTATCCACAATGGGTTTCTAACATTTTCCCCATCACCAAGCCCATAGGGGGACTTCACCTCTGCATCAAATTTTGTGACCTCAACCTCACTTGCCTAAAGGATGACTTTCCTTTGTCAAAAATCAACCAAATTATTGATCTTACAATTGGACACAAAACATTATCTCTTATTAATGGTTTTTTAGGATATAATTAGATATTGATTTCCCCCAATGATCAACATAAAACTTCCTTTATCACACCATGGGGATCCTTCTATTACAAGGTTATGCCTTTTGGTCTGAATAATGTTGGAGCAACCTATCAACATTCCATGACCTACATTTTTCATGATCTCATCCATAAAATTATAGAGGACTATGTGGATGATCTAATTGGGAAATCCAAACACCACAAGGATCACCTAGCCATTCTCATGATCATCTTTGATCGACTAATCCATTATCATGTTAGGATTAACCCCAAAAAATATATTTTTGGGGTCTTATTTGGAAAATTTCTAGGTTTTATCATATCTCTTCAAGGAATCAAAGTAGACCCCACTAAAGTTAGAGAAATATTGGAAATGCATCCTCCTACTAACCTTAAGCAACTCAGAAACCTATAAGGGAAGCTTCAATCCATCCATCACTTCATCTCTCAATTATCAGATAGATATCAACCCTTTCACCATCTCCTTAAGAAAGACACCTCTTTTAAGTAAACCAAGGACTATCAACAAGAATTTGATTAAATCAAGGAGTACCTTCTCTCTCCACCTATCCTCATCCCTTCTAGAAAATACCTTTCTTCTACCTTTATATATCTACCACTGACCATTCCTTAGGGGTAATACTCGCTCATCATGATGAACAAAATAAAGAGCAAGTCATCTACTAAATTATCCACAAACTTATAGAATATGAAACTTAGTATACTCATATTGAGAAACTTTGCCTTGCTTTAGTCTTTGTGGCCTCCAAACTCTATCACTACCTTCTTCATCATAAAACCTATGTCATCACTAACACTGACCCACTCAAGTACATGCACTCTAAACCATACCAAAACCAACTTATCTCTAAGTAGCTCATGATCCTAGCTGAGTTTGATCTTGAGTTCTTTCAACAAAATTCCATTAAAGGGCAAGTCATTATTGACCAATTGGCTGAAGCTCCTCTACCAGACAATTAACCCTTTCCACTGGCATTTCCAAACAAGTCCATTGTAACTCTTTCTTAGGAGGAACCCACCTACCAAATGACCATGTTTTTCAATAGTTCAAAATGTCAACATGGTCAAGGTGTGAGATTTATTCTCATTCCCCATAATGGTGAACATCTTCCCCTTTCTTTTAAACTTGACTTTGAATGCACCAATAATGTGGCTGAGTATGAAGCCTTAGTCATAAGTCTCCAAACTACTGTAGCTTTAGGAGTTAAAAATAATTAGTATATTTAGAAATTACCAGCTGGTCATCATTAGGTTAACAAATCCTACTAATGTAAAAATGATGTCCTATTAAAGTACAAATAACTCATCAACACACTCTTATCATATTTTAAGAATTACTTTATCTAGTCAGTTCTTTGATTTACCAACAAATTCATGGATATAATGGCTTCCCTTGCTTCCCAAATCCCATCTCAACTTGACAAATCTAAACTATTAGTCACCATACATGATTTTATCATACTCTCATATATTAGTTCTAACCTTCCTAACATTTATAGTGTGGAAGCATCTCCTTTTGACATTTGGTATGACCAAACTTTTAACTACCTTAACGTTAACATTGTTCTTCCCAAACTTTCAATGAATGCTTAGAGAGATTTTATTTAGAGTACCTCTCATTACACCATCCTAGGGGAAGTCCTTTATAAACGTAACTTTGATGGCCTCCTTCTCTATTGTTTATGTAGTCATGAAGCTTCCCACATTATCAAATAAACACATGATGGAATATGTGGGGGAAACTTTAGTGGCCTAGCTATGGCTAAATTTAACTTTTGCCTTGGCTACTATTGGCCCACCCTTAGTTAGGATTATTGTGATTAATAAAATAAGTGTGTCAAATGTAAATAGGATGCTGACTTACATCATGCAGTTGCCCATGGCCTTCGTGTATCCAAAGACTATTAGCCCTTCTCATAATAGGGTCTTAAACTTATTGGGGAAATCAATCCTCATTCTTCAAAATGACACCAATCCATCATTATTGCTATCAAATATTTCACCAAATGTGTGGAAGCCATCTCTCTTATCTCAACCAAAGCTAAAAAGATTATCAACTTCATTAATCACCATATCATCTGTCTCTTCAATATTCCTCATAAGATTATCACTGATAATGGTGAATCCTTTAAAAATAATAAATTCCAAGGTCTTTGTGATAATTTTGGCATCAATTTAATATTTTACTCACCCTATCATCCACAAGAATAGATAGACAAAATCCTCTAACAAAATCCTCAATAAAATGTTAACCAAAGTAGTCAGTGCTTTAGGTCAGCATTGGCACCTGTACATCCATTTCAATTTATGGGCCTATCACACTAGCATTCTAACCTCTATGGGTGCTACCCTTTTCTCTCTTGTCTTTGGGGTAGAGGTAGTCTTTCCTCTTGAATTATGGATTCCTTGTCTTTGCATATATTTACAGGAGATCTTTTTTGAGAGTGATTATCATCAGGAACATCTCATACATCTTGAAATACTTGATGAACATCACCTCATAAAACTTAACCATATTCATGCCTATCAAAAATGAATCAAATGTGATTACAAAAACCACCTAAAAGAGTGATAATTCAATAACAAAGACCTTATCCTTAAGTAAAACCAACATGTAACTAATATGGAGAAAAGCAAAAGAGGCAAATTTACTTTCAATTGGCTTAGACCCTACATCATAACCCATAAGTATGGATCAAAATATTATCATTTGTCCTCTCTTGAAGGAAAACTAAACCCTAAGCCTCTTAATTCTTTACATATATGTCCTTTATTTTTTTAAAGTAAGATCACATTCACCTTCTGTCTAACTTAAGTTGGTCCCTTGGTTCACGAGATTTTCACTTTCCTTCAGCCTATTCCTCTTGAGAACAATTGATTAATACATAGGACCATATGATTATCCATCATATTTATAGCATAATCCTAAACATGGATACCATGGCTCTACTGATGAAATGGTTCTCATTGATATTTTTCATCTCTAAATCAGATGGAATCCCATGATCACTTATTTATCAAACCACTTTCCTTTGCCAATCCTTAATCTTTTGTGCTAAAAGTTTTGACTTGATAACCATAGACCTCTAATCCATAATAGACGTGTCCATGTCTAAACCTAGAATTCAAAATCCAATCAAGATACCCAAATATCACTTGGGTCAACATCTCTAACATTGTAGACTGCTCCCTTGAAGGATGGTTACATAAAACTCAATTACTTAAAAATAAATAAATAAATAAATAAACTGATCGCTTGAAGGATAGCTACAACATGAAAAAATTTAACTCTAGACCACTCCCATGAAGTATTTATAGGTCAAAATATGTCACAATAATCATTTGAAGCTTTCCATATTGATCAACTTCACCCATTTTATCAAAACAAAAAAAGCCACAAACAACCCTATGTCAATATCAAAAAAAAAAAGCCAAAATCAGCTTTATATATCTCATTAGTAAACTTCTTGCATTGATTAGTCTACACATTGTATTAAGACATGGACTTGTCTATTATTATTCTTTGGTCACCTATAGAAGGGGCAAGTTAACCCACATCGGGTTACCACATCACCCATTCCCCCTTAACCCATCTACTTATCACCTATTTTCCCTTCTTAAACTCTCTAAAATAAAGGGAATATGAGCTTACTTGACACAAAGTGATCATGATACCTTATTTTTCAATCAAATCATGCTCTTGTGAAGCATTCAAAAGGCTTATTTTCACTAACTCACATCTAACTTTAGTTTTGTTAGGCCTTTGTCAATGACCACTTCATGTCTTTTTCTTACCCTATCATTATTAGTTCATGTAGACATGTTTCTCATAATTCTTATCCCTTTCCCAAATTTAGTTTGCTATCTACACTTACTTTATGTGTCTTCACTATATCTCAATATCACATATCATATCCAAATAGTCAACATCCTTTTCATCCCAATATTAATCCATATCATATCCAAACATTCAAAACATTAATCTAAAATAATAATCCATATACGCCACAACATTATGAACCATATCCTATCTATACACCCAAAAATCAATCAAATCACCACTCATATCATAAACCACATCATCTAAAACCATAATTCAAACCATCCTATCCATGATCATGACCATGAACAAACACATCATCCATAATATAATCAACAAAAACTATCAATTTATTAAATTCAAAATCACAAGCAAATTTTAATTCCCTTGTCTTATCATCACATAAATCATCTATAATATTCAACATCATATCTATCAAAACACAAAACAAACCATATTATCCATTAACATGTCATCATATGCATAAACTACAAATCCACATATCACCTTATAGAGCATGGTGCATGAGCATCCTACCATTTCCTCATATCAAAACATACACCATACACATTCATAAACATTAAAAATAATAAACCATAAATAAACCACATTCATAACCATATCATGTATCCATAATCCTATCTACAAACCACATCATATCAATAAATAACATAAACCATGTCATCTACCATTTACCATATACAACATAAACATTATCCATAAGTCACATCATATCTACCTGGTAAAAACCATGTCACATCTATAAACTATGCCATCATTTTCTTTAACATGATCATATATACATCATCTATGCCATCATTTATCACATATCCATAATAATATCATAAACATCATCATTATATGACAATAATCAAAACCATCCATGATTAAAGCATAAACATCTATGAACAACATTACCCATAGCCTATTCACATCATTTATCACATATCCATAATCATGTCATAAAACAAATCATTACATGATCATCATCAAAACTCATACATAATCATGTACATCAAATGTAAAAAACATGAACATCAATAAACATCATTGCATACCTACACTAAGACCTAAACCATCAATCCATATATCATCTCATGAACATAAATAATCATCACATCATCATCATAGTATTAGTAATATCCATAAAACATAATATACATCTCAACTTTAGAACATAATCATCAAGTCATCATCAAGCAATAAAATAATACTTATAATCATGTATACATAAATCTATCTCTCATATATAAATCTCCCATCATCAACACATAGGATGGCATTAAAATCAAAAATATATACATTCTATAATCTCACATATCAAGCCCTTGGGGCACCACTACCACTTTCACCTACACTACCATCTAGTGGTGGTCCCCCCAATCTCCCTATCTGACCCACTATAGAGGTCCACTATCCCAGAGTATCTATCAATGGACCACCTACTAAGCTAGCCCTATACTCTCCATACATCATCTCTAGTGGTAGCCATGATAGCACTATCACCTCATAATATCTCAACTCCTTAATGGTAGCTAAATACCATGTCATAGGAACTATACCAAGTCCTCCTATCAGTGCCCTTGTTGGTGCTATCACCTCTCCTAACCTCTATCTTAGTGAATCTCTCTCTTGAGTCACTAACCTAAGAGAGATCCTCACTTGATCTCACTCTCCAATTAGAATCACCACTTGACCATATAAAGTGATAATCTAGCCCTATAAGGTGGCAACTTGTCCTTGTAATCCAATGATCTAGTCCTGTGCTACTACAAGTGTTGCTTGTGCCTATCTATCCTAGCCACCACACTGTGTCAGTGCTCAAATGAGATCCACATCTATGGGATACTAACTCCTATCACCCCATCCAAAATTGGCCATTACATATTAGTCCTGGCACCATGTTGCATAACTATCCACAATTCTTGCATCATTTAATCATGGATCTCACTGACAACTCCTCATTATCTAAAAAATCATCTTATGGCTATGGCTCTAGGAGCAATAAATCTACATCTTCCCTCCTGTATCTCAAAAAATATGGTAGGATCCCCTTTATGAGGCCACACTACCTTCAAAATTGGTTGAATGGGATAAGCTCAATCTCACCCTCTTCCTTGGTATATATCCATCTCTAGCTCTAAAGTGACAAAGTGTGATAACTATATTGGGCCCACCTAGGCCAACCCACATATGGCCTCCACACTATGTCACCCACCACCAATACCTCCAAAGCATCCTTGAACCATTTAATGACCCTCATAGCACCGCCAGCCCCAATTAGTACACAATCTCCTCTCCACCTCATGAAGCCCACTCTATAGTCTATCAGAGCATAACCATCCCATGGTAGTCCCAAAGGTCTCAAAAAATGTATGTGCTCATATGCCCAAAAATGGAGCACAAACCCCACATTGATCCCATATTACCTATGTGATCAAAAGGCCCAAATCTCCCTATAGATTTACACTAATAACATGGGGGCACTACCAAATACATTCTTCCCCAATAACATCTCCATTAGTACTCCCAAAAAGAGACAAGGGAATTAGCTGCTACTCAAATCTAGTACTAAAAAGAAAGACACCCCCATCATCATCATTGTTTGAACCCCTAACTATTCCTAAAGCTAGTTAAACACTTAATTGACTTAGGCCATTTATTAATTTACTAATTTAACATTTAATTCACCTTCTTTTAACTTATTTTCACCCACTTTGACTTAGAAACTCAACCACTAATGGTCAACTTAACCATCAATGGTTAGCCTGATGATAAAGTCTCATGGCCTCTAGGCCAACCTCCTCTATGTGTCTCCACTCATCATCACTCATTGAATCTTAGACCTCGATGAATATCTTAGGGACTTGATCCCTCATCTAGATCTACTTGTGGGATTGAAAAACAAAAACATTAGCATGCCCACTTAGTTTTCCACATCAAGATAAGTACCAACCTACACCTACCTTTTTCAACCTATTATAAACCACACCTATCACATCTACCCAATTACCTCTCACACTCAAACAACCCTATACCTCTATCTGACACCAACCCTAACATATCATTTTGAAAACCTAAACATTTTTATTAGCTAAACTCTACCCACTGACCCCTCATTCTATCAAAACCTTTTTTCACTACCACTGTCAACATCTGTTCCAATGTTACCCACTTTAACACCTTTTACAAACTTTCAACACCCCTTTCAAATAAACCTTAATCCCACTTTACCAATTGCATACATGCTTTACAACACTTTCAAAAAATTTAAACACACTTCAAACAATCTATCGATTTTATAAACTATAACCACATTTTCAAAATTTTTAACATTTCTAATTTTTTTCAAACATTTTGTACATTATAAAAACTTTAAACTTTCACAACAACATCACACCTTTAAATAAGTACTAACATTTAAAATCTTTCAAAAATTTAACAAACCCTTTAACCCATTTCACAAGCTTCATAAAATACATTCAAACATTTTAACCTTTAATATTTTATCAAACAAACTCCCTAACAACTTTAACAAAGTTTTCAAACACTTTCAAACCATAACACCTTTTTTATACACTAACAAAAAACTTAAAAAAAATATTCATAAAATATTAAACAAACTTAAAATACCACCCTTTTAACTTCAATTTCATCCACACATTTGGTTTAATTTAACAAAACCTAAATCTAGGGCATCAATTCCCAAAACCCATTCAAAACCCTAACCATTTCATTCCCAACTACTCAAATACAACTTCAAAATCAACAAAACAAAACTATCAAATTTAAAACAACACCTACTTCATTCTATGATAGCTGACCTGGTTGTATCCCTCATCCTACCACTCGGCCATACCCTTATCCACCCTCTATCAAATCACCTCTCATTCAAATCTGCACAAATGATCAACCAATCAATCACCTCCACCTCCACAAGATTAAATGGAAAATGAAAAAAAATAGCAAAATCACCAAAGATAAGTTGCTAATTATCAAATGGTAAAAAGTAATTCACATTTTTAATTTTGATCTCTCAACTATTTAGGGTTTTTACTGACCATTGATGATTGGGGTAACCGTTGATGGTCGACCCTAGGGAAAACCCTTAATCATCAATAGTCAATGTCCCTCACTCTTTTCAATTTTTTTTGAAGCACCCCACCTATGTGCTAAATTTTTGGGAGGTTATCTAATCCCCACCTACACTAGAACTTAAAATTTTAGTGATTACCCTTCTTCAAGAAACCTATTTAACTATGTCAACTTAATGTTGGCCATTTTGACTTAAACTATTCACATACCTTGTGATGACCTTACATTAGTCACTTTGACCACACTGACCAACCTTTTCATGTTAAACTTTTACAATTCACACCACCTCATGCATGACTTGACCATTTGTGTTTTTCAAGTGAGTAGTTTCTACCTTGGATGCCTATGACAAACATCAACCCTATCTAACAGACTTGATAAGAATGACCTGATTAGTTATGCCCAACATTATGGACTAGTTACCCGTATCATCAATCCATCTAGAACTAACCTTATTTTTACCAACATTGGCAATTTAGTCTTTGCATGATCTTGACTATCGCATCTTGTCATGTTTTATGCATGTGTTTGCATCTCAAATACCCAACCCTTTTGTGTCACTCACTTTGTGACTCACCATTTATCAAACATCTACCTAATTTTGTTTTCACTTCATCAAATCTCAATTTGAGGGGGAACACCTCCTCCCATAATCAGATTAATCAGACCATGACCAATAATCCATTAGTTTTTATTTTTCCATTTATTATATCAAAGCCATATAAAAAAAGGGACAAAACGTAAACACTCTAAAACTACATAATTTTAGATGTCAAAACACCTTAAATCCTTACCTAACCATAAATTTATTTGACCACCTAGTTAACTTAGCCCATTTATTAATTTACTAACTTAACCTTTTAATTCACCTTTTTTTAACTTATTTTCACCCTTTTTATCATAGAAACTCAACTACCAATAGTCATTTTAATCATTGATAGTTAGCCTGGCCATTGATGGTCAGGGCATCAAACCTATTTTAAAGCCAATTCTAGTTTTATACAAGATAAACATGACATAATTTAACAACTTCCCTTATGAGGGCTAATAAGCTTTAAAGCATTATAATAGGCAAATTTATCTTCCATCCTAATTAGCAACTTCTTCCTACATAATTAGTAGATTCATCTTATAAAAGGAGACAAGTAGGAAGTGAAAAGGATCAAGAAATCCACAAATCCACATCCAAGCTATCAAATCTTCTTACATAGGTATCCAAAATCCCTTTAGTAATTAAGCAACAATAATAGAGACTCAGACCTCTACTCAAATCACTTATGCAAGCCAAAGTACTATTACTCTAGCCAAATTACTTCAACTATCTAGCAAGTCATAAGTAATTTTGTACTTGTTTCTTCATTTCCTTTCATTTTACCCTGACCTAATCAAATTCATCTTCTATCCTTCTATTTCTGACCAAACCCATATTCCAACCCTCACCTAACCATCTACCCAATCTAAAATTCCCTTTCTAAACATTTCCATAATTATAGAGGCAATCATGGATGGTTAACCCAACTATCAACAATCACCTCAACTATCAATGATCACCCAATCATAGATAATTAGCACATCTATTGATAGTTCACCCAACCATCAATGGTTACTATGTCAAAATAACAAGTTATTTTTAATCCCTTTACCTCAATCAAATCCTGATTCTATGTTCCTACCTATTCACAAAGACTTCTCTAATTTTTTGAACCTAATGCTAACTATTTTATCATGAGTATTGACCCACTTTTGTTATTTTTGATCATTTATTTAACAAGCATTTTGCTTTTTTCTTCTTGCATATATTTAATTTCATGTTATTGAATGAAAATATTCTTTCTTTTCATCTACATCAACTTAATTGTTATAAATAATGGATTGACAACCTCCTAGCAAGCATACACTTCTTGGATCTAGCTCATGCTAGGTAGTTAACTTAACTATCTCACTAACAAATCCCTTTTCTAGTGTCTTTTTCATCCATAAGTTATTCCTTCTAAGCCAAAGAGGAGTTCCCATAATCATTTGGATCATGTGCACACTTTTACTAGGTATTCCTTTACACACCCCTTTTACTAGTTTTTTACTTACTTCTAAATTAAGAAATGAGAAAAAAAAAAGAGAAACAAGATACAAAAATTAAATTATAAGGATATGAAAATGAAATTAGGTCTATCCTCATATATATCTAATAATTCAATGCACCCCAATGCCTATATTATTATAAAACATGACAAGGATCTTGAATAAGATAGGAAACTATTGATTATACTCATATGTAACTATCACATAGGTAGAAGAAATAAAGACATATCCCCTACTATTTCTACATCATGTTCTAGACACTATAGTGGAATAGGAAATTGCATATTAGGTCTTTAACAACATAGACAAATAATTTTGTTAAAGGTATTGGACTATTATTTCAAGACTCTTCTGAGTATTAGGCAATATCAAAATGTGATTAGCCCATATTTTATTCAAGCTGGGAAAGCTAGAACTTAGTATAATTTACAACTTGCACCTTTCAAGGAATGGAACCATAAGAGAAAAGTAAGGGGTTATCTTAAGTTTATTTGAGAAAATAATAAGGCACACATATCATATGATCACCAAGGTTATGATCAAGATCAGATCTTCCTAAATGACTCAGATGATTTAAAGATATGAAAATGGATGATTTTTCCTCAAGGTTTTACTATAAGGCTTAGTCATATATAATAGGCATGGATTTACGAAGAGACATAAATGTAAAAAGTTAGCAATAGCCTCCATCTCAACCATATGATTCTTAGCCATAAGATCAACCTACCTCCCATTCAATAGAGCCCATAGAAGGACAACCAAATGAATCCGGTAGTCAAAGAGAATCAAATCCTCAACTTAAAAGGGAAATTTTGAGAGGTTTTCTAGTCCTCAAGTATGTTATATAATAATAGTTAACCACATTTAGGTTTTGGGTATAACTACTACAATGGATAGGTTAATAGTTTCTTTAATTGAGCAAAGGAAGAGTAGTTTTATGATGACTCCTTTATCTTTCCTTACTAAAATTACCCAAGTAAGTCTCCTTGAATTCTTAAAAATAACTTTCTCTTCCATTCTAACTTCTTCAGACTCTCCTCAATCTCTTAAGTCTCCTCAGTCAAGCCTTGTGCCTTTCACTTCATCTACTTCATCGCCTTCAATCATAATTCCTACTATAGTTGTTCCTACAACCACTCTACCATCTCATCCACCTTCCACTCCACCCATCAACACCTATCAAAGGAAGTGTAATAGCTTTCCTACTTCATCCCATGATAAGAAACTAGAATATAGGTCATCACTTGGTCTCCCCATTATAGAGAAAGTTAGTGAAGAGGAAAAGGAAAAAGATGTAGAGGATACAATGAAACTTGTAGAAGAAGAGGAAGAAGCTAAACAAGTGATATTTTTTTTATTAACTATACTTTCAAGGAGGAAAACCAAGAAATGGGCAATACACAACCAGGTGATGAAGAGGTTGAGTTAAAAAATCCAAAGCTTTTAGTCTAGGTGAGTATGAAATGGAAGGAACCTTAGTTGTCCTCATACAAGATCAAAGTCAAAGAATTGATAAGGTAGTCTCTTCAATTATTTCTTTACCTTCTAATGTTGATATCCCAACTAAGAGTTTACTCTCAATTATTTCTAGGGTTGTATTATATACTTCTATTAGTACTACTATTTATTTCAATATTCTTTCTTCTCATAGACTAATAAGGACTCCAAAGGTAGTCCATTTTGAGAATTTGGTCAAAAATTATATTTTTTAGTCTTAAGAAGCCTCTGATTCCCAAAAAAAGGTTCACTCAAATAGAGCTCCCCATGCCCCAACCATTGACCATGACAACAGTAATAATGACTATGGAAGTAACCCTGAGTCTTACTATATTCTTAGATAAAGTTACCCTTATGATGGAAACATCTCGATGGGAGAGGGTTGACTAGAAATTTACTCATTTTACTATTTAAATAAGTGCATCCATACCATATCTTTTGATTATATCCCTTTTAATGTCTCCTCCACCCTCTACATCCTTAGATCCTACTCAAGAAGTTGAAATGAGAGAACTTATTTTTCCCCAATGGGTGAGTGAGATGTAGAATGTTAGGGATGAAATACAAAATTTGGTCTTAATTGAGATCCCCCCAGTCTTCACTTGGTTTGATAAGCAAAGTGGAAGTTGTAGAGTAAATTTTTACTCTATGTCGTATTTAAATTTTTAGTTGAGCATTGCAATTTTGGTTCTCGCATACCTTGGACATAGCGGCAGAGTTTTGGAGTAGAGAGCAGGTTTATTTTTGCCTAAGTGTCGAAGTGTAGTGGAAGCTGCCAAGTGGCAAAGTTTGAGCACATTTGTTTCTTTCCCCTTTTGTTTCCTTCACTTAATTTTGACCAAAGTGTTGAAAAGTGGCAGAAGCCACCAGGTGTCACTTCTCGAAACACAGAGCCAGCTAGCTAGCATCATCCGAGACACTTTTCATAACTTTTAGGAAAGCTATAGAATGTGCCTTGAATCCAATAATAGCTAAGTAGAATGCACCACATGTCAGCATCTGCATCTCATATCAGCACCCACATTTCATTCTATTTTTTGACAAAGGCTTTCAATGAGCTAAACAACAAAATTAGGCTAAAAGCCCCAGGTGGCAGTCGTGAAAGGTCCTGGACTACCTTTTTCAGAGGAAAGCGGAAGTCACCATGTGTTGAATTCTGAGAGACTTTGGTTCAATGCTTGGGTTCCATGTTTTAGTTCAATTCAGAAAGACATCATTTCATTTTGTTTGAGTGTCAAAGTGCAGCGGAGGCTGCCAAGTGTCTCACCCTGAGCCCCTTTATACCCCATCCCCAAAAATAGCAGAAGATGCCACATACCCCTAGTAGAAGTGGAAGATGCCATGTATCTTCCCAAGAGCAGCAGAGGCCACCATGTATCAACTTTTGAGAGACCATCTTCAAACCTCATTACCAAATAAATATTGTGGTGGGTCCCAGGTGTTACTCCAAAGGTCTGTGGAAGTGCCAAGTGTCATTCTCTGGTGCTTTCTAAACAATAAGGAGGATTTTAGGAAATTGACTAAGTGTCCTCTCTCATTTCAATAGAACAGAGTGGTCTATCTATCCGTTGCCACTAAGTGAGATGGAATGAAATTTGGTGGAAGTTATTCCTTGTAGATGGAATAGTTCACCGGGTAGATTTTTAGAGCCTACAAGCATTAAAAGGGCCATTTGTTTATCCCATGTAAGTGGAGGAGAATAGAAAATTGAGTAGCTAAGTAGGTAATGGAATGGGAAATTTAGGTGCGAAAGGAGGTACTAGTCATGAATCACCATGCTGCAGTCAGGGTAGTTCTTGATAAGACCAGGATGCATCCAAGGCATTGAAAGTGCCATCTATTTGTCCCCTATGAGTTAAAGACGGAGTAGAATTATGTGGGAAAAAGAAAAATGATGAGAGATTTGAGGCTATAAAAGAAGAACTGTAAATAAAAAAGGAATTCTATAGTTTTAGACTTTCTAGACTTTTGACCAGTAATATCATTTGCTTTTGTCTCATTTTCTCAAGTTGTAAAGTTGATGTAACTGTGCATGTTTTTGTGCCTTTTATGTGGCTGAATGAATTAAGAAGATTGAAATATATGCCTTGGTTATGTGGCTGAATGAATTAAGAAGATTGAAATATATGCCTTGGTTGATGTTATCTGTGTCATTTACAAAGTAGTCTATACTGTAGATTTTCTAGTGTTGTGATTAGAAATGTCATTTGCTTTTGTCTCATTTTCTTGAGTCAAAAGTTCTACATAATTGTACATGATTTCTGTGCCTCTTATGTGATTGGAAGATTCTATTAAGAAGATTGAACACTATGCCTTTGTTGACATTTCATGTATCTCAGTAAAGAAATCTCTGTTGTGAGCCTCTGTTTCTATTATTTCAATCTTTTACATTGATCATGTACGTGTCTGCTCTTAAATGTAATTGAATCCTATATATAGTCTCATTGTGCTCAGGTTAGGATTAGGACTACACTCAGGTGCATTGCCATAGTTAGTTTTCATTTCCTACGTTTGTATTTCTATTTAATTTCCTATCCCTTTTCCCCCAACACTTGATACAAAAGAAGATACCAACTTCTCTAAAATTTGGAGGTTGTTTCAAGCTACAATATCCCACAGCTTGAAACTTCCCATTGTTGATTGATTAAGATCAAGCACATTTTCATCATCAATAGTTTTTGGCACACCTAGTGGGACCAATCTTTCAAAGAGTTAAAGAATTTTTTGGTGTGTTCTTCGGCCAATTAGCCTTTGGAGGTTTTTGTTTTATCAACACCAATGATGACTCTGAGTCAAATCAGCAGATCAAGTAGTCCTGATATCATCAAGAAATCCCCATTTGGTATGTATAATTATGTTACTCATAGCTATGAGTCTTTTTCTCCTTCATATGTTTTTAATCAAGATAAATTTTCTCTTGGAATCATGGATGCATATGGTCATGAGTTTCACCCTTCACAAGTCTGATATGACCAGCCTCAGCCTTGTCATGAGCTATACCAGTCTTATGCCCAGTCTCCCCAATGTGTCACATCCCATGCTCAACCTAATCTTATTTTCACCTTAAAAAAACATTACTAGGATATAAAAAATATGTATTGGAGCTCGACAATAGGAGGGGATGTGGCCAAGAAATTCCTAATCATGTCATCCATCAAGTAAGGGATGCAGTAGATCTGATTAAAAGTGAGTGGGATCCCATTGAAAGAGCAAATTGGCAAAAGCTTACATATGAGATGTTGGATGTGTGTGACTTGATTGCATTTCTAAAAGAGAAGCTGAGCATTCATGAGAGACAACCTTACCAAGTCTATCAAACTGCACATTCACTACCACAAGTTTCATATCAGATATACGTGACCCTTGTTCATGAGCCAAATCAAACTTGTCAAGGTCATTTCCCAAATAATGCCGAGTCTATGTTGGCAGCAAAGGAAGTGGACTCCCAACCCTCACTTTTCCCTCAAGTTCCTCTCACCCTTCCTCAAGAAACTTCATGCTTCTCATCTCAGCCTTCATACACTCCCCACTTCCATGATGATTCCTATGAGCTCCAAGAAAAATGTTTATAAGAAAATCTAGATAAGAAAGTTGAGGAATTAGAGGGAAAGATGAGATTTCTTAGAAAGAGAGAGATAGAGCTTTCAAACCTTAAAGGGGAGCCTATGTCAAAAGATACTTCTTATACCAATCCTCAGGTCCTTCAGCATGATGACAAGTTTCCAAGTTGGAAGAAAGAAGATAATGAAGCAGCTAAAAACTTTGAAGAAGAGTATGCTCAGTTTATGGTTAGTCAAGAAGATTTCATGAGTACAAATGAGGAGGAAATCACCATAGGTACCCCCTTTGATGAACAAAAGGAAAAGTCACAAGCTTTTGCCTTAACTTCTGATGAGGAAGAGATCATTTCTAACTTTTTTCTCACTTTTTAAGAAGGTATGGAGGAGCAGGGACACTTCCTTGATCAAGGCATTAGGACAGGTGACATTATTCTTCAAGAAGGCCATGAACTGACCAAATGTGGAGAAGACAACATTGAGACTCAACTAAATATGCAGAGGGGATGCCGGCTTTCAAATTTATCCATTCAAGAGGTGGAAGTCATCAAGGAGCATGATGATGCAATGGAACCCAAAATATAGGTAGAAGGAGATAAGCCAATAGATGATGGATATCAAAGGATGAAGAGTGAAGAACTAACAACCATCGATTTCTTGATGAGACATGACAACATGAAGAACTAGTATTTGATGGGCTTTCAAGAAAAAGAAGAGCTTATGGATGTCAAAAACATGTTTGACTCAGACCCACTCAAATGTAGGAAAATCCATATGGCCTACATAGAGGACATTTCACCAAAGATATACCCATTTCAATCACTTGTATGGCAACATAAGTTGGCTTGTCATAAAGAAGATGCTAGAAATTTTGTTTTTGATCTCAGAAGAAGATAAGAATGCTTAATTAATGTAGTTAGGTAGTTTCCCATTCCCACATTATTTTGTTTTCCCCATTTCCCTTCAAATAAGTGTTTTAAACATAGAGTTGGCAGCTTAGAAATTTTTTAATTCTTTAAATTTTTCCACGTTAAATGCTTCCCAAATCTTTCAAAATCTCTAAGGTACCTTGCACCGCAACTTGCATAACATGTCCACCTCACTATTTCCCAAAGATTGAGTAGGATCTGCTAACAATAATCTAAATTTAATGCTAATTGGGACTTGATAGGCCCATAAATATCCCTTAGCAAGTTTTAAAGTTTACAAACTCTCAAGCATTCCTACACCTATGAAAATATCCTTCTCATTGTGATTGTTAGCACCTAGTAAAAAATTGCTTCATCAAGCATGTTTCTATCTTACACAAGGTTCATACCAGATATTACATAAAAGATATAGAGATGGTGTGAACATAATCTTCATGACAAGGAACTGGGACACCTAGATCTCTTGATAGGTTGCTGGCTAGTAAATCATATGCTACTGCTCCTGTACAACCATCAAGAAGCTACTCGAGAACTAGAATCCTGGGAGTTGGTCAATCTAGTGACCCCTCAAAGGTAAAGGATTATGCAAATGAAATCATGGACCCAATATTACAAAGAACCAATAAAAAGAGCCTTAGAGAAGGGGCACACCAAAGGTGTCTTCTAAGGGCAAGAGTAGCGTAATATGAGATGTTTGAAATGAGGATATGGACCTCACAACTGGCTCAGTTCATTGTCTCAACTGTGCATCCATGCCCTAATTTGATTGAATTATGAGCAGACTTGCTCCATGCACCATCTTGCACCATTCAACAGGGTCCCTTCATGTTGCAAATCACACCACAGGCTATCAGGGACATGCTAGCCCTGCATTATGATAATATCGCTACATTCCCCACTATTGATAGGATGTAGAGAACATGGGTGAATGTCAACACTCAGACAAGGTTTTTGAGGTCTAAGTTACAAATGGCTAATGGTGATTCAATGGTACCCCATGCTCCCTACACCAAGAACTCAGTTCATGCCAATTATCCAAGATGTGCTGTCAGTGATGGCTCTCATCTTTGGCATGAAGGATGACATGGTGGTATATGCAGAGCAAATGACCATCCTTTTCAAGTTGAAGACAGTCGACAAGATGCAAGAGTATCAACTTGAATTCTCAAAGCACATCACCTTTTCAATAGTGGAACAACTAACCCAGTTCAGATCAAAAGGGGTATTTAGGTATTCTTCATATTTGTTCCATCTCATATTGCATTAGAACCCTGACCTTTTCACCTGACATATGAACTTGAACCTATATGACCCAAGCTTTGACCCCCAAAGGACCATTCCTGTGTCTACATGGACACACATTTTATCAAGAACTAGTGACCTGTATGATTTTTGGGAACTATTTGTTACCCCCATTCTTTGTTTCCTTAGCCTTGAACCTGTCATAAATAGGTTATTTCCAAGTGTCACAAACCTCTAGTCAGTTGTCCAATCCTGTGTGACTTCTATTTTGGGTTCCATCACACGATCATAAGGGTTCATGGATTTTGTGGAGAACCAATGTTGCTACCAAAGACCTTAACTCTTAGGTTGTCATTCTTGGAAGTTACCAGGTAGGTGTCAGTAGTTGACAACGAGTATGGCTCTAGGAAGAAGAAGAGAAAAATGTACAATCTCTTGTGGATGGAAGACAACATAAGCCTAGAAGCCAGAGATGCTGAGACTATGCTACTGAGAAAGCTGGCCTTCCTAGGGTTCTTGTTAGTTAAAGACAAATGGGTTTATGACCCAAGTGATTACATAGCTTCCATGGTAAGGACCAATAGGATTGGGGCTAGGATTGCACATGAAGGCTACCCCTTTTGGGAGACCAAAAAAAACCCTGCAAAATATGCTCCTAGTCTCTATGTTGAATTGAAAGATTTGCCCCTACCAAAGAATAGGCCATGGGAAACCTTCTATGATAAGTAGAGAGATTACGATCCCAAATTTAGGATGACTTCTAGTTTGAGAAGGACATTAAAGAATAAAGGCTGGGATGCAGAGAAGATTGAAGCCTATTGGAGATATAGGCAAGAAATTTCTCAAACCACCCATGCTTTTAGAAGCATGGATTTAGATGAAAGGTGGGAGGAACTCTAGGATGAGTGTCATCCCTCCCCTACATCTAGCCCAAAAATAAGCCAATTGCTGATGCTCAGGGTAGAGCAGGAAATTTGAGTGGGACCAAGCCAACAACTACAAGCCTCAGAGCAAGCTGCAACTGTAGTCACCACATCAGCCTAGCCCTAGCCTCTTAGCACCATGGAACAACAAAGGAGTGTGGTGTCTTCACCACCAAAGGCTTCCCCATCGTTGAAAGCTATTGAAATCCCTGGTTCTCCACAAGCACCACTGACAACAATAGAGGTGGAAGGGAAACAGATGTAGCCAGAGGTAGAGACACCTAGGAGGAGATAGAGGGTGTAGTTCCATTTTGATTTAGAGGAGGAAGATGAGCCTTCATAGTGCCAAGTGTAGAGCACTGTAACTCCTCTTTAAGTAAGTATTACTCCTCTTCCCCTCTCTCAATCTATTCCTTCCCTTGTCAGCGTGATGCCTCCACCCAGCCAAATGACACCTCTTATCACCTCTACCATCCCCATTTCACAATTCACCCCATCCTTGGTGCCTCAAGCCCTAAAATCACCCCATTTCTCCCCCTCCATTCCCAAAAAGATGCCCCTCCAGCTCACCCCTAGCCAACCACTGGCTATCTAATATGGCCTGCCACAAGGATATCCTTTTACGGGAGGACATATTGCATCCCCTTCCACCTTCCAGATGCAGGATGATGATGCTAGGAAGGCAAGAGAAGCTCAGATGGAGAAGAATAAAACCAAAGATAATAAAGCATTGGCTGTCCCACACTTGTGGTCACAATTTGACCCTATTCAGTAGCAGCTGATGATGACCCATTTGTCACCCAATGTCATCAAGATGAGTGAGCAAATGCAGCTAGAGGATTATATGATGAATACAGTGGCCATTGATATGTCCCTATTCAAACCCCAAGACAGAGTTGAGCTACTAATAGAATCCACTTTTGTAGTCATAGAAGATTATTTGAAAATATCAAGAAGACTATAGAAGATGGAGATTGATTTGGCCAAAGAAAAGGCAAACTATAATAATTTGGCTAAAGAAATAAATAAAAGAGATAATAAAATAGCTAGTCTACATAAACAGTTGCAAGATATTGTTTCCCTTCAGACTCAATGGGTAGTCTAGGCCCAAAATGATTGATTAAAAAGTAGAGCTCACACTTGCAAAAGATGCAGCAATAACCCTTAGGTGGGAGAATACAACATTACAGGGAAGAGTCAAAGGACTTCAGCTATAGGTTACCCAATCACAACAAAAGCTACTAGATGAACAAAATAAGGCTGTGGCTTTTCAAGCCCAATTTCAAGCAGAGCAATAGAGAGTAGCACAACTGATGCTAGAACTGGCTAATAGGTCACAAGGTGTAGGATTGATAAAATTGGTAAAGGAGTTTTATGAGTCAACATGGGAAAGAATCTCCTCAAAGATTATTTAGCTTAGACCATCTCTCACCTTTATGCTCAATGCACAACAACTATGTGAGAAGGTGGAAGATTTAGTGTAGAACACTCTAGCCACAGTCTGTAATAGAGTCACAAACTCCCAAACCTTGCTACATAAGCTCTATGATGTAATGGATGTGAAATTGGTAGCCACTAGAATCCCTGATAGAATGTTCATCACAAAACAGGTCAATGAGGTGCTCAGTTGCAATGCTGTGGCCAACCATTGCCAAGAGCTTCTCAAAGTCATGAAAGAAGGCATCAGTGAGATGAGGCAGCATATCGAAGATCTAGTGCAACTAGGCCTTCCTTCTCCATTTTTAGATGCCAACACGGTGTTGATGGTTGACCAAATTGAACCATTGCTACTGGCCAAACAAAGGGATCAAATAGTTTTCTAGGACCTATGGGATGATTCCTCAGTCTCAGAAGTCGAAGCTATTCTGGTTCTTGTTTCCCAGTTGGAGTTCAAGTTGAAGGCTATAGTTTAAATTTTGCAAAAATTTTTAGACAAGGATATCATTCACTTTGACTTAGCCTTCACTAACTTATAGAACAAGCAAGGGTTATCTGACTATGAATGGTCCATCTACCAGACAACACTTTTGAAGTCATAAAATTTTGACAGAGCGAGAGTCAGGTTTCTTTTTGAGTAGGCTCAAAAGTCTTAGGGGTCGCCAGTAATTGTAGAGTAAATTTTTACTCTATGTCATATTTAAATTTTTAGTTGAGCACTGTAGTTTTGGTTCCCACGTACCTTGGACATAGCGATAGAGTTTTGGAGCAAAGAGTGGGTTTATTTTTGCCTAAGTGTTGAAGTGTAGCGGAAGCTGCCAAGTGGTGAAGTCTGAGCATGGGTTCTTTCTTTCACCTTTTGTTTCTTTCACTTTATTTTTGCCTAAGTGTTGAAAATTGGCAGAAGCCACCAAGTGTTGCTTCCCAAAACATGGAGCCAGCTAGTTGGCATCATCCGAGACACTTTTCATAACTTTCAAGAAAGCCATGGAATGTGCCATAAATCCAATAGCAGCTAAGCAGAATGCACCATGTGTCAGCATCTGTGTCTCATATCAGCACCTGCATTTCATTTTATTTTTTGATAAATGATTTCAATGAGCTAAGCAGTAGAATCAGGTAGAAAGCGCCAGGTGGCAGTCACGAAAGGCCCTGGACTACCTTTTTTAGAGGAAAGTGAAAGTCACCATGTGTTAAATTTTGAGACTTTGGTTCAATGCCTGGGTTCCATGCTTTGGTTCAACACAAAAAGGCATCATTTCATTTTGTTTGAGTGCTGAAGTGCAGTGGAGGCTACCAAGTGTCACACCCCGAGCCCCTTTCTACTCCATCCCCAAAAATAGTAGAAGATGCCACGTAGCCCTAGTAGGAGAAGTAGAAGATGCCACATATCTTCCCAAGAGTAGTGGAGGCCACCACATGTCAAATTTTGAGAGACCATCTTCGAACCTCATTGCCAAATTAAGTTATCTTGAGAACCTACACATGTTCCTATTAATGTTATTTCATAGAAACTATAGACCATTCAACAATGGGTTCCAAAAACCCCTATTATTATTATTTCTTCATGACAACTAATTATTATTATACACATAGATCATTACATATTCTAAAATCACATATATCATACCTATATATGGTCCTTGATAGTACCACCACTTTATTGAACTAGGTTCATAGTGGGAAGATACCTATGAGCATCCTTTGAATGAGATCATAGGATAGTGTTTTTTTAAAATATTATAAAAAAATACTAAAAAAAATAAAAATTCAAAATCTAAAAGTATTTTTAGCTTTCACTTATTCTATTAGCTCTTTGGAATTTATATTTTTACTTCCATGTTAGTGGATAGAAAATCATTTATTTCTATATACACATGTATTTCACACATATTTTAAGTGTGATGCAAGCATACATAGATACATGATCTATGCATTTTTAGATGTTGGTCATTCCCTCTACTCATGACATACGGACATTGGGGGCATCCACTTCTTTAATCATAATACACCCAAGTTATATCATTATATGATCACTTTACTTTATCATGTTTGAGCTTATGTAGTTACACATGTCTTTATCCATACTTATATATTTAATAGTGTACTTGATATTGTATATACATAACATTTTTTTTTAACATATATATACAGGGACTAATATGATATGTTTATGTTTGTTACTTATAGTTCTCCTTTTTACACTTCCTTGAGTGTCTTATTTTGCTTGTTTGAGAATTTGAATATTCTGCATTGTTTATGGCCTTTGTGTCTTTTTTTACCTCATTGACATTTGAATATGTCATTGTTTGTGGTATATTAACATTAAAATATGTTATTTATTGCTTTTGTAAATATTTGAATAAGTCAGTGTCCCTTTGATTGTGTAGCATTTAAACATGCCCCTTATTTTAGATCTCCTTGAACAATTACCTTTTGATTTTCTTTTAATTGCTATTATGTGTGTAATTGATTACTTGTTGAGTTTGTATTGTTACTATCTAGATATTACTAAAATTCACATCATGTGTTTTAGGACTTGGTGTGATCACATTCTTTGTATTTTAATGTTATATCTACATATACGTGTTCTTTTTATATGCTACATAGATCATACACAAACTATACAATTATCTTACCCTTATGAGATAAGGTGACTACTAGTTTATACTTCCCCTCACCTCAAAAGGGGGGAATATTAGTGGGGGCATGTTATAGAGAAATGGATTCCATATTTTTCATAGTTCTTAGTCTAATATATATAATGGGGGAATGTTTTATAAATATTTTCTCCACACTTAGATCATTTTTTATTTTAGATATACGATGGGGGCATGTTTTATAAACATGTTCTCTACATATACACTTGTTTTCAGATATATAATGAGGGTATGTTATGGAAACATATTCTCCAATTTTATACCAATTTTTAATTTCAGATTATAATGGGGGCATGGTTTGGAAACATGTTCTCCACACTTACACAATTTTTAAATTGGCCAAATTACATAGTTATATGATTTAAATATATATTTGTGGTAGAATTATATACATTAGTACCATTTTTATACATAATTTAAACATGATACATATCTAAAGTGCATATGCTATGTAATATGCACCTAAAATTGTAAAATCAAATTATTTGTGGATTTAAAATATTTATATGGATTGTCATTGCCCTTTAGGTTAGAAATTTATAGACTTTATTGAGTAAATCTACTATAGTAGTTGGTTCACTTTTGGTATGTTTAAGGTGATTAAATAAATCAATCTTTGCCAAGTTTATAGGTTGGATTTGATTACATCATCCAACCTCACCATATTTATAATATGAGTTGACTTGGTTCATTCACACTCTCTAGATTATAAGTATGATTGGGTTACATGGTGAGCTAGTCTCAACTACTAGGTGATAACTCACATTTTATCCAAAGTTTGGTACATATGCTCTCCAATATCTCTCTATCTTTCTAGATATATGTCCTTTTTAGATTTTATATTTATCCTAATCATAAATTTAATGATTCATAATTATACATATTTTCAAATCAAAATGCCAAAAGGCAAAATGATTGCATTGATACACATGTGTACTTTTGAACCTTGATTTCTTTCAATTTCAATCATTTTAATATTTTCAACTTTAGATTATATGTACTAATTATACAATATAAAATATCCTTGATTACAAATTATTAAATAATAATTCACTCAAGTTGGAATCAAGTAGAGACAATGTGTGTATTACACACCTAGATACATGTTTCTTTTACTTTAAAGTAGTAATTTCATTACTAGATTAAAGGGAAAAAAATATAGACACTATTTTTGAGTTATATGGCACCTCAAACTTATACACTTCACAAATACATATTGATGTTCCTTTAGATTATAAACATTTTTTACTATCAAAAAAATCACATACACTATCTATCTACGTTTATTTCTTATCTCTTAGTCTGACCAATACTATTATGATGACTCAGATCTTCTATCATACTCAGAATGTTATAAACTTACTTGTCATCTATTTTTAAAATTTATGGACATGTGCCTATATATATATATATATATATATATATATATATATATAGGATCAATCCTCATTCATTCTTCACTTAAAAAATTCTTACCTACTCATAAGACAACTTACCAAAGGCATTCAATCAAACATTCAAGTAAACAAATCTTTCCTATTTTATTCTTTTTCCATATAGGTCATAGGGATAACATATCTATAGGTTTAAAGTATTGAAAGAGCATCCCATGAGCCACACTTTCCAAGTTAAAAGATAGGTCACTCTATGTATTTGATTATCATATTTTGTATGATACACACACAAAACAACATGTAGGGGAGAAATACATATGTCTGAGGCCCTCTTTGGAGTATTAGATATGTAAGTACTGCTAATTGATAGATGGGTATTTGGAGTAGCTTGACACTATGTGCCTATTAACCCATTTTTCCTATAACCATTATGAACTTGAAAAACAAGGATTTTCTCATTTGATAAGCATTGAAAATCCATGACCTAGATCAAAATTTACTAAATTGAAGGTGACATAGAACCTATAAGTATTTAAGTGGTCACATCTAGTTTCAATAGATATTCCATACTAGACACCTACATCCAAGTTAGATAGAAGAATTGACATAATCATTCTAGGTTGATATAAGTGTCCATAGATACATAGGTACAATTTTTAGAATCAGATGACTGATCTAGAATTTAGATCCAATCTACTTTCTTCCAATTCTAAATCCAAATTTGTATCAATATCAAAACTATTTAAGTATCTTGTTTTCATTATCATTACAATATCTAACATAATAATAATTTTTATTTTTATCATATTTAAACGTAATAAATTTAGTATATGTTTATCTACATTTTATAATTAATTATCCTACTTTATATATAGTCTACCATCCTTCTGCCCTAGGCTATCTCTAACCCCTTTAACCCTAGATCCCCCAATTTATATTTTAGGTTTAAACATGCATAAACTCAATTAAAAGAATAATCACATATATTTTATATTTTCTAATATTTATTTGTAATACTATGATTTAATTTTTACATAAAGGTAAGGTTTAATGGATAACTGTCATCAATCAATTTCATGAATGACATAGTAGATAAAAAATTAACCTTTTATTGGAATATGTAAGGAAAAAAAAACTTAATACATAGTTCCAATCACACTAAAATTATTAAAAGGGAGTAAAAAAAACATCAAAAAATGAAAATATAAAATAATTTAAGGGTGGTAGTTGTACACAAAGGGTGTTACACATATTGCCAATCTAAAGGTGTATAAAAGTGAGCGATAAGTTCTTAAATCTCAAGTTTTTATCTTATAATATGTAACTAACTTTATAGATAAATTTACACATTTATATTATGAAATATCATAATATTCCAAACACATAATTCCCTAGGTGTCATACAAGTTATCATTTTATCAAAGAAACAATAGTATGAATCAACTAGCAACAATTAATTTTATTTGAATTTAAAACCTAAACTAAATGTCTCAAAAATAAATACTTTTATTTAATTAATGAGTACCCATATCTATCATAGGGTTACACACAATGATTTTTTAGTTTTTAAAAGTCTTGGCATCTATTATACGAGTTTAACATACAATCATCTCTAGAAAATCATAAACTAGTAGAGTGTTTTAACAAAATACAATCCATAATTTGATTAATATGCATATCTTCACAAGTTGAAAATAATAGAAAATGAGTAATTATCCTTCAAAAACCTATCAAATATTATTTTAACAATAAACTAAGGAAATTCCAAGTATTAGGTTAGATTCACATTTACACATGATAACTCAAGCTTTCCTACTGGCTCTTTATCTATTTATTTTCACATATAAACTAGTTGATAGATGTATTGTGTTAATGAGTAACCTTTTTAAACTATTCCTCTAAATGAACAAATTTGTCACATTTTACAAAACCCATTTTTAATTTTCTCATTATTATCATCAACTGGGCAACATAATCTAAGAATAAGTCCACCTCTATTTGGTTTTCCAACCTATCACTCAAGAGTAAGTAAATGGTATGACTATACAATCTCATCCAAATTATTTTTCACAATAGTTATTCACATACCTAATTGGATAATTAGGTATATGTACCTTTATATGTATACTAATTTATATATATGTGACACATGAGTATTTAGTTATTAATACCTTATACATACCTATCTAAACTAGAGTATAAGATTGCCTTATTTAAGACATCATACGATCAAGACCTTATTATTAGGTTCTAACATCTTCCATACCAAAGGAAAAGCATTGAAAAGAAGACTAACACTAAGGGAATAGAAACCAGAAGTAACAAAAAAGATCAGCAAATGAAGGCGAAACACCTTGTTTCTATTATGGATAAACCTGGAAAAAGAGATGGGCAGATTTCAAAAGTGAAACCGGATGTTGGCTGTCCGGACAAGCCCGGAAGAAGACCCATAAGGAAAATCAGAGAGCTAGAAAGCAAGCAGAATATAGCTGATGGAAGGCAGGAAACAATTTTGGATTTTACCCCTAAAAAATAGTTATCAATCATTATTTGGAAATCAGGGGGCTGAATGTATAATGATTATAGAGGTAATCTCTGAATTACCTTAGGATGTTGCTACTTTTAGTAGGTTTCAGGAATGTCTCTCCTGGTGCTTGTTAAAGCTTTATCTTTCTTATTTCTGTAAGGGTTTCGGGGCCCCTTCAAAACCTGCTTTTACCATAATCTAAAACTAGAGTATAAGATTGCCTTATTTAAGACATCATACGATCAAGACCTTATTATTAGGTTTTAACCATTATATACAAGTTTTGTAATAGAGCTACCTAGGCATATGGTTAAAATTAAAACATTCAAGAGATTAGAATAGAAACATATTTCCTACATTATTTTTAAGCATAACAGTCAACATCAAGTGACATGTATCTCACCTTTTTCATGGATCAAAATGGATAAATCCTTATGAACTTATAGCCAACAAATGAATAAAGGTATGCCAAGGAATTCATGGTAACACTACCATTAAATCATACATCAAGTAGTGAATTACCCACTAAGATATTAATACCATAATTTAGATCCATTTCTCACAAAATATTTAATGTAGAGTCCACTAAGCAAAGGTAAGGATATACTCTACCATATTATCTTACAAGGTGATCTTCTTGATGATAACCTATTATATGATAGAGCCTAGTTTAAAAATTATTTTAAACCACCTATAATGTAATAGAGGTGGTTTTTATCACCCATTAAAAATTGAAAAAAAAATTAAGGTCTTTATAAAGATGACATATCTTTCATTAAGAGTTATTTACAAGATAATAATAGACTTGTATGTCGCCACAAAATGAGTATTACAATTGCAATGGAAAAATCTAAGAACATTCTTATGTTGACAACACACTCTATGTTGCTCTCAAAATTTGATGTAGACCATCACCAACATGGTACTCTAGTCTTATGAGATATCCAAAGTGTATCTCACTTTAAGAAATACCATTTGGTTTGTGCTAGATTTAATCAATATATACTATTTTCCTAGGTATGGGTTAATTGATAAAAGGATTAATTTTCAAAATTACTTTGTAATGGTAAAATAATATTTTATAATATTCATTTTCAAGGTTTCCATGAATGCACTCAAATTTATTGATTTCTATGAGTTTATCCTTCATAAATTTAATACATCACAAGTATAGCATAACATCCATTCATAATCATTTTATTTTTAGGGTTGTTAGTTCAAATCATAGATAAAAGTTATCCAAAACTAGAGGTTCTATTTTCAAACCAATAAGAAGATGTAATTCCTATAATTTGAGTTTTAGGACTCTAATTAAATTATAGTAGTTAGTATTAATTCCATTTGTTCTTGATAGAAAAATACTTTTCCTTACAGTCCTATAAGGATGTTACAGTTACTATTAGAAAATAAAACATATTTATTTCATCATTTATACTTATAAATGAATATATGGATGATAATATAAATATTATTATTACTAACATCACTTACTCTTTCTCTTGTAAGTCCTTATTTGGTAGCTTTGGATTAATTAGTCGATTGTCTATAGGATTTATCCATAATGTTTAAATATTTAGAGGGACTAGATTTCCATGATGATTCAAGGGTATGACAAGGAGGAAGCTAAAAGTTTTCCTCATTCATTATGATTATTTCAATTTCCCCATTACTATAAGCATTTTCAATATGAAAATAAAATCAATAATGTTATACAAGCCAAAGTTGACACTCAAATTGTATGTTTCCAAGGCACGTATTGTTTTAAATTACATCAAAAGTCCAGTGGACTTGATGTATTATCTATTAAAGGGAAATCCAATTATATATAAAGAGGGAGATTTATTTTTATGATCCTACTATTGAGATAGAGAAAAATAAGTTAATATTGGCTTGCTAAAAGTATGATCAGTTACATTGGACTAAAACAAAGACATTAAGATATTCAAAATAATCATGATATAACTACATATTCTATGTGGCCTTAAAATTGAGGGTTATGTGTTTTCTAAAGTCAATAATATGATATTATATAGATAATAGAGTATATTTAATGAGTTTGTCTTAGTGATGTTATTAACCAAATTGGATACCATTAGTGAGGATAATTTCAAACATTGCATCTAGACTTGTTTAACCGTGTTAGTAGCCTTTTGAGAGTCTTGATCTTGGTATCTTGGTCAAACTTGGTCAAACTTAGTCATAGTAATGATGTATTATCAAGTTATTGTCATCTTAAGGTCTATTGCATGATATAGAAGAGTGATTCATTCACTTAGTTATGTCATTTTCTCCTTCATGAAGGTCTTATTTGAGTTTTGGAGAGATTAAGGTAATTTTGATAAAGTTAACATTATTTTGCAAGGATTGAGGTATGTTGAACGATGGTAAGATGTTGGTGTATTGATCTCCAAGGTGATCTAATGTATTATATTGGATGAATATTTCTAGAAACATGAGATAATAAGGTGAAAATTATTATTTCATGTTTATAAAAGGTTAAGGTAATTTTGGAGATATTAAGGTAATGTTTATCTTTGTAAAAAAGAACTAAGTGCATTTTGATACCTCCAACACATGTATAAGATTTGTAAAAGTTATTTTTCCCTCACACATGTGTACCTAGGTTAGTTCAATGTGAAAGGAGTGGTGGGACCCTCCAAAGGTAAATAAATTAAATAATAACACATAAATAAACTTGACAAGAGATTCTAAAGCATTTTTTCAATGTGGAAGAGGTTAGTTCAAGTTAGAAATTAATGGATTTAGGTATCCCAAGGGTTTTCAAATTTAGAATAGGCATGTGGTAGAATTTTTAGGTCAAAAAAATGCAAAAAATGCTTTAGTTCCTCCATCAACCCATTTACAATATTGTGAAGGCCATTTTTAGATGCTCATTCAATGAAGAGGAAGAAGATTTGGAACCAATTATATTGGGAGTTGATAGGGGAACTTATTCTATTTAAATTATAGGCATTAGTTTAAGGATATAGGGGCTTAACTTTATGAATAACTATTTGTTAAGTACATGCTTATACTGAGAGGTGGGGTGAATCAATATAAGATAATATTTTAATATTTTAAATTTAATCAACCATAACAACCATAAACATTCAAGATATACCAATTAATAACACAAGATTTATGTGAAAACCCTTTAGGGAGAAAACCACAACAAAATATTGCTTATATATATATATATATATATATATATATATATATATATATATATATATATATATATATATATATATAACTCTTTTACAATGTTTGTAGGCACCAACCTATTGGAGACACCAATCCCCAAACCAAGCACCAAATTGGTCAATTTATGATCACCCACCCATTGGAGACATTGATCCCCTTCACCAAGCACCAACCTACCCAATTTGTGAGCACTGACTCATAAGAGCACCAACCCCTAGAATATGAGGCACCGAACCCAAGTCAAATTGATTTCAATGTTTATGATTGATTCTTCAATCAAATGATGGATTTTATTCTCTTACACTTTTTCTTCTACTATTTTTCTTATATAATTTCTGCTCTCCTCTCTTTCATAATTCTAAAATGATAGTCTTCATTAGAATAAATATTCCCTTCAAACTTCTCTTTTTAAGAGATATTCTATTTAATTTTCTTATCTTACTCTCTTTCTTATCTCTCACACATATATGATCTTCAATCAAATAAAATTCTTATAATACTTCCACATCTCTTTTCCCTTACATATATTTTAAAGGATATGTCCCATCAAAGAGGTACCTCCTCACCAAAATATGTGACCATTGACATTTCCATTGATCTTTATGTTAACATTTTCATTGACATTTCCATTCACTTCTATTAAAATTTCCATTCACATATGGAAATAATTCCATTCACTTCTGGAAACAATTTCATTTGAAATTTCCATTCAAATCTATTACAACTCCTTTGACATCAATGATAATTATTCTAATAATCTCCACCTTTGTCATTGATGGAAATCCCCATGGATTAATATATGAACTCTCCCTTAATATAGTTCTCCTCCTTTGTTCCCCCTATCTTCAATTCTCCCCCTTTGACATCAATGGTAAAGGGTTGTCCACGGTTCTCCTTTTGCTGTAGTGCTCCCATTTTCTTTTCTCTCTCACCCTTTTACATCAATGGAAAAGGGTTATAAAAACTCTCACAAGCTCATCCATATATAGCCTTCTTGATATTTGAACCTGATAAACTACTCACAGAGCTACTCCTTGACTCATCTCACACAAGAAACAAGTCCATACTTCACATTAGTCTTAAGGGACATGTGTTAGCTTCCCATAACTTCATGCTCCTCCTATTCACATCACTTAAAGCCATAAACCAAAAGATAACAACCAAAACATGCAAAACTTCTTATAAGATTGACATAACTTGTTTGAATACACTTTCACCCTTGTATAAGATGCCAAATTCATATCAATCTGTAAACTTCTTTGACCTAAGAAACCTATTTAAAATATCAATACACCTTCTCATATGAAGTTCACCACTGCTACTTATCTGATCATCAAGAACATTCTCAAAGCAACTAGACTTACCTAAATCTATGCTCACAAGAGATATCAAGACATTACACCATATCAAGCTACCTCAAAATGATATAAAAATTGATCTATCCACTCACCTTCATGACTTTATTGTCATGAAACACAACCAAGACCTAACAAACATCCACCATGCTTCCTCTTTTCATTAAGTGTGTCCTTGAAGCCTAAAAGAGACACCCCACATAAAGGGTCCTAGAATAAAGTGAACCCAAGAGATTCCCACATCTCCTTTGTTACTTTTTTGATCTTATTACATTTATAAGACTGATTTATTTCTCTTAAAATCCATTTAGGCATGTCTAACTTATTTGAATCATTAACCTCAACATCCATGATGTTTTTCATCTTCTCAAATCTTGCAACTATCTTACCTTTCAATGCATTATCATTAGAAACTAAAAAGAGGGAATTTTGACAAGGCTCATGCTCAAATGTAACAAGATATTCTCTTTGATCTGTAGGCTGATTAGGACTAGTATTCAATATATTTTCTACAACTCCTAATAACAAGAGTTCCACATAATCATTCCTATCCAATTCTTTCTCCATTGTAACAAGTAATCCATTCACACTCTTAGACTCAATCTGATCAATATGTACTATCTTAGGTCTCCACAATTGAGTTTGTCCCTTCTCATACCTTTTAGGGGATCCATAGCCTTTGACATACCTTAAGTATCTCTTTACTTCATTTGGACATAATTTAGTAATATGGTCAAACTTATGACAACAAAATCAAGAAACATTTCTCATACCTTTTGCTTAAAGGTGATTGAGATCTCCCTTTGACTGATTTCTTCTCCTCAAATAGTCTCTTTCCCTATGACCAACATGATGACAAACAAAAAAATGGCCATGAAAATAATTGGAAAACTTGAAAGCATTGGGCTACCTGATTGGATTCTTCAATTTTCCCTTCAACCATGCATCCTTATTACCTTGGACTGATATCCCATGATATTTCTCAACCTTGAATATGAGCCTCTCATGATTATCCTTCAAAGGACCTAACTTAGCCTTCAATTGATCATAATCTTCTTCTCTTGATCTCAAAATTGAATATATAACCTCTAGCTTATTCTTAAGATCCAAAATAGACATCTTATCTTCTTTTGATTATAAAGCTAACTTAGAATCCAAGATACATATTTTCTCCTCAAGAGCCTTGACATATATTTTAACTCTTTATTCTCAGTAGTTTCTTGGCCATATTTTGCTTCAAAGAATCTCCTTCAGGCTTATTAGTCCTACTTAAAAAGACCTACTCTGATACCAATTATTAAGCACAAGATTATACTAAGAGGGAGGGTGAATCAATATAATATAATATTTTAATCTTTTAGATTCAATCAATCAAAAAAAACATAAACATTTAATATCTAGCAATTAATAGCATAAGAGAACACAAGATTTATGTGGAAACCCTTTTGGGAGCAAACCATGACAAAATATTGCTTATATATATATATAACTATTTTATAATGTTTGTAGGCACCAACCTACTAGAGACATCAATCCCCAAACTAAGAACCAACTTAGTCAAATTTTGAGCACCCACCCACTGGAGACACTGATCCCTTTCACTAAGCACCAACCTAGCTGATTTGTGAGCACTGACCCACATGAGTACCAACCCCTAGAATATGAGGCACCAACCCCTAGACAAATAAATTTCACCATCTATGATTGATTATTCAATATAATGATGGATTTTATTCTCTTAAACTTTTTCTCTCACTATTTTTCTTATATAATTTCTACTCTCCTCTCTTTCATAACTCTAAAATGATATTCTTCATTAGAATAAATCTTCCTTTCACACTTCTCTTCTTAAGATATATTCTATTTCATTTTATGTTCTTCCTCTCTTCCTTATCTATCACACTTATATGATATTCAATCAAATTTAATTCTTATAATACTTCCACATCTCTTCTCCCTTATATAGCCTTTAAAGGATGTGTCGCATCCAAGAGGTACCTCCTCACCAAAAGATGTGACCATTGACATTTATGTTAACATTTTAATTCACTTCCATCGACATTTATATTCATTTTGAAAACAATTCCATTCAATTCCAATAACAATTGTATTTGACATTTCCATTCATATCTATTACAATTCCTTTGACATCAATGGCAATTATTCCAACATTGTTGATAAGTTAAGTAACCCAAAAACCTCTTAAAACCCAAAGAACATTTTTTTCTTATTCCAATGAGTTAAAAAATAATGAATACATATTAATGTTTTTTTGATATCCTAAAGGACCTGAATAATCCTCTCACATCATCTTGCATCACTAGTGACACGTGTGAGTAACCAAAATGGCAAAAAAGAGATATGTTTCATTGTTTTTGAAGGTAGTAGGAAGGGGTTTAAAGTCTTGGAATCATTGAGGATGAATTAAGTTGTGTATTGAAATAATAAATTTTTAATAAATACCATAAATATTTATATACCTTGTTCAAACCTTCTTCAACCATAAACAAGATTAAATTTCAAGAGAACTAGCAAGAATGAGATTAAGGTTTTTGAAGGGATCCCGAAACCCTACACAAGGAGAAAGATAAACCTTAAAGCACACCCAAGTTAACAGAATAACCTGATAACAAAAAAGAACCAAAACCAAGTTTTATAGGGACTTGTTACCACCATAAAAGACCTTAAAAAAATAGCAGACAAAACATTGAACTGAAGGTTAACCAACTAGATCAACAAGCTGAACAACCTTCCAGACCAGTAACCCTCGACCAATTTACTGCCCCCGAAAAACCAGTCAGCAAGGAGGAACTTTAAAAGTTAAGTTTTTTTTTTGCTTGACCGGAGATTCATATCAAGAGGAGGGACATTTTTTTTTAACTTATTCCAATGAGTGCCTCAAAAACATAATGAATACATATTAATGTTTTTTTGATATCCTAAAGGACCTGAATAATCTCTCTCATCTTCCATCAAATTATGAACTTTCCTGATTCTCAGTCTCAGTCTGAAGTTGCTTCCTAAGTGTTTGTTAGTAACCAAAATGTCAAAAAACACAACAAGAGATATGTTTCATTGTTTTTGAAGGTAGTAGGAAGGGTTAGACACATTAAAGTCTTGGAATCATTGAGGATGAAATAAGTTGTGTATTGGAATAATAAATTTTTAATCTGTCTTGCCAAGAAAAATTATTGTGACACAAAATAGACTTTCTATAAATATTTATATACCTTGTTCAAACCTTCTTCAACCATCTACAAGAGAGGGCCAGAAACCATGAAAAAAAAATAGCAGCACAATATGAAAGCCATTCTTCTGACTGGCAGATATTTTCCACTGATTCATAAGACTATACATAAGCTATACAAGAATGTTGACTATACATAAGACTGCCTATATGTGGTTGTCAAAAGTGCATATATTGAGTTTTAATAAATAAAACATCATGAAAATTGAAAATGAGGTATATTTTGATGTATTTTAATGTTTAAATGTATTTTCATATCTTTACACCCACTAATGAGAGATAAAATGGCAAAACATAAGTTTATGTCACCTACAAGGCAACAAACAGGGACTTTTGGAAAAAAAATTTGTTTGAGTTTGATGAGGTATTTTTGAGTTTTTAAAACTCTAATAGGTATGTAATATTTATAAATTTAAAATTATACAAATGATATAGTTATATGAGGTCTAAAACTCATTTTGGATCCCAAAATCCATGTCAAGGTTTCTTGAGGCATAGAAAGGCCAAAAAGAGGCAAACCTTGCAAGAAAATAAGCATTGAAGATAAAAATGAATATGGAGACCATGATGTGATGTTTATATAGTAAATTAAGGATATAAAAATGGATATAATTTATTAATAACCTCTTACCTCAACAAACATATAAATCAAGCTAGTTCCAAAAGCTTGCTAAAAACTCTCTTTTGCAAGACTATTGTCAAGAATGAAAGGGAAGATGCAAGGTTTACATTGAAATTGGTGATTTTAGTTGATTTAAGTGAGTGTGGATAATACATTAATGTATTTTTAATGTTTTTACCAGGTTTTAAGAATGGTCCAAATGACCAAAAACACCTACAACCATGACAAAATCCTAAAAATGTAAGACATGAGAATTTAACTTTTTAAAAAGGTACAAAGGATTGACCAAATGCAAAAAAAACTTGGAGAGGTTAAATTTTTTTGTGTAAGACCAAAAAATGTTTTTTTTTTAATTACCCCATAATTCAAAATATTCATTTTTATTAGCTCTTAGCCTCCTTAGGCGTACACTTTTGGTCAACTAGGGCTAGAAAGTAGAAATCTTACATAACTTGAGTTCCATCCTTTAGAATGACTTAAAACTTGGATAACATACCTAATTTAATGTATCATAAATTATTTTTCATTTTTTGGATTATTAATGTAAGTAATTATATGGTCTCTAGTACTAAGGGTTTGCATTGGGCCTAATTAGGCCTAATTGGCAAAAATAGAGAGAGAGAAAGTAGGTCTACCTTGAGAGTTAGATCCTAAAATTTTGGGTGAAGGTGTAATGGGATAATAGGTTCATAAATATTCATTTTTTAATATAATTTCTCTATATATCTCAAACCAAGGATCTTTTCACTAAAATAGGGCTCTAAGGAATAGGCTTGCCTAGAGAGAAAACATGAGAATGATGGGAGAGATTATAAAACAAATGTGTAAATATGTTTGGATTGGGACCTTAAATATATGTATAATTCAATTAAATCAGTTATAATTTATTAATGTGAATTTTTAACCCATAATGACTCTAAATGGGTAGTTTTAAAGTAAATGGATGAGTCACCAAGGCTATGAAGTATCTCCACGCCACCTTGAGAGGAATATTATCAAACTAAGTACTCAAATGTTTAAGAGGGAGTTTATAACTATTTATTAATATGAATTATTTATTTTAACCCACTTATTCATGATGTTACACTTTTCATATGCAATTCATACACCTCTCCTCTCTTTCTTTCTCACACTCTTCTATATATGCCTAATTTTGGCAATGTAAGGATCCTTCCACTAGGAACATGGCATAGTCCTAATAATTTATATGCCTATTGATAAATAATATTATTGATTTACCTAATTATATAGTTTTTTTAGTGTAAATATTTAAATGGTTGATCTAGTCAAGTGTAGACTTAGCTCACCTTATCTTGTTGTCATATTCTTCTTGCCTTCTTGCAACTTGGTTATCTATTATAGGTTGTGAAGAGTGTCATTAGGATTTATAAGTGGATTATAAATGGAGATCATATTACCTTATATTCTCACATTATTTCATATTTTTAAAAATCATTGATGTGATAGGTTATTTTAGGAGAAGTGTATACATATGGTAGTCTTATAGGTCTTAGTGCACATAAAAATCAGTTCTTGTGGTATTAACATTTGATACATCACCTACCTTTCAGTTTATAATTTCTCTTACCCTTTTCCATTAAAATTAATAGGTCTATTAGTATTTCAAGGTGATAACATCAAGGAAGATATCCCTATCTAGAGATTCATCTCACTGATTAGGCCACCTATAGCCTAGAGATGTCTCCATCAAATCAATTAAGTGTGAAGGCTTAAACAACCTCCTTAAGGGTATAAATTTTTTTGATAACAATTCTGGCACACTTAGTGGAACAAGAGACTTCATCCATTGAAGAGTTATTGGTGTTGATATTAAATATACTAGCCTTTAGAGGAATGAACACGAGAACCAATAGTAAATCTAAGCATATTTAGTTGGTTTTAATATCCAAAAAATTATTTCAAGAAAATAATCTTTGTATTTTGTCTTTATCACAAGGTTTCATGGTTGAGTTTGGAGTGGATTTCTATTTTATTAAAGTTGGTGAGCCATGTCAAGCTTATATTGACCCTTGTCAATTATTATTTTTTATCATTACCATTAGCCCAATGATCCATATCAGTCTTATGTTGATCTATATCATCTTTATAATGACCCTAATTACCCTCTATAAGACCCTAGCTATTGTTGGGTGAATATTTTGTCACCAACTGACTGACAACAAAATGGTTACATCAACCACAGTATAAGGAGATTTATGCAGCAAAATGGGTGTGGTGACCATAGCCAGATTGAGATAAATCTCTCCTCTCAGCAAGGGGAGGTTCCCTAAAATTTATTATATACTATAGCATATATATATATATATATATATATATATATATATATATATATATATATATAAGTTGAAAATAGACATAAGGGTGAAATCATACCATCCATCTCTCTTTTTTTAGAGATGATGTTCACAGAACAGAGAAGAATTTTGGTATAATTACTGAAAGCACTTCTCTTTTTTTAGAAGTGATATTCAGCTAACAGCAGGATTCTTCTTGGGTAGTGATAGAAACCACAAGAAACTGATGAAAGAACAAAGTCTTTTATTGTCTCTCCTACTGATTAGGACAAAGAAATATAACAGGATTAAGTGCAACTCAAAGTTTGTACCTAAAACTATAATAGAGTAAAGGATTATGAAGGATAAAGAGAGCTCAAAGTCTCTCTAGTATCCTTTACAAAAAACACAGACTGAAGACACTTATGGTAGCACAAAGTCTCCCACAGTTAGCTTTAGGACATCTTCCAACTTATTTCCACTTATTCTACTTGTTTGATTAAATGGACAAGACTGTATTTAGGAAATAGACATGAACTCAATTTCCTAGATGACACAAGCTTATTCCAACACAAAGTTTGAAAGGTCACTTGCTTTCTCATTCATTCAACAAAATATGATTAACAGTCTGAGCTCAAAGTCTCAAGATTGCCTTTCAATTTGGGTAGAGCTTCACTTCTGGTAACAAAGAGACATCTCTTATACAAAATGAGAGATTACAATATATAGCATCCCCTGAAAGACTTGGGCACTTGTTTCATGAAAATGGCCCATGCTAAATTCAATGCATTGAATGCATTTAAAATTATATGAAGGGGACATACTAGAATAGGTCATCAACCTTCTCTTTAGAATTTTAAATTATATCAAATATCACCTCCAAAGTATGGGCCTCCTAGCCTTCTTTTAGATACTTACACGGCTATCTATTCGCCTTTACTCAATGAAGAAAAATAGGCTACATCCTTGAATGTTTATGTTCCCTGATGTCCACCTAGTGGACTATTTCACCTATTGGAAATAACTCTCCTATAGATATTTCTATATTTCCTATAGTTGTTCTCTCTTTCTTTTCCATGTTTTGTCTTTCCTTGGTGATATGAGCTCTCAGGGCTATCTTCTTGCTTTTTATTGGCTCCATCAGCTCCTTTCTAGGCTGGTCATTGAGCTTGTTCTCAGGTCTTTTGAAAACAAATGATTATTCCATCACCCTAAATTTGACATCCATGGGGACATCACTAGTCACTTTGAACCTCTTTGAACCTTGAACCTTGAACCTTGAACCTTGAACTCTTTTGGTTCGAAGGTTCAATGGTTCAATGTTTTGTGAAGGGCTGAATTCGCTTTCTTTTTCTTCTTCAATTGAATCATTTCTTTGAACTTCTTTCTAGAATCTTCCACTTCATCCATTTTCTCAAAGCTTCAATTCAAAATTTAAACCCTTTGAACCCTTTGAACCTTTGAACCATCTTAGTTTAAGGTTTAACAGTTCAACGATTCATTCTCTTTCTTTGAAGCCTTTTATTCTCTAAGTCTATCGAACTTATTGAACTCTTTAAACCTTGAATCTTTGGACCATTTTGGTTCAAGGTTCATCGATTCAATGGTTCAACCTTATCTCTTTAACTCCTTTTATTCTTTAACTCCACTGAAGTCATTAAACCTTTGAACTCGTTAAACCTTTAAACCTTGTGGAGGTAGGCTTCAATGGTTCAATGGTTCAAAGTGGTTCATTCTAATTATTTGAAGCCCACCATTGAGTCTTTTGAATGAACCTTTACATTGAACCAAAACACTAAGGAAAAGCCTTAAGTGTTTTGAACTTCCTTTGAAGAAAGCCTTCCTATTGAACTTGTGACTTCTTTAGCTAAAAAGGCTTGAATATTTGAAAAACTTAATTGCTTAGAACATTTTTGAGAAAGAAAAGAGAGAGTTTTGGTTCACAGGACCAAAATGGTTGGTATATTATCCACAAAAGCAAATGATAGATTTTGGGAACAATAGTTGGCTCTAGTTGGGCAACTTCCATCGATTGAAATTGAAGCAATCAAAGGGAGTAGAATATAGAATCTTAGTACCTTCATCTATGTCATTAGGCTATGGAGTCATGCTACCCAAAAATAAAGGTGACAAAAACCAAACAGTGCCAAAAAAAATGAAAAACACAAGACAAATAAAGACTATATAAATGTATATATGTACAAATAGACTTATCTAATACTTCAAGGATTGAAGTGCTTCAAATGCTACCCACTGTGAAGTAGAGTAAAGAGTGTTTCATCTTGATATTTCAACAAGAAACTATTTTAACCATTTAAATGATGAATGGTAAATGGGCCTTTCCATAAGGAATCAAATTTTCTGTGCATTCCTTTTGGTTCTCTCCTCTTGTCCCACAACAAGACTTGATCTCCAACTTGAAAATCATGGATCCTTGCTTTATGGTCAAAGAGTCTCTTTACTAGACTTTGATGCACAATAATTCAGTCCACCACCATAGTTCTTTGCTCATTAATTTCAGTCAAGCACATGATCCTTTTGTCGATGGAACTTTCAAAAGTTGAACCTTCTACTACCTTTGCTAATTTTAATGCTGGTAATTCTGGGATGATTGGTATCTCGACATTGAGACCATATAAAAGTTGGAATGGAGACATACCTATCACCCTTTTGGGAGTAATTTTGTCTACCTATAAAGTATCAAGTAATGCTTTATGATAGGTTCTTTAATTGTCATCTACCAGCTTCTTGATAATGGTCACTAGGTTCTTATTGCTTGATTCTGCTTGACCATTTCCTTGCAAATAATAGTCAGAAGAGTGGGAGAGAATAATCCCATAATAGTAGTAGAAATGGGTAATCTCATGAGAAGAGAAATAGGCTGCATTGTCTATTACAATATTGGTTGAGACCCCAAACTTGAAAATGATGTTTTCCTTGAGGAAATTACATACTACTTTTGAAGTAGCATGCTTGACTGGAATGGCTTCCACCCACTTGGTAAAGTAATCTATGGATATAAAGACATAATCATGTCCAACAGTCAAGGATGGATTTATAGTGCCAATGAAATCAATTTCCCATTGCTGAAATGGCTCTTCTATCACCACAGGCTTGAGAGGTAACATAGCTAACTTGGGTTTGCCAATGAACTATTGACATAGCTTGCATCTACGTACCCAAACGTAAAACTCTTAAAATAGAGTAGGCCAATAGTACCTAGATCACATAATCTTATGGGTAGTCATAGGCATAAAAAAATTTCCTTTACAAGCCAAATTATGGAAGGACTCTAAAAGTTTGTTTTACTGCACTTTATCCATGCAGTGAAGGAATACCCCATCAAGGTTCCTCTTATATAGACCATTATACCATATGACAAAATTGGAAGGTTTCAACTTAACAGTCCTCTTTTCTTTATGAGACAAGTGAGTAAGACACTCACCATAGGTAATAAAATGAGCAATATTTGAATACCACTCATTTGTAGTGGTGATAAAAAGAACTTTTGGCATGTCTTCAACTTTTGGTTCTTCATGCCCTACCTCTCATGACAAATCATGAAAGATATGGGAGATTCCACACCTTCTTTGTTCTATTTAAACAAAATGGCTAAAAGTGTATGTTCAAAAGCATAGCTATACATCATAAAGTCTTTGGTGTAATCAGAACAAACTAAGATTTGGGCATGGGCGATAACTTCCTTGATGTCTTGAAATGCTGACTTGCCTTCTTCAGTCTAGCTAAAAGTGGCTTTGCCATTCATCATATTGACAATGTGGTGAGTCTTCTCTATGAATTTAGGAATGAACCTTTACAAAAATTCACCTTTCCAAAGAAAAAGTCAACTGTAATCTTACTGGCATGAAGAGCAAGCTCTTGAATGGATTTGACCCTTTCTAGGTCGATCTTTATGCCTTCTTGGGACACAGTGTGATTGAGAAGTTTCCCTTTAGTAACCCTAAAAATTGATTTCTTGGGATTAAGAGAAATACCATTATGCCTACATCACTCCAATGCTTGTTTTAGATGATGCACATGATTAGGATGATGCTTATAAAAGACTATCAAATCATCAAGGTATACCACAATGAACTTACCCATTTCATTTTTGAAAGCAAGATCCATTACTCTTTGGAAAGTGGTGCCATTATTGATCAAACCAAAAGGCATTCTATGATATGAAAAAGTGCCCTAGGGTCTTGTGAAAGTGGTCTTATGTTGGTCTACTTCACCAACTTCTACTTGATTATATCTTGAAAAATCATCTAACATTGATAACATCTCAGTGCCAGTCATTGTTTGTAGTAGCTGATCCATGATGGACAAGGGATAGTTGTCCTTTAAATATGACTAATTTAGATTTTTGAAATCAACACATAGGTGAATTTCTCCATTCTTCTCACAGGGACTATATTCACAATCCAGGTGGAATGATAGATTGGGAAAATAATCCTTGCATTCAACATTTTTTGTATCTTAGACAAAATCATGCCTGATATCCTAGGGTTGTACTGCCTTCACTTCTACTTGTGAGGCAACAACCCAATCTTGAGAAAAATTTCATGCTTAATTTCTTCAAGTCTGAGAGATTTTAGATCATCATATGAATATGCCAAAATATCAATGTAATAGTAAATTATTGTAATGAATTTGAGTTTTTCATCAGGGGTACAACAATTCCCAATATTAACCATTTTTGGATTGTCTTCTATACTCAAATTAATTTGATCAAAATCCTTGGAGGATTTTGAATCCATTTGCTATTCCTTAATAAACCTGTCATGTTTGTCAAAAATTTTCTCAAGAGAAACTAATCCTTTGGGAATTTTATTCCCTTTGAGCTAAAGGAACTCTTCATCAACTTTTGAATTTATTTTGGGAGCTGATTCTTATGGTAGAGATTCACTGCCTTCAAATTGAAACTTTTCAAAGCTATCTCTTTGTTCTAGAAAAGAAATGATTTGGTTATCACCATTGAATACCTACCAATATTCAACATTATCAGGTACACTTGGTCAAAATACCAACTCGATAGTGTACCTATCTTCTTTGAAATCTTGGTAAGGGACTGAGAGGGTTACAGAGACGGCCAATACATCTACATGATTATTGAATTCTCTAGGCACAACAAAATACTAAAAGTATCAAAGCTTTCAATATAGTCCCACATTAGATTGTGATAATGTCACAATCTCTCATTTTTAGTTTGATACATGTTCCTCACTTGATAAACTACCAACTCAGCATCTCCTTTGGCATGAAGAAGTTTGACACCTTTATCTTGAGCATCCTTTAATCCAAGTAGCAACATTTCATATTCAGCAGTGTTATTGGTGTTGCTAAACTGCAACTTATATGCATATGGAAAAATATCTCCTTGAGGATTTATTAAAACAACTCTAGCTCCAAAACTCGTAGAAAAGTTGGTGTCATTGAATCCCAAAATCTAGACCTCATCAAGATTTGATCTTCTTTCAAATTTTTATTCATCAAGAAGAGAAGATCCTTTTTCATGTGTAATCAACCCTACCAATTCTTCTAATGTTTTATCTAATTTTTTTGGATTGTCACATAGTAAGCTTTCATCTATTGAAATAAGAATGTCTTCAGTAGACAAAAAGTAATTACAAATCCCTAAAGACTCAAATAGAATTTGAGCTTTAGGGGCTAACGTTTGGGTGACAATGTACTTTTCTTCTTTCTCAAGAAGAAACCTTTGCATGATGCCCTTGATAGGGATCCTCACCTTAGACAGGTCCATGCTTAATTCTCCACCAACATCCTTACAAAATTTTTTCCCAAGAAGAATGTTGTAGGAGGCTGGGATGCCAGCCACTAGGACTGTCATTTTAATTCTCTTATCTGGGAAGGCCGTAAATGCAAATCAAACATCTTTGATTTGTCCCAATAGAGGCAGTTATTTGTTTTTGATGGAGAAACATCTCCCAAAGGTATTAGTTAATGTGAAACTAAGAGATTCTGCCACCTTAGCAGGCATGACATTGTTAGATACACTAGAATCAATTATGTAATTGTTCAGCTGATGACCGTTTATCAGTAGGGAGACATAAAATGGTTCTATCTTTTTAGGGGTAGCTGGAGGAGTAATCACAAGATTATTTTGGGTAGGTGTGTTCTTTAGGGAATCATAAGTTACTTTTGAAATATCTTGTCTTGCAAGGACATTTTTATTTTTGATGCATTCAACGAGTCTATCTAACTGCTCAAGGTTGGATTGCAAGAATTCAAATTTAGACATTTGAATTTTGGTTTTCTTAACATGGTCAATTATATCAACTGACTGAACTGAATTAGAGATAGAGGGAGGTAGTCCATCAATCTATTTTTTTTTGGGTATAGGACTGGTCTATAAATTTAAAGTAGAAGGTGAAGGAATATTTGAGGTACTTAATTTTTTAGTGATCACTGCATCCTTTGATTGAAAAGGCAATGAAGTTCCTATTTAGCAATTGAAATTTTTGGTCAAGATTCTTCTTCTATTTTTTATTTATCTGCTTGTTGAGTTGACTAGTTCTGGGACTTGGTAAATATAGTGTATGACCCATCAAATGCTTCACATTTACTTCTGGGTTCATCTTGGTAATTTAAGAAACCAATGTTGGAGTCACCAACTGATTCTTCTTAGCCTTCTGCAAAGAGATAAACATCATCTTCTTGGTTTAACTTAGGTTGGAAAGAAAAATTAGATTTAGTTTCAAGATAACCAACTACTGAGTTAGCTAGTGTTGCTTCAATGGCAAGCTTCCCTAGTAGGGGAGGAAGGAGATTTAGTTGCCCTTAATTTTTGGTAGCATTGCTCTGATATGACTAGTTGGGAAACAATCCTCCTTAGTATATCCCAATAAGAAGGAGGAGCAAACATCCCTTGTGCCATTTGTTTTTTGAGAGCTAACAATTCATTTGTTAGATTTTGCACCATCAGATCAGTGGTGCCTATAGAAGAATATTCATAATATGAAGAAGATTTACCTCTATTAGGATCTCTTCTTATCTTTCCTACCAAGATAAGGTCATCTTCAACCTCAATTGCCAAAATTTGAGCTACGACTAGGTCTATGTGGCCAGTCTACCTCAACAAGAAACTCACTTCAGGAAGCTGAGAATTGATGAAGAAGTATTTAAGATTCTCAGGTATTGGCCGATCAATTGTGGGAATCCTATTTCTCAGCTTGTCAAACTTGGCTATGAATTCTCTCATGGGTTCATGAGGTTCCTTATTCATTTGTGTAAGTTGGGCTAATAGGGCATGTACATCTTCTATAGGTTTGAACCTGGCCTCAAACTTTGCCTTGAGAGTGTTCCATTCAGTCACTATTTGTGCTTATAGGTGATAAAACTAGTCTACAGTAGTGCCTTGCAATATTTCCAAAAATAGTCTAACTGCAATGTCTTCATATTCAACACCTATTACACCACAAGATATGTAAAAGGTTGCTATATGTTCATCAGGATGAACCTTCCCATCACCATAAAACTTGGGAAATTTTTTTCTTGAGCTACAGGGTAGCTCATATAGAGGTGGGGTCAGACTCAGGGGACCAAAACTATTACCCTAGGGGCCTTGAGCTACCATGAGGTGGCTTTTGAAAGGAGGGATAATAAATCTTTGTAGGATATGTATGGACAAAGCTCTGTTAGTAGAGGAAAGAGTAGCTTTGCTTGGTATTGGGGACCTAATGTTTATATGAGGAAAACTCCTAGTTCACTGAAGGTGAGTTTGTGGAGGGGAAAGATCAAAATTATTTTGCTGCACAAGCTCAAATATAGGGTCAACAATACCTTGAGCTTTAGCCTCACGTGTATGGTGGGTCTACCAGAGTGCTAAAATGGATATGGAAAAGAATTGGAACTACTTCAATTTGAAGCTTGAGGCTTCAAAATACATGTTCTTCCCCAGTGGAGTCACCAAAAATTGTTGGGTGAATGTTTTGTCACTAGATAACTGACAGCAAAATGGTTACATCAACCACAACATAAGGAGATTTATGTGGCAAAATGGGTGTGGTGACCACAGCCAGATTGAGATAAATCTCTCCTCTCAGCAAGGAGAGGTTCCTTAAAATTTATTATATACTATATTATAATATACAAGACAAATCAATGCTAATAAAAACTAAATAATCATTAGACTAGATGATCACTACTTACACCAACATAGGTGAGGATACATGTCTCTCTTTATCATGATTACATCTCATTTTATGGAATCCTCTATCTACTATCTATGATATGTATCTTTCTCCTCCTCTCCTATAATGTTATCCCTCAAAACAAGGGTTTTTAATGCATCAAAAACAAATAAATAAATGGTAATTGTCTAGTTCATAATATCAAAATCACATGATAGTAAAAACATGATAATAAATTTTTTTCTACATAACTGTATAACATCTATAGACATAAAAAATGTTAATATAAATTAATTGAATCATATAAATTATATAAATCATTGATTGCATAGAAATTAAACATTATTGATTATGATTTTTAGCTCTATTCACTAATAAGTGCCCTAAATCCTGACATGAGAAAATGGGATGTTACACTATTTTACAAAATAAAATCATTCTTATCAGTCAATCCATTTTATTTATGAGTGAGTGACATGATAAATTATCCAAATGGACTCATATGAATACAAATAACACTAAGTACTCACTTGGAACTTGTTAATCAGACATTTATACACTATGACACATTGAGAAAATCTACCCTATTCTTCCAGATTACAAATCAATCACTAGGAGTAGTCATCAATCAAGTTTAAAACACACTAAGACAAGTCAAGAGAAAATAATGTAAAGCATCACTAGGTGAATTCATATATCAAATGAGAATAATTTCATATTCACATTTAATTTGAAGAATTATGTATAGCTTGAATTCTCTATTTAGAGTATTAAATACATAAGAAACATTCAATCATCAATGTGGGTAATTGGGGTAAGTTCAACCCATTATACTTCCTAAGTTTTTTAAGTTTATGTCATTCACAAGTGGACCTAAGGTTATAAAGAGGACATTGATTTCTAAAGTTGTACATGAAGTCAGATGTTAATATCACAACACAGAGGTATCATCAGTAGGCATAGCTGACTATACAATCATAAAGAGACAATCAATTCTAAGTAAATAACATCCACTTCAGTCATGTACATTGACATTTTCATCCTAGGATAATTCTATTGACCATATGCACATAGATAGTCAATTCTAGGTCAATTAATTCTTAGGCTTGCTTTTAGCCTCTTTTTATTCTCAAAAGTCAGTCATAGCTAGTTAATGAACTAGAAAATCTAGTATCTTGATCTCTTTAATACTTTATATTTTTAGTTCAATACACTTATAAAATCAATTTTAATATTTTATATTCATATTCATGCTTCACTATCATACTTTATAATTTGAATTACATTCTAGTTTATATCTTAGTTAGGGTTATCAAAGCCAAATTAGGGTAAAATACATATATAAAAAAATACCCTAGGGCACATGTGATACCAACCTCAAAAAAGGAGGAGGTAGAATATTATTTGACTTATCTCCCCATCCACCCACATGGGGGTGTGGCATAATAATTATGGGTTCACAACCATATTTATGTTTATTTTCTTCCTCAGCTTCCTTAGTTTGATGATGTGGGGGGAATATGTGTTAGTATCATTCGCTATTAGCTAAGGACCAAATCACATGCACCATAAAGTTTATTACATCACCATAATATAACACTTCTCCATGTTGAAAGAACATATGATTCTACTAAATGGGTGTTGCAATAATAAAGAAGGATTTGTAAAGACAAAATATGCCCTAATTAGATAAATGACATGTCTCAAACAAACATGACCTTTGAGTAGTGTTATATTGGCTCAATATTTATACTACAACATTGTAATAAATTAGATATAGAATAAAAGAGATAAGACACAACAAGGAATTATATGAGGTTTAGAGTAGAATAACCTATGTAAATACTTAAGGTGACATAGAGTAAAGAGTGTATTAAAAAAATTATTAAGAGGTTATATTAATATATATATAAAAGAAAAGAGTTAGAGTAACAAATAATGTGTTCTATGCACTATGTATGAGTTAGTATAAACATACATACTATTTATTTTAAAATTAAATGTTAAGTATTATAATCAATATTAACCCTTATATTACATTAATATAACTAAATTTAACCTCTTTAACATAAAACTATTTGTAACCAATAAATTCAGATTTTATATCAACATTTGGTGGTGCCACATTGACTTTAGTAGACTAATGTCTAAGGAGAAGTATCCTTTATAGTTTTATAAGCCTACATTAATAGAAATAAAAGAGTGGTGGGAAGAATCACTATTTTTTTTCAAAAAAAAGTTAAGAGAATAGGTGAAACACTACAAAAAGTAAAATCAATATTATAAGACCTTAAGAAGAAGAATTCTAGGTCATCTTTGCACAATTTTTGTGTCCTTAGATACTACAACAATCTAAATATATGTAAGGTTTATGTATTCAAATAAAAATATATGTTTATTGGACTAATAAATGAAATCCAATGCCTTAATACATCATTAAATCATACTATCAATCATTAGTTTAAGATAACACTTGACTCATTTATCCTAGTTTGGGATATACAAGTTTGGACTAGCTTTGACACTAAGAAAGTCAAATTTATTAAAGGATCATGGAAATGTTTCTTGAATAAATTATCACTCCTCATATTCAATCTATTTGTGAAATGAGGATTAGTGAGAGAGTAAATAATTCCTGTAGGGCCAAACATGTAAGGGATGCCATGCAAAAAGAAGGGGGATCCTTAAAAGATATGTGTATCTAGTCTAAACAGTTGGGGGAGGTTAAATAAAATGTATGGGGTTAGGAAAATAAGGATTAATTAAAAGTGATTTAATTAAGAGATAATTAAATAATAGTAAATATAAAAATTAAACATAGTTAAAATAAAATGGTGAATGATGAAATCAAAAATTAGATGAAGAATGAGAGAATATAGTAAAAAATTAAGAAAGAAATTAAAAAAATAGGAAAGAGAGGAATGAATAATGATAATAATTAAAATAATAGAGAAAATTTATCTAGCCTCTACCAACCAATATCTTAATATTGAAAATCTTGATACTATTCCTCCACCACGTACAAATGAGTTAGTATTCACACCATAGGAAGGAACATATGAGGCAAGTGAAATAAGTATAATATAAGAAATATTATGTCATACATGGTATAAAGTGAAGAAAAACATGTAATAAGGATTAATATATTTAACCAGACTATTTGGAACACCTAACTATTCCAAACATTAGGTGTAAAAGACCAAGTAATTATGAGTAGTTTAGCCCATAGTGGATGAAACCCAGATAGAAGTATAACAAAAAGTGAGGAGGTGATGATTAATATAGGATATGTTAATTACATAATAGAACTAAGGGAGGAAATTTTATCAATATAGGGAAGTTTGATAATAATTAATCAATAAGAAAGTGTTACAAATAATATATAAGAACATATAGAGGAAGAAAGAGATATGAACCCTTAGGAGAAAGATGAGGCTAGGATAAGTGGTGGTAGTAGTAGTAAAGACATAAAAAATAGAGATAAGGAAAAACATAATTTAAGAGAAGGAAGATTAGTTAATTAAAATATTATAAAATTTCAATTAATGATAGGGAATGTAGAATAAGATATCCAAAGTGATGTGACTCCCCAAACCCCAAGAAATGAACCATTTGGAAAAATTTCCATCTCTAGTGCCACTTCACAATAGACATGTACATCCATTTTAGATAAAGAGATATATTTAATGGTGAGAGACTAAGAAAATAATGGAATTTGTAAATAACTAATAAAAAATATTAGGAATAAGATACATTCAAAAAAATTTGAAAAGAGATAAAGGGCATAATAAGAATATGGTAAAATAATAGAGAAATAAACAATAACAAAATTTCACTAGTAATATAGGACTAAGTAAATCAGATAATCAAGGGAACAATGGTAAAACCTCTAGGAATGATATTCCTAACTAACCTATAAACACTAAGTTGTCACATAATAAGATTAAAAAACCACTAGTTGGTAAATACACAAAAGATGTAGAGGAAAATTTGATTCTACTAAACTCATACTAGAGGATCCATAACATTGATGATGAAAGAGTCATGTTATTTGATTTTGTTGGAACATAAAGAAATGAATCACTAAAAATAGTATATGAAAACTTACTTTGGACATGCCATTACATGGATTGATGTTCAAAAAACATTTAGAGGTGATTTTCACTACCTAGATATATTGACAGAAAGTGCTAACAAAATGAGAGAATTGATCTAAAAATAAAAGTGAATTGTCAAGGATTATGATCAATGCTTTAAGTCCATAGTGTGGAAGTTATAAGAACATTTGAATGCAAAAAAAAAAGAAAAGAATAGAATGGTTCATATCCATATTAATCCCATGTCTTAGAGAAAATATGGATAGAAATATCTTCATGACATTTGTACAAACATTAGAAATGGTGTCAAATCTCGAAGCATAGTCTTGAAGAAGAGATATAGATTATTTATTGAAAAAAAATATTGAAAGATTATATTTAGAATTGGAATAATTAATACTAAAATAGGAGATACAAATGAAGAAGGATGATTATGCAATAATACATAATAAGCACACTCCACCATGAGTAAGAATTTAGTGTACCACTTATTATGTAAAAAGACATTCTAAGACATAATACCCATATAGTGTTTTAGTAAAAATAACAATGGCAATAATATCAATGAAATTATCAATAGGGATGAATCCACTAGCCCAACAAGCAATATATGGTGAAATTATTTACTATAAAATATGTAGTGTATGATCAACATCAACAAAACTTATGCCCTTTGATTGAAGTGGCACCTTTTATAAATCGAATAATGCACTACAATGTAACTATGTGTCATTTAATCACTATAACCATAACTAATCCTTTATATATGCACTTTAAAATGTCTAAGACACCATCTAGAGAAGATTATAAATAATAAAAATGTCATTATCATAATTAGTAATGAATAATACTAGTTTACTACACCCTAATTAATAATATCAAGTATGTCTATCAATTTAAAATACCCAACCCTAGTACTATAATCATAATCAAGGAGGGTATAGAGGAGGCAACCAGGGTGGCTATAGAGGAATATAATCCAAAAGGGGAAATTACAAAGGTAGAAGAGGATATAATTAGAACTATAACTAGGATTATAATCAAGAGAGACCCTCACCAATGTGTTATAAATATGGCAAGGTGGGGTTTATTGTTATATATTGCGATGAATAAAAATAAATGGAGTGTTGATTCTATCATGAAAAAAGGTATACATGATTCATTTTAATGACCTAAATAAATGTAATTATATAAAAATAGTAGAATTAAAATAGAAGAATTGGTAGTCTCCCTATAAAAGGGGCTAAACTTCTCAAGAAAATGTCAAAAACACAAGATATGAAAGGGTGGTGCAATGAAGTTCATTTTAGAAAGGAATAAGAGAAAAAAATAGAAGAGGAAAGTTCATCCCAAAGAGACACAACTTTAGAACAAATTTATCAGTGTTAAGAAATAATAAGAAAACAAAAAGAGAGGCCACAAAAAAGGGCTTTCCATATCATGAACAATGATTCACAACTACGAGCCATGGTAAGAACCAGAAGTGGGAAGAAGATAGGGAAAGGTACAGAAGTAGCCACTAACTCTACTACACAATCAAACACATATGCAAAAGGTAATAAACCTAATATCTAAGATATGGTGACATTATTGATAAAAACATAAAACTAATAACATAAAAATAAGATATGGATTAGGTTAAATTGACTTATTTTGATGAAAATGAGGTTGGGGAACTTAAAATAATAATGATATTAATAAATAAACAAAAATTACTAACTAAACACACTCAGTTATGTAAATATTAGAATAAATAAGAGAAAGAGAGAACATGAAGTTTATAAATAGGGGAAAAATACAAAGAATGTATTAGAATAAACCAAAAATGGAAAATAACTACCATTTTATTAAATGTCAAAATAAATGGTCAAGAAATAAATAAACCACTCTTATACCTTATCATAGATACAAATGTGTTACCATGGAACACATGGGAGTTATTGGGGAATTCATAATTGCATGCAATGACTTATAATATTATCATGGATGACAAGACTCCACACTCACCAATTGAAACTTTATAAAATGTTGAAGTTAAATTCATAGGGATGAAAAAGAAGTTATATTTTGAGGTAATTGATATATATGATACTAATTATCTAGTATTTTTAAAATTAGAATGGTTTTTAGACTATAAAGGATCATTAGATTCTAAAGAGGAGAAAATCACATTTGAAATAAAATGATTGATAGTCCATTTTATACGAGAAATAACAATGGAAATTGTATGGTAAAAATTTATGTCCAAAGGACAAGGATAATGAGTTTGATGACCTTGTTAAAATGTATATTCTTAAGAAAATTACAAAAATATAAGATAAATTGGAACCTAATGATGAGGGGGAATTGATAATAAAAAAGAGGAATGAGAGACAACCTTAGGGGATGAAATAGAGGCCTTTATGTACTGTGAGCTAGAAACTACAGTGCAAAAAGTATTTTGCATAAATAAAACACTATATAAATGGAAAATAACCACTATATTATAAAATATTGTAGCAAAGAGAATAATGTCTCATCATATATAATGAGCTTTGCATAACAAACTACCAAAAGTTTTGGGCATTGGACTAGTCGATGAGTACTTAAAATAAATGATGAGGGTATTTCCACAAGAAGAGATAAGGATAAAATCCATTGATGATAAAATCATGATTACTACCATGAGATGGTGGCATACCCATAAATTAACCATACACAGTTGAATTTTTTTTTATGTACTACTAAAAATAAGATTTGTAAAATCAAAAAGTTATTTTCTATGAATCATAAGCTATACAAGTAAAACCAATCTAAGATCACATCTTGATAAATGTGAAAAAGTATGGATGATAAGAGGGGAAATAAATAAATGTATGTGGGTGTAATTATTTTATTAGACATTAAATGTATTCCATAAAACTTGGTATTTACATATGAAGATGCAGAAAGGAACATGTTGTTGGGCAGACTTAAAAATGGATATTTGTAGATTTTAAAATTTTGGGACCAAGATACTAGGGTTTGTTGAGCACTATAAAAGATATATTTTTTTTAATTCATGGAAAGTTATATCTTAAAACAACAGTTCTCAAGATTAAAAATACAAGAAATAAAATTGGGTCATATGGATTATTGGGAATAGATTGGAAAAATTATGAGAGACTTACCAAAAACTATGATAATAAATACAAAAACTAAACAGGTTGAGCAATTAGTATATTGTATAAAAATTAAAAAACATGAAGAGAATAAGTGAGAATAAATTGGAAAACATCAAAATAGACATTGAGGAAGGAGAAAGATAAATATTTGATACCATAGAATATAAAACACATTACTTATAATTAGAGAATAAAATATCACCACATAAAGAAATATGAAATTAAAAAAAGTAGGTTACTATTAGGCATAAGAAGAGGTGGATAAGATACTAAAGTTATTAAGGGAACTTGAGGTTTTATTCCCAAGAACATTATTTGATCTCAAAAGAACCAAGGAAGATGTGGAACTATGAAAATCTAGTTGAAATAGGATATATAGTTAAAAAAGGATATTAAACTACTACAAAAAAGACCGTATAGACTTAATCTTAATGTTAAGGCAAAATTCAAGATTGAATTGGATAAAATGCTAGATAGCAACATTATAAATTCTATGGAAGATATTGAATGGATAAGCCCCATGATAATAAAAAATAATAAAATTAGTGAGATATACATCTGTATTGATTAAAAATAATTAAATAAATTATGTCTACATGACCCCTTCTAAACACCATTCACTGAAGAGATATTGGAGAGCATTGTGGGGGAAAAAATTACTCATTCAATAGTAGATTTTTAAGATACCCTTAGATTAGGATAATGCCAAAGGATATACCAAAAAATAAATTTGATATATAATGGGAATATTTTATGTATACAGTGATACCTTTTAGATTAAAGAATGTACTAACTATGTTCAACAACATAATAGTGAATGCATTTCTAGATTTTATACATGATTTTTGGGAAGTGTATCTTGATGCTTTGGATAGTATATGGGTTGATCAAATACCATGTTCAAGCAATGTGGATGATATTTCAAAGATGTGGATATTTGAATTTTTCTATAAATCTCAAGAAACTTATCTTTAATACACCTTTTGGGACTCTATTAAGACACATAATATGTAAAAAAGGATTGATGGTAAATCCCCTTAACACTATTATAATCATAAATCTACCACCACCCAAAACACAAAATTAAGTTAGAACTATCTTGGGATATATTGGATGCCTTTTTAGTTTCATAAGAAATTATGAAGCTATAACTGCACCTATATAAAAAATTATTGAACAAGTAGCATAACCAATGAATAGATTGGTCAAGAAAATGTTAGGAGTCATTTGATGCAATAAAGAATAATATTTTGGATGACCCAATTTTATTATTTATAGATTGGAAAATATCATTCCACGTACATGTTGATGCTTCCAAAATTATAATATGAGCAGTGCTAAAACAACCCTATGGAAATATCAATCATCGAATTTCATTTGCTAACAAAAATTGGCAAGAGAATAAAAAATTATTCCACTACAGAGGGGGGTACTAGCTATGGTATACATAGTATATAAATTCAATATTAATTATTGGAAACCCCATTTATATTATTTATAGATCATAAGCCACTTAAGTATCTAATAAATATATCAATAATATAAAGAAGGATATGTTATTGTCTTATGTTAGTCCAAGAATTTGAAAAGATGGAAAAATAAACAATGGACTTGACTACTTATAAAAATAATGACATGGTAAGATATGAGACCAATTGAGGATGAGTTTCCCATATCTCACATCTTTTGTGTGGAAGATGTACCCAAATTTATGGAGGGGATAACACAATTTTTGTCTAGTAGAGATTTTTTGAAAGAGTATGTTGTAAACAAGATGACCGAGAAAACCCTCATGCATGAATCATTATAATAATTATGTACATCTTATCAAGCATAAACATCAAATAATAAGAGTATGAAACACATGAACACAACATATACATGGAAAAATTTCATGGGGAATAAAACCCACTGAAACATAGCTTGGACCATAGTCCTATAAAGCAATGAATCAATATTTAGTTGAGCACCCACTCAAATTATATAACCAACCCTAATATTTCAAGTACCAAATTAATGGATTATTTAGTTGAGCACTAACCTAACAAGGAGAACCAACCTCTAATTTACCAAACACTCACTTCGATTTAGCAAGCACCATCTTACAAAGAGGCACTAACCCCTTAGATGACTCAACACCAACTTAGCCACCTGATTATTTGATCACCTTCAAAATCCCTTGTTTCTTATATAATATATGATTATCTACTCCATCTCCTCACTCACTTTTGTCCCTCTCAGACTGGCCTTTAACCTTCTTCACTCAACTAGCCCTCTTCATGGCTTGATTAGGTATTTTGACCCTAATACTCATGTGAAAAACCTCTGTTAGATATTCATGACACTTATTTTATGGTCTGAATGACCTTATTCTACTCATAGATTATCTATATCATTCACTTATCCTCTTCTAATTTCTTTCTCTAATCATACCCAAATAGGCCTAACTACCTTATTTTTATACAATTCACTTGATCATATCCTTCTAGGTCAAACATATATATAAATCACTTAGGTCAGCCATGAATAGTTATTAACATATTAAAATAAAAATCATTAATCATGAATTAATCACTATAATAGGTCGACCAAACATCAATTAGCCCTTACTCTTCTTTTAGGCTTATGGAGACCTAATAGGCCTTCTTAATAACACATTATCCTTTGATATTTCTTGAAGCATATACAAATACCTTAAATGATGGGAAAAAGTCATATACCACTTCAATATGCCTTATCCAAATTTACTTTAGGTCCATAATACCTTTTAGGTCCAACTACCACTAAAACCTTTCTTCAAATCATTGCTTAGTAAAGGCTTGCAAATATATAGAAACTCTGTCTTAAACAACTGAGCCATATACTCAATTTTGCTTAAGAACCATAGAAAATAATTACATATTCAGAAACCTCATGACCTCAATGTCATTACCAACTTCATCTAGTGATTTAATTCAAGGTAAACAAACTCAAATACTTCTCTATAAGATGTTCATTCAGAACTACCAACTAACTCTAAAACATAATCAAGTAAACATGAACATCTGATACATGATTGAGTATATTCAAAGTATTTAAGTGTATTAAAATTATCTTATATCATACTCAAACCAACCTCAATCAATTATATCATGAGTTCTAATGAAAACCATTGGTCTTATAGATCAATCTTCTGACCTTCTTTCTCAAAAACTTTACTCAGCTAGATAAGCCATTTTGGCTTCAATGTTCCAACCTATTATACTAACTTCCAAGATTATTAAAAAATGGATATATCATTCAAGACCCAAATAACATAATCATGCAATATAATGCATCACTCTTTCATGAAAACACATCAAGAAACATCTTTTCATTTCTGCCTGATTTCCTTATTATCTACACTATAGTTCTATTTAGCAACTGGCCAACTTAGATCACTAACTTTGAAAAATTGAGATATATAAACTATCCATAAATCTTCATAAAAAATAACTAAAATTCTCACACTTTTATCTTCATTCACTTGGCAACTTTGACTCGATCAATTCTATCTGCTACAATAAATTTCTCAAAGACAAATGTTTTTCTATAGGGTCTGCTCACTCACTTGAGAAACCAATCACTCTTAAAGATGCTTGGGAGAGTTGAATTAAACCTACAATCAATTTTATAATCATATAAAACCATTTTTAACTCTTTATAATAATATCTTCAACATTACATCTCTTTTAGGGTTTTATGAGGGTTTAGACCATCTTCCAATCTTAACGATCATCATAAAACTTAACTCCTCTTTCTAGAAACCAATTCTTGTAAATTTGTGATAGAACCATTCCTCATCTAACATGAATAATTTAATTTATCATGTAGAAGATGCATGTGACAACAAGCACTAAAAAAACCTTCTCGGGTAGATATTTTTTCTTGAAAACCTTGATCTTAAACTTTATAGACATACTTAAAATAACTTGACTCACCTCTGTCAATGTTCACCTACTCATTCATGCTATTGAAATTGATCCTATCACCTAATATATCCACCACATCTCTTATTTATTTCTAATCCTTGACTTTAAAGTCTTATTAGTCCTTAAATCTGACCTTATAGCCATTCTATAGACTCTGAATTGAAACTCTCTTGTGTTTCAATGTGTCTTGTGTATGCTAAAGTAGACTCATACCTCACTCTTATTTGGAGCTTCAATATAAATTATTTGGATATACTTATAGATATTCAGAGCTTGAATGTATAATCTTTAGAGCTATGTATAAAAATATTTAGAGCTAACATTTTAATAATTTATAAGGTCCTTAACACTTCATGTTTGGCCTCAAATAATCTCTCTCATGCTCAAACACTATCAAGTGTTCTTCAGATAATTCTCTTCAAAGCATACTCATCTTCATAGATAATTTGAGTCATCTTCAAAACTACTTACAAAGATCTTTAGATCATACTGCTTCCTCTTCAGATCTCACTCATTTCATCATGCCACCTGCAAATACCATCTCACAATGTCTAGAAAAAGACTTACAAGATGCTTTACACTTTCTATACTAACATATAATCACACATGATATTTATCAATTATTTCACTCAATATGACATTAAAACATTCTTCAATAAATATTATTTCATCATAGCAACAACACTCATTATGCTGGCAACAAAACTCATCATATACATACCTCAAAGATTACTTGACCAAACATTTACACTAAAACCTTTGACATCAATGATAGTAGATTGACATCAATGAAATAACCATGCATCTTCATAATAACTTTTGACATCAATGAAAACATTAAATATTTAAGCTCAACACTCAATGATAATGCTCAATAATCTCCCCCTTAATCAATGACAATGTTCAATAGAGTATATTACATTAAAAAGAAAAGATTGATGATACAAATATTTACCTTTATAATGATTGAAAGATAATTATACAAAAAATTAAGGGATGTGGTATTTTAGAGAGTGAAATTAGCACATGAGATACATACTATTTTAAGAGAAGCCCATGATGGGGTTGGAAGAAAACATAACTTTGAAAAAGCTATGGGTAAGAAAGTATTACTAGCAAGACTATGGTGGTCATCCCTATTTAAGGACACACATAAGTATGCAAGAAGTTACTACATTTATCAGAGAGTGGGTAAACTAAATGATCAAGATGAGATTCCTCTTTTCCCGGTCTTGGCCGTAGCTATATGTAAAGGAAAATGTAACTAATCTATAAATCAATCCTAGTTTGGAGAAAATAAATCTTACTTACACTTATAATTTTTGAGACATTATATATTTGGGGTCATGATCAAGATCGATCCATTATAATTAACCAAGGGGTATCTTACCACAATAATATCACTAGGGAGGCTTCCAAATCCTCCAGTCAAGCAAAATTATGTAATAACCCTAACTCAGTCGTATGTTTTCATATTAATTAATGTAAGTAAATGACAAAACAAAAGTAAATTCTAATTTAGTGCTACCAAATCTTGTGGCACAAATTGGTGTTGGTAAACATAAAAGTAAACATGCATAAGAGAATCATATTTATGCTAATTATTGGTAAGACCCTAATGCATGAAGAGAGTACTATATTCAAAATCCATTACTTATGCTACTTCTATCTACTAAAAGAGAGGAGAAAAGTTAAAGATACTTACCTTGAAGATGAACCCATCAAGAATAATATCTCCTTTGCCCAAAGGAAATTTGCAAGAGGTTATTGTGGTTTGTAAGGATCACTAAGAAAGGCCAAATAATTCAAGACTTTTCCATAAGATAAAGTTCTTATCTAAGTAGAAACCTCAAACTAAGACTCCCAAAGTAGAATGGCATAAAATCAAATTGTAAAAAAGTGTAAATAAATAATTAACTTTTGTTGTCTCTAAGAAATGATGAAATGTATGTGTTTATATAGTTAAATCTAACCCTAGTTATTTCTATCCCATTGGCCCAATTAACTATATATCATTATTAACAAAAATAAATTAGGACTTGGTCTAGGTTAGTCAGGAGTTGACCTAAACCATAAATAAGTTTTTTCAATTAGAGTATAGGGTCGATGGGATTGACATTGTATCATAAATTGCCAAAAATGAATTTAGGCTAGGGAAGGGATAATGAAGGTAGAAAATGACTATAAGAGGGTGTAAAAGAGGAGGCAAAACTTAGGGGAATGTTTTTAATAGATGGTTAAATTAATATCAAGTGGTAGTAAAGGGACAATAATCCTAAAAAACACCAATGGTCTTCTCACCCCTTTCCTAATGCACCCCTTATGGCATGTACTTAGATATAATAACACTTGATAGGTTCCTAAAAGATAGAAAAAATTAATAATTAATTAAAATTTTAAAATATTATGTGTATACATATGCCCCACTATAAGCTCATCATGTGTCACATAGGTGAAATAGGGGATGGTTCTTCAAGAAAAGAATATAATAACACACAACATTGAATCTAAAAAATTATAGTATTTTAAAGCATAAATAGCTAAGATTTAAATGTCTGAAAGGGAAATAACTAAAAAATAAAAGTAAATGTATGTGAACCTTGAATTAACTTTATCACTAGATGGTTTTCTATTGTGTTTGTAGTGTTGATCATGGAGGGCGTAGAGATTGATTTCAACAAACCCAAGGATACAAAACTAAAGATCAAAAACAAACAAACACATGAAATACAAGATAATTAATGCTATGTGAATGAGATGTACTTATAAACTTGGGAAGATAGGGTGACAAATGTTATGTTAGTCCAAATGACCAAGTCAAAAATGGAGTAAATCTAGTAATAAAAAAGCTAAGGCTACTAAAGACCAAAAAACTCAAATAAGTAAACCTTAAGTAAGAAAGACAAACTCACCAAATCAAACCAAGGATACATGTCAAAAATTATGGTAATAAAACATCAATGTGAAATTAGTAACAATCGTTACTTAAATAAAGATGGACAAGAAAAATGGTAAAAAAACATTGATGAGTGAATAATAATATCCTTAATCATCAATGGAAAATGTACGTAAAAGGGAAAATAACACTGATGAGTGAGAAGTAACAAACCAACCTCACTTAATAATGGAAAAAAACATGAAAGTAGAAACAAATTTAGGTGTCCAAAAAAAAGAAGGTACAACAATGGAAAATGGTAAAATAAAACAAACAAGTCTATAAATAGAAAACCATGGTATAAAGAAGGTAATCCAAGTCATGCAAATGTATTATTTTTTCTAATGATAGATAAAATTGGAAAAAAGTAGTGCTAGAATGTTTGTAGGATATGAAGAAGAGGGAATATATAATAAGTGTTAAAATATATTATAATCACACTTGCGTATCAAGGGGGAAATAAAATGGGTGAAGGGGAGAATGAAGGCAAATCCAAAGTACAGGAACTCTTTATCAAAGTTAAGACACTAAAATTAAGTTTGGTAGCACAATAGGAGTTTTAACATTAAGGAATTTGAAGAACTCCTAGCCACATAAATATTGATTCAATAAATGAAGTATGTAGATCATCCCATGAATGTTATATGCTTGAAAATTAAAATGGAATTACCTTCCCATAACGTGTTCCCTATTCCTAAGGACCCCTTATAGATCCATCGATCTATTACGAATATTGGGTACTTGCATGAAAAATTAAGTAGTACCATAGAGTTAGTTGAATTCTCCTATTCCAATCTACTTCCCTACCACACCCTAATAGACCTCAACTCTATCATCAGGCCAAAGATGGAGTTTGAGCTTTGATTAGCGATAAGAGATGTGCTTGTAATCACATCTTTTAATGTGATTTTAACTTTTGACTTAATTTTTTAACTTTTATATCATTGCCTCTTATTTCAAATGATTTGTATTTTAATTTTTATGGCCTTTTCTATTCGACCTCCATATGGATTTAGAGAACCAATCATGGGTCCTAAAGATGACTATCATTTGAAGACTTTGGACTTGGTTGTTAAGAAAGAGAACTTAGAGAGTATGGTATCTATGAGTCTTGTTAATTTAGGTGAAATAAAAGTTCTATCTTGACTTTGACCTTGGTTTATCTAAAATTGAATGAAGGGAAAAGAATTCAAGAGGAATGAAACATGAAACAATTTGATTACTTCAAATCACAAAAAATGTGACAAAGGGTGAAAAAGGGGATAAAATGATAGTTAAGTGTGATTCCTTATTATAAGAAAACATGCTAACACTATTATTGTGTAAATTTTATCAATAAAAGAAGAAAAATCTAAAGCTGAGAGCAAGGATCAAAAACTCATAACCATTACTAAACACATTCTAGAAAAGGAACACTAATTTGAAGATGGTGATTTTATGAGGAAAGCCTAGTCTTATCCATGATATTATACTGCAACTCATAAAAGAGAAACCCATGAGGGTGCACAAAGTGTGTGAAAAATAAGTAAAATGAGATAGGTGGTATTTGTGAGGAAGGCTAGGTCTTATCCATGGTCTTACACTTTAACTCACAAAAAAAAATCCCAAGGGTGTAAAAATGCATTGGAAAAGAATGAAATAATAAGATTAAAAAGAAATCATGAGGAAGAGTAAGTCATATACACATTTTAAAAATGCAAGTCATGAGAAAAAGATAAATCAAAGGACTGAAGAGAAGGAACCAAGGTTTGTGAAAAAAGGGACTAATGCATAGGGTGAGACCCATGTAAGTAACTAAAAAAAGAATTAAAAGGATAACATATAGAAAGAATGATAATATTGGAAAGATTTAAGAATAATACTTATTTAGGAATTTTGAATTGGTGGGTTCTTTGAAAACATGGTCTTCATTAGTTTGATAGTGATAAGTGTTAGGACTAAAGATGTCTTTAACTAAATAAGGGCCCCACCATTTTTAGGCATATTTACCTTTTTTATCATGTGTGTAGTCTAACTTAAGGATAATATAAATAAAATTAAAAGTATGGAATTTAACTCTTTTATTATGTTATTTGGCAATATGGGCCTTGTATTGGTGATTGTGTTGTAGGGTAAAAATTTGGTGTTCATCAAGAAGATTGAGAGCATGGAGGTGAGATTCACGTTATTATTCATTAGGTATGATACCATGAAGATATATACAAAGATAAGGAATCTCAAATTCTAATATGAGGATTGATTCAAAGCCATAGATGAGTGAAAATGGTAGTGCCCCAGTGTTAGTGTGTATGCTAGTACAATAGGCCCAAAGTCACTTAGTGCCATCAAAATAAAGGGTCCAAGTATCTTCATGTAAATTGACATTGATTTTGAGAATTTATTTGATGATTAATTTTAGTTTAGTAGTATTTGGGAGGATAGAGGATTATTCAAGATTACTTTCTTCAAGATCAATAGTGAAATTATGGAAGTAATCTTTAAGAGATATGGATTGATTAAGACCTTCAATATAGAGATTATTATCTTTAGAAAGACAATCTTGAAGGTGTTGGTATCTAGGATGGGAGTGGATGTGATTTGATCAAAAATGATTTATACTTTGATAGTATTTTTCATAATAATTCAGAAATCAAATTCCATGAGAAGGACCATCCAATTGCCAATTCTATCTCCTATAAGAAAGGCTTTAGAGAAGAAGTGATGGAGTGGATTATAATGAATGATAAAATAAGTTGTTTGATAAAGTATATAATATCAAAGCTTTTTAGAAGTGAAATAAATGATGAGGCAATCATATTCTACTTTTGTATAATGTTTCTCATAGATGATGAGGCCTCAATTAATATAATAGATGGCATATTCCCTTCTGATATCATCTTGTTGGGAAAACATTACCCTAACTGATATAGGTGTGGAATAAGTATATAATATTAAAGGATAATTATTATAAGGTGGATGAAGAGTGGGTGGGTGAAGCAAAGATTATTTCATATTGTAAAATGCTTTTGGACAAGGATCTATCCATTTGAGGGAATTACCTTTCTTTAGAAGAGATTTAAGAGAATAGATATGGTAAGCTATTTTGGGAACAAACTATCTTATTACCCCAAGTTTACCAAGGTAAGTGTTGTCAGGGAAACCTAGAACAATAAACATGCTCTGATCCCTACTGAGTCAGGATCTTGCTCTACCAATTAGAACACATGTGATTACTTCTTGTATTAGCAACTAAACACAGAATTATACCAGAATCAATAAGTAACTAGAAATATGAAACAACACAGGAATTGAGAGACAATACACAATTGTATTATATACATAGAAGAGTATACAATAAGGAAGATGCCACTTCTTCCTCCACCTCAAAGGTTCTCCATGCCTCAAGACCTTCTTCCCTCTCTCTCACGGTCACAACAATCAAATCCAATATAGAATTGATGTTCACCTATCCAACCAGTCAGTAACACGCTGCTAGTTCACCAAGTACACAACTGTACTCCAAGTAGATCTCCTGCTCTCTACTGCTACCTACAAATCACTAGACCTTACTCACCATGTAGACGTCTCTACACCCCTGAAGAACCCTTATCCTTGCCTCACCAAGTCCTTATGATTCTTTAACCAGTACCCCGGTGGATCAGCTCCTTGACCTTGTAGACCTTGCAACTCTCCCTGATCATACACACTCAGCACCCCTTTGGAACTAGGAGGAGCTACACTAGCTCTCTCTAAAAGCTCTATGGCTTTTTAGCACACTTTTACAATACAATCATGAGTCCATATATAGATCTCATCCAAAAAATAATTAGACAATAATACAATAATTAAATCCGCATCTCTCAGTCTAAAAATAGCTCTAAACATGCAAACACATGCTTTGTCAACCAACTGCCCGTAATATACTCACAGCTCGAACCACACAGGCGACCGACGCCGGTCCCTGACTGCCTGGGGGTGCCGACGCTGGTCGATCTAAGACCGACGTTGGTTTCCTTCTATCTCCTACCTATCGACGTCGGTTTGCCTGATCGATGCCGGTGTCTGTGACACTCCGCAACTCTTCTGCAACCTCCATAACTTCTCTTGTTTGCATCTTGGTGAAGCTTTTAACTCCACACCCTAACAAGTGTTAATATCTAGAATGGAATGAGGGATGGGAATGTTTAAAATATAATTGATCTTGGTAGGATTAACATTAATTCCATGAAGAGAGACTAAGAAACCCAATAATTTTTTGGATGTGACATTGAAAACACATTTTTAGAGATTTGGTCTAACTTTGTATTTAATGAGGTGATCAAAGATGATATAAAGATCAAAGAGATGAGTCTTATATATTTGAGACTTGGTAATGAGGTCATTTACATAGGTTTTGATAATCTTATGGATAAGGTCATGAAAAATATGTTGAGTTACCCATTTATAGGTAGCTCCAACATTTTTGAGGACAAAGGACATTTTAACATAGCAATAGGTACCTCGTTTCATGGTGAAAGTTTTCTTATGTTGGTCTTTGGGGAAAATGTCAGTTTGATTATGAATCAATAAACCATTCATAAGGGATAACATTTCATAACCAATAATGGAATCAATGATGGCATTTATAGAGGGTAAAGGGAAGTGTCTTTAGGACAAGCAAGATTGAGATGAAATAAATAAATTCAAATACGATGACCATGGTGACTTTATTTTGAATAAGGTTAATTTTTGAAACCTATTATTAATAGTCCACATGATTGATAAACTTGACATTGATAAGTTTAATTATTTATTTATGGCATAAATTGGAAACTTTAGGTGGAAATTTCCATTGTTTCTATTGCATAGGTTTGGTTTCGGGAAAGGTGATAATATTATACACCATGATGCTAAGTTAAATACCAAGCATACCGTCATATGACCAAGTGAAATTATTATGGTATTTATCAAATAATAAGCTAAAATTTTCATGTTCAGTTGGTTTAAGTTCTCAAGATACTATGATTGGTTGAGGGCATGATGGATACCATATTTAATTTTAGTAGTTTCCTCGAGAAGCATATAATTTCCATCTTGGAAATGATATGGTGATTTAGGTAGAGAATAATTAGGATTTGATTTAAGATCAATGATAGCAATGAAGTTGTTGAAACAAGGGGCCTTCTTCTTGAAATTTCCAAGTTTGTGATGTTATTGAGGGATTTGATGTTCTCGAGCATGAAGTAGTTCATGAATAGCCTCATCACTAAACAAGGTAGGAAGAGGACCATAATACTTGACATTTAATTTGAGATCAATAATTTTGTTAATATGTCAATCATATTTAAAATGTATTTGATGTACATATGTGGTCATGGCATCTAATGAAATCTCTATAATAGTTGGAGTGGGGGAAGAAGGTTGGTTGGATTTGATTGGTTTATCATTAGCATTATTGATGAGGAGAAAATAATATGGAAAGATTGGTTTTATAGGAGGTAGAGATGATGTAGGAAGTTTTGGAGGTTTAGAAGGTAAGATTTTATATAGCCAAGGAGTATCAATGAGTGGAGAATCAACATGAGGTACATGACCTTCAGGTGGTAATTCAAATTTAGGGTAAATCATATAAACATAATGATTAAAATCATGTATTTAGGATAGAGTTTTTTGGTAATGTTGAACATCCAAGTCTCATGATTGATCTTGACCCATGATGTAATTATTATCATAGGTTGGAGAAATTGTACCTGCTTGAGATGTAGGAGGAGTTATGGAAGGGGAGATGCCTAGATCACTAAATTTATGTGGAGACATGATTAAAGGATCTTGGAATAATTTTGAAACTCCATAATCATTACATGTGAAGTCATATTTTATATAAGAGGCTTCTTGAGCATTACATGGAGGTGTAAATCAATGATCTCATCTATGAGAGGAATGGTGCAATCATGGGGCAATAAAGAAGGAGGAAGCCACTATGATATGTAAGGAGGTAGCTTGGTAGTGTTTTAGATATTTTTCATATTAATAGGATCATCATAATTATAATCTATAAGGGTAACATGTAAATATAGATTCATATTGATAAGTTTAGGTAAGGGAGCATTATTGATCATTAGAATGTTGGGAATGCAATATTGAGATTTGGGATTTGGAAGTTGAATACTCCAAGGGTTAAGATCAGATTAATGTTTATATTTTTTTCTAGTATGAAGGGTAATATATCAAGTTCCTTCATAATAGTAAACCCCTTGTTTGCTCATGGAAATCTTTAGCCCAATAGGGGTTTGCTATTATTAATGTCTATGTTAATTAATAGGGGTGGATCATCAGCTCAAAAGAGGATCTCATCATTAATCATGTATTCTTAGAGGAATTATATGGAGGGTTTCAAATAAAGACAAATGGATTCAATGGTATGCACTTCGATTTGTTGAGCTCATGAGAAGATAGTTATTTTTCTAAGGAAGATGGTTCTTCAATTTCTTGAAGATGTTGCATGTGAAACTTGTGATGATAAGGGGAAGTAAAAACTAACTCCATAATAGGAATTTTTCAAGGCATGGAGTTGATATATTTTAAAAAGTTTTAATGGGATTTAGAAGAAGAACCAACTTGAGGTTTAATAAGTAAATTACATTTTAGAGGAATAGAAGTGGTTGGTGGTTTAGAAGAAGGAGGTGGTTCCTCATTAGTTTCTCAAGATAGGTGAGTGGTAGTATTTTTGAGAATTTGATCTTACAAATATGTTTTCTTAGGTTTGGTAATAGGATCTTTGTGAGCCAATTTATGGTGATAATTGAAATTAATAATGTTAACATATTGAGAATTATTGTAAAATCGGTCATAGTCAGTGTCAATGGCACAAACATCCTTGTTATTATTGAGAATTAGATGTGGAAAATGTTTTTTGGTTATTAGAAGAAGAAGATTTTGGAGATTGTCATTTTGAAAATTGGTATTATAATCTTGATGATGGAGTTGAATCATGGCTTTGTGATTGAATGAATCAACAAACATATAAGAGACAATAAATTTAGTAATACCTCTACAAGTTTCATGGGAGTGACTAAAGTTGGTGTGGAACCAACAAAATTGATTAAGGTCATACCATTTATAAGGATTATTGGGGTAAGTAAATGGTTTAGAGGGTGATAAAAATTATTTCATTTACTATACATTTAAAGGTGTGTGAGAAGATGGGGGATTATTGGCTTTAGCAACTCATGGCTTAGTTTGAAGAGTATTTCTAGTTAATCTACTAGTGGAATGTTGAAAATACCCTTTAAGAATTTGGTATTAGTTTCAAATTATTTCATTAATAAGTCTTGATGCTTGGCTTGGTAAAGATCTTCATTGAGAGTTTGAGAGGCAAAAGTCTAAACCTTATACTGAAGACAAGGATTTAAGGTGGTTATAAAGAATTTAAACACATTATCATTAGTAATGTTGTGATAAGCCTTGTGGGTAAAGATTTACATCACTTGATAAAATCATGAGCTGATTCAATGGAAGATTGCTTAGCATTGATGAAATGGCTAAGGCAATTTTTAGGAAGATCATTATGTTGAAACTCTTTAACTAGAGGATTGAATAAATCCTCTAGTTGCCATCTGAAATGTTGGGGAAGTTGGCTATACCATTGTAGTACATTGATAGTGAAAGTTTTAACTAAGAATTTAGTTATGGTGAAATTATTGGTTTGGATCCATTATTTATAAAGATTACTGAAGGCCTTAAGGGAAGATGCTAGGTCTTTAGTCCCATCATAATTAGTAGTTGAATATATGTTATTGATATCAATAGAAATAATTAGCATAGCTAAAGGCTCATTTTGAATGTTTTGAAGCATTTTTTTCCTTCATGATAGGTTGGGGGATGACATTACCCATGACATTTTTAAGAGGAAGAGGAATAAAATTTTGATTCTTATGATGAATTATCCAAGAAGATTCTGATAGAGGATTTCATGATGCTTGATGAAGAAAATAGAATTTAGGAAAGGAAAAGGAAAATCAGGGATACAATCAACTAGATAGAGAATAGAGTTAACCATATAAAGAATAGGGTCAGCCAACAAAAGAGAGGGTCGACCAATAGGTATGGAATCAACCAAGTTGATAGGGTACTATTAGGATATAGGTTAAAAAGAATACACAGTCATATGGGTCGACTGTATACTGATTGGTACGGGATAGAACAAAAAGATAATAATACATAGTTTTATAGGTTGACTATGTACTATAAATAAGAAGTTAAAAAATAGTCTATAAGAGATTGTATTGAATAATATGATAGTGTGTTAAAATATGAGAAAGTTTTGTAAGATAGTTTGAAGCAAAGAATGAAAGTAAACACATAAAAAATTAGATTAATGTGATTGATCCAATTAGGGAGCACAATATAAAATATTAACATTTTTGTCCCAAAAATGTCAAAATGATAAGTACCCTAAGGGATACCCCTTAATTTTTTGGAAAAATACCTTAAATTGACCTAAAAGACTCATTTCCCTAAGCCTATAGAAACTAGAAATGGGATTGCAATTTACAGTTTGTAAAATTAAAAATTGCTTCCTAGACTCTAGATCCCATAATACATAAGCTAGAGGAAACTAAATATCTAGGTGCAATTTGAAATTTTGTAAATTATAAATTGCATTCATACCTTTGCTTCCCATTAAACACTAACTAGTAGAAACTATAACCCTACTCACAATTTGCAATTTGAAAAATTGAAAATTGCAAGCATAGTTCTGCTTCCCATACAACACTCCAATTAGAAACTATAAATCAAGGAACAATTTTCAAAATTCCAAATTATAATCTAGGTTCTACTTCCTATTGACCACCTTACCTGTAAAATCCAAAACTTGAAGTGAAAATTACTATTTGAAAAATTGAAAATTATTCCCTGAGTTATACCTTCCCATTTTCAAAGGGTTAACCAAGCCAAGACCATAGAATCCAAAATTCAAATTGTAATTAATAAAATTTCAAAATTACAAAATTGCTTGTAGACTCTAGATCTCTACGAATAACCATCATTATGAAATTAATTATAGGGGTATATATAAATGAAATTTGGGTTTGATTAAGTCATTATTTAAATTGATAAATGTATTTAGATCTCTCTCCTTGAACCTCAAACCTAATATTGATGTCACACCTTTGACCCTACAAGCCACAACCTTGAACCACACTTCAAACCTCATACCATGATGCCATTAGCATCCTAAACAGTATTTTGTTGAATCCTCTAAATTTTTTTTGCCATCATTTCCTACAATCAAATATTTTTTGATTTATTTTCATTCTTGAAAAGATTTTATTGCATTTTCTAAGGTTTCATTTCTTGCTCAGACATCATTAGGGTTTTAGGTTTTTGTCGTGGTGTCATAGAGACTCATCTCACTATTTGTTTTCCCCTAGAGGTCATTTTCCAAGAATTTGATGTTATCAGAGGTTCTTGATGCAAAAAAATATGATAAGGATGAAGATAACTAAGTTTTATTATACTACATAGGATAAAACAATATAATCCATATTTAACATAAGCATGAAAGAGATAAGTTATCATGTGATAGATAGGAACTAAGATTAACCAGAATTTTCTTAAGATTTGTAGAGAATTCAAATTAATTTAGATAGGATTAAACCAAACATTAAACATGTTAATTCATATAAGGAATAACATAATAAATACACCGGTAACCATAACCAACAAGTCTATATTGATCTCAATAAAGGTTCATCATCTTCTTTATACAAACGTACATATTTATAGTCACTACAATTTCTTGACTATTCATATTCTTCTTGTATATTGGTGCCAAAGAGAGGAGACTATTCATATTTTATCCTTTTACAACTTGTGGAGGATGGGACAAAATAAATATATCTAACAATTTCATACATAACACATGAATATTCTAAGAATATCATGTGTAGCCTACATAGTTTTACTTATCCATTTCATTCTCTAAACACTTTCCCAGACTTAAAATGTTGTATGATCCTGAGACAATGTTGTAGGTTCATCTGACTGTGTGTTTTAGGCAAAATTTGAAAAATTGGGTAAACTAGAAAGAGTCATAGTAATTGCTCAAGGTGCCATCTCTAATTTTCACCTCTTATGCACTACTTAGTTTCCCTTTTAGGTTTTTAACTAAGTAGTATACTAACCTACCACTCTTTTGAGTTTTCAATAGGCTGGCATAACCAGGTTGTCACCCTTAATGGGGTTTTAACCATATTAGCCCTTATTGTCTTACTAATCATCCTCAATACAAAAAACTGTTCAAAACTTTACAAAAAAATTCAAAAATTATGCATTACATAGTACTCAAATGGAAGGAGGTAAAATTATTAAGGAAGAAGACTGGCCAATATGATCCTTGGCCTTGATCTTAGTAGCCATACACTATGTGATTTCTTTCTAGAGTTTTGATGGTGGTTTGTAAATAGGAATGTTGAAGATTTGAGCCACCTCACTATAGAATAGATCTAAGTCAATTTTGAATGCATGCCAGTCAAGCATCACTTCTTAGACCATGAAAATGAGTATGCACATTAGTGCATAGAATCCAATGAGTTCATTTGGGTTTGAATCCTTAATGGTGCTCATTTTTTCCTTTATATGCTCACCTTAAATTGAATTTTTATGCTCAACTGCTCTAACTTTTTTTCATGTCATTATACCTAGAGGCTTGCAAATGCATTATGTCATAGGTCGTACTACTAATTGAGGATTTAATTACACACATTATCAATGAAATTGAAATATTTATGGAGAGTAGGGTCAATTTTATTAGTCAAAGTAGTCTGGCTATGCATGGTTATGCTAGTTGTGGTAGCTATAGTGAAGTCTACATTGGAGCTGGTAAGGGAAATGTCAAGATTCTACTTCTAGTCCAAAAGACTACATGTGACTTGATGGGCTTGGATAGATATAATTTTGATCATGTTTTGATACTCATCTAATAGAGTAACCAAGTTTTTGGTGTTAGTCTTCAAATTGTATCCCACATTGCCAACTATTCAAAGTTACTGAGCTATGCACCAATCTTTTGTGATCTCTACAATCAAGGTCTTGAGCCTACTAAAATCTAACATAAATTGGTCCATAATTACTCAAGAGGACAAGTCTAGGCAAGTGTCTATGATCATCTTTGTTGATTCATGAATATGACCCTTGAGCTCCACATTCTCTTCCTTTGCCTGATCATGTTATTGCTCTATGGACGTAGCTTTTTGTGTAATGGATTCTTGAAAAGCTATGGTACCCTATAATTATTTCTTCAAAGGAAACTATGAAACATTAAGTGAGTCCTTATTTATTGAGAATATATCCAATGTGCTTGTTGAGTTATAGGGTTAGGGCATGGGATGTTGACTAGTGGAAGTGTGAAGGTAGTGCACTGAGCAGTGACTGAGGGAATGTACCAAAGACAAACACTTACTAATAGAATCTATGGTATATGGGATCCTACTTGTGTTTTAGGTAGAACTTGATACTAAATGGTGGTCTCTACCACCAGCTTACTTTGTTGTGTAAAATATTTAGCTATCCTCCTTTTGGCCTCTTCCTTTACATGTTTCTTCTTCTTATCTTCTTCTTTTTGCTTTTTCTCATCCTCTTCCTCTTTCTTTCTCTTGTATTCTTCTTCTTTATTATTTTTATCTTGTTCTTTCTTCTACCTCTATTCTTCTTATTCTCTTTTCTTATTTTTTCATAGCTTGGGCTTATGCCTAGGATTGTTCTTATGCATACAATTGAGATTGATACATGATTTCATCATCTTCTTCCTTATTTTTCTTGGCAACTTCATCTACTTGCTATTGTGCCTAGAGTGCTACATTTTATTTCCTTTTTTCTTCTTTTTATTATTCCTTCCTTACTCTTTCCTCCTACATGTGTTTTGCTATGTTAGCTACTTCTTTTACTTGTCTAGCCATTTCCTTAGCCTTTTCTATGTCTTCTTCTACATGCTTGGGCCTTTTGTGTGGCCTCAAATTCTTTGTCTTACTATGTTGCATAACATTTCTATGCTTCTTCTTTCTTTCTTTCTTTCTTTCTTTTCTTTTCCTCCTTCCTGAGTTGGCATTTGGTTACATGAGTGGATTTTTCCCTAGAGGCCTATTGCTCCTCTATGATTAACTACTCTAATGCAAGTTCCTCAACCTCTTGTGCATGTGGTGATGGTGGGGACTCATCAGGTGTAAATGTTGGAGTAGTTTAAGGTTGGAAGAAGTACATTATTTTCTAGAGCTACTTTGTTTCTTCTTAGATTATGTCAATAATGATAGATGGTGGGAAAATTGAGAGTTATACTTATAACTTAGGAGGAACCTACTTCTACACTTTTACTATATGCACTACCTTCTAAAATAAGAATTCTTTTTCCTCTTCCTTTTTGTAATAGTCTCCATCCATGTCTGCCAACATGACTTGGTAGACTTCCTATTCACTTGTTTCCATTTCTAAGAGGTCGTAGGAGCTGACTATCTACATCACCTTCAGGTCATCTTTATAGGTCATAATGCTACATGTTGTTCACTTTAGGGGAGGAGACACTTAATGTAGATTTACTTTATTCTTCCCCTTTTGCTATAGCAAGCTAGATGCGAGCTCTAGTTATTGCAAAGTAGGAGCATCTATGTCAGGTGGAATAGATTTCAAGGGGGTTACATGCTTGGCTATGTAATCCTTTTGTCTATAAACTTTGGCCTATGCCATATCCATGGTGATGAAGAAGGGGAATGACTTGAATGGTGAGTGCAGTAGCTCATGAATTTTGATAAAGATGCCTTTGGGAAGTAGAGTGACTATGGTATGCTAATACAAGTACTAAAAAACATCAGGTGGTACTCAAGGATGTGTGGATATGAGGTTTAGGTACTCTTCCCACTAAACTTTGACATTTCCATCATGTGTGAGAGTTCCATGATCCTACATCTATATTATGCTATAGAATTGTTGTACTAGCTAGTTATTCATATCTAGGTACACTTTTCCCTCTAGTGATTTTCACTACATGAAGAAAAGTAGGAAGATCAAAAAATGATATTATAACATCTACCTAGGACTTGTGTGGCACTTTTAAATATTTGTGAACAACTCCTAGATGAAGTACTTGGTCTAATTGAACACTTTATTCAAGTGGATCATCTTATGAGTAATGTACACAATGCCCTTGGGTATTTTTTGGGTAGACTTGGTTGTCTTACAAAATATTTTAGTGATGCACTAGATGAGAATGTGCATGGGTTCATCTATAATTTCATCAAAGGACCCCTCAATTTCCCCACACATACAAGTCCTAGACTTCTAGAAAGATGGGTGGTGTTTTGGTCTTATAGAGTAACAAGGAATTTCCATGTGTAGGTATGCCCAAAACTCAAGCCATGGATTGTGTGTTGATTACCATAACCTCATTTAGGCCCAAATAGATTATGGCCTCATTATATCACCTAAATAATACTTAAACTATCTCTCCTAGGTTAATAAATGTCAGAATACATAATATCCACTTAATGTCAATGTTCTAAAATCTATGGGGAATTGTAATGGTGAATAGTTTCATAGAATCAACATGATCAGGGTGGAAGAGATTCTATTTGGCTTCATGAAGGTATTGAAATGGATCTTGATCACTGTACTTAGTTTGTCAAAGTGCCATGTTGACACAAATAGCTTTATTTTGTGCTTTCAAGAGGGGCTAGATTAGCTACATGGTATCCATGTTTGTATAGTTGAATGAAATTGAAATTTTCTTTGTTTCCTATTCAAAGTAATAGCTCAACTCTTGATATTTTCAACTCATGAAGGATGTGCTCAAAGATAAAATGCCAACTTAGTGTTCAAACTTGACTTTTATATATTTGGAACCTCTTGGCTTCCACATTCAGGCCATGCTTAGTTATCTACTCATCTTAAATGTAATGGTAGGTGTGGAAAATCTATATCTAATCTAGCTATTAAAGTAATTAGTCATTGGCACATGTGTGGAGTTATGCTGTTATGCTCTTTGATGTTTGTATAAGGGGTATAAACATTTGATGTTGAGGAGTCACCAATTTGTTGAAGATCATGTTAATTGACCCTTGGATCTTACATTTACTTCTAATGGGTTACCATAATCTGATGGATATATTACTATGGGACATTTTGGTATCTTTCTCAGACTTAATACTTTTTAGTTGCTTCTTTTTTACTTTTCTAATAGTACATGTGGATCCTCATATGCATGTCTAGTGCATGAAATGCTTGATATTTTTACTTCACAAATGTTATTGATGAAATCATCTACAAACAAACAAAATAGAAAACAAACACACACAAAATTTTTAAAAATAGATAAATCCTAACTACATGGTGCTACTCAACACCCTCTCAACTTGTAAAATGAGATCCATAGACTATTGGTGGTAGGGATTAAGCCTATAGTGATTTACCTGACTTGGTAACATGGTTACCTAAAGATCCCTTAAAACCATGACTTCTTGATATGTTATTCATGTATAATATAGAGCCCTTTCCATTTTATTTGTATCTTGCTTAGGAATGATTTTAACCAACTATCATATAGTAAAACTGGTTAATCTTTGTGAAATTATTTGTGGCACAAGTTTTTATTATTCTAAGATTTCTATCTCTTATTGTGCACTTCCTATGTCTAGGCTGATTTGCATATGAACTCATCAAACTAATTTAGTTTAAGGAGCTAGTTAGTAAGAGATTCCCAATCTCTTAGTTTTATGAACATGGCAATGCACATGTTGGGTACTAGATATTCCATCAGCATGATTACTTCTAGTCCATACACTAACTAAAATTGTGTAAATCCTATTACCCTTTTGTAATGTGTAAAATATGACCATAAGATCACATGAATGTGATCTTCCCAGTCATCCCACTTGACATCATAGATTTTGGTCAACATTTTACCAAGTAATTTATTGGACACTTCAGCTTGGCCATTGGCCTATGGATGATAGGTAGTGATTTTATGATGAGAGATCATAAAATCTTTAGTTAAAGCCTTAATGGTGTTATTTATAAAGTGCATTCCTCTATTGCTAACTAAATTTATAGGGAATATAAACCTAGTAATGATATTTTCATATAGGAACTTCATTATGTCCCTCATATCATAGTTAGGTCTGGTAGTAGCTTCAACCCACTTAATAAAATAGTTTAGCATAGTAATGATGTACCTTGATTTACTATGCTTTCTTGGTAGTTTTATTGGTCTAACAAAATCAATATCCCATTTTTTGAAAGGTTAGTTTGCTAATAGGGGATGTGATGTCATATAATCTTTCTAGAGTAGTTTACCCATGTGTTGACAAACATCACAGCGATACACAATTTTGTGTGCATCTTAGAACAAATTTGGCCACCATATTCCACTCTATAGAATATTTATAGCTATAGCCTCTCCTAAAAAATGTCCTCCTATGACTCCTTGATGAGATTACTCTAATATTTGGGTTTATTTGTGTTCAAAGATAACCCTACAAAGGACTTCATCCTTTCCCAAGTGATATATAAATCCATTAATAACGGTATATGACAGTGCTCTAGTCACAAAATTATTTTTATCCCACTCTTGAAAGTGTGCATGGAAGATTCCTTTCTTGAGGAAGTTCTAAATGGCTTCAAAGTTTTTATGAATCATAGAGACATGGAAGATATGGGCATCAAGAGAGTCTTGTTATAATTCTTCCATCTCTTCCCCATTTGAGATGTGAGTGAGGTGGTCTAGTCCTACATTATATTTTCTTGGCTTGACATTTATGTAGAATTAAAACTCTTGGAACAATATCAACCATTGAAAAATATGCCCTCTTAGAATTAGCTTGTTGAGTAGTTAGCATATGGCTTAATGGTCAGTGAAGACTTCAAATAGTGTTGCAAATAGATAGTGCCAATTTTTTTTAAGTGCAAACACAATGGCCAATACTTCCCATTCCATAGTTATATAATTTTTATTTATTTTTGATAGTTTCTAGATAGCAAAATGAATAGGATGGTCCAACTCACCATGTCTAGGATATGCAAGCATAGCTCCAACTATGGTACCTAAAGCATCCATATGTACATGAAAATTCTTGCTCTAATTTATAAATACACATACGAGAACAGTAACTAGGTGATTTTTTAGTTCAATGAAATCTATTTATCATTCTAAATTCCATACAAACTTTGCATTCTTATGCGGTAAAGATTCTAGTGGAGATAAAATAGATACATACCCTTTTATGAACTTATAATAGTAGCTTGTATGCTCTATAAAAGAGCCTACTTTGGTGGTGCTAACTAGTGGAGGCATACTTAATATTACTATGATTTTAACTTGATTTACTAGAATACCTTCACTATATACAACATGTCCAAGCAAAACATTGACCAATGTAAAAAATAGACATTTCTTTAAATTCAAATTGATGCACAGATCTTAGAATCATTCCAACATTAGATGAAAATTAGACAAGTGTTCTTTGAATAAGGAGAAAACTACCCAAGCATCTAGATAAACTTTGAAGAAGTCATAAATAAAATCCTTGAATGTTGTAACCAATGTGTGAGAGAACACTATAGGTGTGTACTTTAGGCCAAAAGGCATGACCTTGTATGTAAAATAACCCCACTCTATTTCAAAAGTATTTTTGGCTTGATCTTCTTCTACGATTAGGATCTGATATCTACTAGAACCATCAATGAAATAATATACTTTGTATCCTATGATAGATTCCAAAACTTTATCTATGAATGGTATTGGAAATGGATCATTTATGCATGCATCATTTAGGATGCAATAGTCCTCACATACTCAGATTTATCCTATTTTCTTGGGGTGAACTACCATGGGGCTTACCCAATTAGCTTTTTCTACTGGATAGATTATCCCTACATCTTACATTCTATCTAATTTTGCCTTTAATTTCAACTTCATATTTGGATTGAGATTATATGGTTACTTCTAGATTGGTCATGCACACTCCTTTAGTTCAATGTGTATTTTGTCCAAATATGGGTCGATTCCTCAAACTTTTGATAATTTGGTAGGGAAGATGTCTTGGTAATCCCTCAAAAGTTATAGAGCTTCCAAAATTTTAGTTTCCATCCAATAGTCACCTATGCTTGCTATTTTTAGAACCTCTTCAATTCTAATATTAGTGATGTACTTCTTGATTGGTTGGTGATAAACATTATGTTTTTCTTCATCCATAGATTCTTTTATCCTCCTTTTCCCTTCACTCTAAAGACCATATAGATATTACTATTGGGGATAGTAATTCTACAGATGTCTATCAATAGATTTTATATATTTATATGTATTATTTTTGACATTACCATTCATGGTAATAAAATAATGTAGATATATTTGTATATGTATTTTATAAACTAAATAAGTATCTTTAATTTAGTTTAGCTATTTTATATCTATAGTTAGTTGAGTTGGTTCCAACACCTTCCTAAAAGCATGGGATCCAAATCCTAAATTATCTATCATTTTTGGCACCATTGAATAGGACAAAAAATTTTCAATAAATGTTAGTGACATCATACATTAGAATTATATAGAGAAATACAAAAACATTCATAAAATTTCAAAAACACAAAAATAGTTAAAATCTTTAGATTTATGAATTGGCTAAGAGATTCTCAAGGATGGTTTATCTCTAAGGGATCCCAAATAAATCAAGAAGAAAGGGTCCAGTCCTTGCTAGAAAGATCAATAAGTGAAAGAAAGGCACTTGAAAGATATTTTTTTGATTCCTCTCCTAAACAGGGTTCATACTCACAAATAGATCCTATAAGAAGAATCATATTTAGAACATCTTCTCCTATAGGGAGAATTGATCTTGAAAATCCTCTTTTTGGAATAGTTTATCCATAAACCCTATAAGAATAAAAATTGATTGATGATTCCCCTCTTGAGATAGACCATAGATTGAATATCCAAGAAGTGAATTTAGATCAGATTGATAATAAAAGTTTGGAAGAAGATATGGGAGACAAACATGCACATGTGGAAAACCCTGATTGTCAACCCCAATAAGAAAGAACATTTTCTTATCCAATTAGTCTAGGTCTTGATGATATAACTTCCATGAAAAAAAATTTTCCATCCATTTTACCCACTTTCTTAGGTACATCCTTAGAGGATCTAGATTAGTTCCTCTTTGAGTTTTAGGTTATCTACCAAACCTATGATTATGCCATAGATAATCAAAATTTGAAATTATTCCCATCAACACTCAAAGATGCAACCATGATATGGTTCATGGGACTTGAGGGTAATTCCATAACTACTTGGGATGAAATGGAAACTACATTTCTAGATACATATCAAGATTATTGAAGAGTTAGAGAATGGAAAGAAGACTTTTTCAAGATCAAGCAAAATAAAGATGAAACCTTAGAAGATTACCTTGATAGGTTTATCTTTACTCATAAAAGGAATGGTTACCAACTCACTGAGAAGGTTGCTAAAATAGTCTATCTCAAAGGGTTAGATGATGATGCAAGATATGATTTGAATCTAATGGGAAATGGTGACATTGATAATTTAACCTTTCATCAAATTTTAGTATTGTGTACCAATTACTCTAGGATAAGACCTAGTATAAGGAAATCCAAGTTTGGAAAATCACCTAAAGTTGGTCAACTAATGAAATAATTTTCCAATTTAGAGATAGACATTCTAGTTCAATTGACATCTACTTTAGATGTCCTCAAATAAAAATATAATAGTACCAATTCTAAACAATTTTCAATGTATTATCCTAGATGCAAACCCAAACATGTGATAAAAGATTTCCCCTTAGGAAAAATAAAGGTCTATGGTATTTTTGATCTATATCATGATATTAAGAATTAAAAACACCTTTATCATATAATAAACCAAGTGAAACAATCACCACATACCATTGAGTAAGTAAACTTCATTCAAAGACAAGGAAACTAGTATTCCTAGCCTCAAAATTAGTTTAGTCCATAATTTCCTCCCAATGCATAGATGACACCATGGGCTAGACAAGTCACACCACCAATGTGGGGACCACTAAAACCATAACCATGGGTTACTTAATAATGGATGTCATAGATGTGGGGAATGCCTCACATCCAAACTTGGGCACATCAAAAATTTAAATGACCACATTGGGTACAACAACCACAACCTCAATGGTCAAATCAACAGTATCAACCACACATAAGATTTACTCTACAGTAGACCTTGATTCCTCCACAACCTCAGCCACCACTAATTGAGTAATAGATTAAAAAAACAAATTTACCTACCCAACTAGTGTTACATCCAAAGAATAGTCCAAATATAAAAGTCTATGGAGCTAATAAATAAAGTAATATTGTAAGTGGTTTAGTTGAACATAATAATATTCAACTCAGATCAAGGAAGATAGTAAAAGATACACCCATTACCATAATTAAAATTCCAAATTATGATCATACTCCTGAGCCACCTAAATTCTAATAACCATATGGAGAAAATATAGAAGCCAAAACCACATCAAACATAATTCAATATCCCCCTACTATTCCATTTATTGAGAGACTTAAGGAAGAGAAACCTAGGACATATTCTGAATTATTGCATGGGTTAAAAGAAATGAGGATTTAAATTCCACTAATAAGATCCATTTAATACATTCCTAAGATAAATTAAATCATCAAAGGATTATGCATCAAATCTAAAGGAAGAAATAATTAGTATCCTAAAATAATTTAGGTCACTAGAAAAATTGTTGATCTATTAGCATGAAATATATTTATTCCTAAATAAGAGGATCTTGGTAGTCCTGTGATGACTATGATAATTGGGAATAAGTCCATTCTAAATGTGCTTGTAGATATAAGTGTTACCATAAACATCATGGCTATAAACATAGTAGAATCTTTATCTCTCATAGGGTTTTAGCCTACCACAATAATCTTGAAAATGGAAAATCAATCCACTGCTACCCTAAAAGGAACCATAGAGAATATACTAGTCACCATTTAATCTCGGGAATACCCTATTAATTTCATGATCCTTAAACCCAAACCAAATAATGTAAGGTATACAATCATCCTTGTTAGACCTTGGTTTTAGATTAAGGTAAAAGCAAGTTTTGAAGGGGCCCCGAAACCCTTTACATCAAAAGGGAGATAAACCTTTAAGCACAACCGGGTATCTAAAAAGAAACCCAAAACTAGTAAAAGCAAAACCAAGTTAAACAAGAACCTGAAAATAGCAAAAAAGACTAGATGTAATAGCTGACAAAACATGGAACAGATTGTCAACAGACAAGATCAGCACCCTACAAAACCTCCCATACAAATGAGGTTTTTATTTTTTTTACAGGATCGAAGATTCATATCTAGAGGGGGGACCAAAGGCTTAGACTTCTTCCTCTTAACTACTATCCATCCATCCTCAACCTTAGCTACCTCAGCAATCCATGCCTCAGAAGATAGTGATCCATGAAGCCCAGGGGACACAGATGCCTCAACAAAATCCTTATGAAAACTAGCCAAAGTCTGGCTCTTAGGAAGTTCCTCCAAAATAGGGGGAGAGACCAAAACCTCCTAAACAACTGGCTCAAAAAGATCACTAATCCCAGTCTCCACAGGACCTTCAATAGAATCTTTCACCAGTGAATCCTCATCAACCATCGGCTCGAAATGGATACTATCTTCATTCTTAGAATCAGCTGGATCTTCCATGGGTTGTTTAGCTATGTAATGTTTGGAGGAAACCTTAGACCACCAAAAAGGTGGTCGTCTAGATTTTGATTTCCCAACTGTACAATGAGCAGCAATATGACCCGTCAGGTGGCACTTTCTACACCAAAAAGGTAAACCCTCAAAATCCAACATTTGTGTCCACGTACCCCTTGGGGAATCCAGATAGATTGCCTTAGGAAGGCCCTTAGAAACATCCACCTCAACCATTAAGCGTGTGCAGGTCGAATGGTAACAATCTGAAGTATTTTCATCCACAAATAAAAAATCTCCTATAGCATTTCCGATAGTTTTAAAAACCAATTCATGCCAAAGATGTATTGGTAGATTAGGGAGCCAAACCCAGATAGGGAACTTGTTGAAGGTTTTCGTAAGAGGATTAAAATCCATATGCCACCGTTGGCCATGAGAGGATATTTGCCCTGCCATAAAAAGTTACTTTTGCACAAGATTATCCTCCTGTCCTCGAATCTTTGGAAGAAAGCTATAAAGAAACCTTTAACGCATGGGAAGATTTCAACATTGTCTTCAATAAGTGATAACTAGGTCCTGGAGATCCAACCATGTAGATCTGTGAGAGAGGGCCAAAAGCCATGGAAATGAAAAATAACAGCATGAGAGGAAAAATCTTCTACCTATTCAAAGATTTTGTCAATTGTTTTAGGATCTAGAGTTACCCTTGTGGGTTTTAAAGCACTTACTGGCAATACATGGGTTGGCCCAAATGATGCATGAGGCAAAGCGTCATGTAGATCTGCTTTGAAGGCTGCCACATCCGTGAAAGTTCTTCCCCCAGGTTTATACCCTAAACTAGGAGCATAGGCAGAATGCAAGGCCGTAATATTTCCTCCCCCCATAGAAGAAATCACTTTAGGGGCATTCAAATCCCTCCCCTCACAAGCAAAAAAATACCCACCCGTAACGGTAGCCACAGCCACGTTGGCCGCCGGAATCACGACAGCTGATTTCAAATTTTGAGGGAGTGCGCGCATAGGAGGCATCCGCTTCAACATATGTGAAACCATGAATTTGTTCTTGTTAGACCTTGGTTATCTATAGTTGTAGAAATAATTGATTGTAGATCTAGAAACATGACAATTTCTAATGGAATTCACACTAAATAAATATCTCTCTATTTGCCTACTAGACCTTCCATGATGTTTTTTGAGAAAATATGGGTGGATAAACCTAAAAGAAACTAGACTATCATGTCTTCCTTAGCCATGGTTACCATCAAATAACATACCCAAGAGTTTTAAGATTAAATAATAGAATATTTAGACCAAAAGAGCTTAGCTCTGAAGTCTAACAATTTTGCTCCAATGTTCAAAAATTTTACTCCAAAGTCTACAAATTTTGCTCCAAAGTCTAATATTTTTTCTCTAAATATTGACAATTTTGCTTTGAAGTCTGAAAGTTTAGCTCTAAAGACTAATGACTTAGCTTTGAAGACTAATATTTTAGCTCTGAAGACTAGTGGCTTAGTGCCAAAGACTAAAAGCTATACTTTGAAGATGAAAAATAATGAATGGGAATAATCCACCCCCACCATTAATAATAAATACAATTCCATTAGAACACCAAACATGTTATCTAGGCCATAAGACATTAAATAATCCATAGTCAATTGGGATCAAAATGAGAAGAATTCATTTTTACATGATTTTTATTATCCATTGATCAATATGCTTTTCAAAAGTGAGACTTTTTAACAAGATGTATCCATACTTAAAATTTTAATACCACATACATTTCCATTGAATTCTTTGATGAGTGAATAAAAATAATTTAATTCCATTATTCTAGGCACTAAATAGATTGCAGTTTAACCTGGTAAACTATTAAATATCAATAGTTGGTTAATTGACCAGTAGGAAAAAAAAGTATTTGATATTTTGGTAAAACACATAAAATATTTTTATTGGTATTAAAATGACATGAAATAAATACATTTCAGTTTTTTTACACATCAAATATATAATAAAAATGTTAGACCAGTTAGACAACCACAACAAAGGATTAACCCAACTTTGAAGGAAATTGTTAAGAAAGATATATAAAAACTATTGAATGTTGGTTTTATCTATCATATATATGATAGTTAATGGGTTTCACCCCTAATTATTATGCCTAAAAAGAATGGGAAATGGTGAGTTTTTGTAGTCTACAAAGAATTGAACAAATCCACCATGAGAGATTATTTTCCCTTGCCTTTCATTGATCAATTTTTGAACAATTTGGTAGGAAAATCATATTTTTATTTCTTAGATGGATACAAAAAAATCAAACTAGCATTTGAAGATCAATACAAAATAACATTTACCTGACCCTGGGGAACACATGCTTATATAGTCCTTTATTTTGGATTGTGTAATGCACCTGCTACTTTCTAGAGAGTAGTGTTAGCAATATTTTTTGATCTTAAAAATGACTATGTGGAAGTGTATATGGATGGTTTTACTATCCATGGTATAACATTTGATGAAACTTTGAGCAACCTAGATAAAGTGTTGAATAGATGTGAAGATCACCAGGTATCTTTGAGTCATGAAAAAATCATTATAATGACTATGATGAAGGGATAGTTTTAATACTTCATATCTCTTTTCAAGGAATAAAAGTATATCCTAAAAATATTGAGGTAATTTATAACCTCCCCATTCCATAAACACAAATTGATGTTAAAATTTTTCTTAGTCATGTAGGATATTATAAAAAATTTATAAAATGTTTTAGTAAGTTAGTTTCCCCTATGTCTTATTTATTAGTAAAATATAGTGAATTTGTATGGATTGATAAATATAAATAAGTATTTGAAACATTAAAAAATAAACTTATGACTGACCCAATCTTGAAAGGACCTAATTGGGAAAAACCTTTTCATATTTATACCGATGCTTATAATAATGCATTAAGCGAAGTCTTATGATAAAGAGACAAGGATGGAAAGATGTATGTCATTTATTATATCATCAAAAATCTTACCCCCATATAGAAGAACTACACTACCATAGACAAAGAGTTTCTTATTGTTGTCTATAATATAAATAAATTTAGGCATTACATTACTAGTTATCAAGTATTCATATATAAAGATCATTCAACAATTAAGTATTTAATGAATAAAATAGTAGTAGGTAGAAGAGTAGTTAAATGGCTCTTCTTATTACAAGGATTTGACAAAACTATCATAGACAAACTAGGGAAGTATAATGTCATTGCTAAATTTTTATCTAAATTGATCACTACAGGGAAAATGAACTTGTAGAGAACTCTTTTCCATATGAATAGTTATTTTCCATATCCACATACTCCCCATGGTTTTTAGACATGGAAAATTACTTCATAATAGGAAAGTTTCCTCATTATTTTACCTCTAAAGAAAGAAAATGTCTGGTTAAATCTAGTTCTCAATTCAAATAGTTTAATGGCATATTGTTTAAAATTGGACCTGATCATATACTTTGTAGATGCGCTAGAGAATATGAGCTGTATGATATCATCAGAGCATGCCATAGTGAACTAGGAGGAGAAAATTATTAATCAAAGAGGACCATTTAAAATATCCTTAGTGTAGGTTACTACTAGACATCTCTTTGTCAAACAATATGTATGGTAATGTGATCCTTGCTAAAGGATGGGTAAGCCTAATTTGTCTTTAGAAATGCCTCTTCATGCTCAAATAAATTTAAAATAATTTGAAAAATGGGGTTCAAATTTTTTTGGACCAATCAACCCACCATATCAAGGGAAGGAATATTTATTAGTATGCATTAGTTATGTTACTAAGTGGGTTAAAGTATAAGAACTCACATTTTCTTGGGAGGAAATGGTTAATGATTTTCTATACCATAAGATCATGATAAGATTCAAAGCTCCTAGATCTATTGTTTTAGATCAAGGACCCCAATTCATGTCCAAAATGATCAAAGATTTTATAAATTTATATCAGATCAATCATAAGAAATCTTCACCATTTCATCCCCAAGACAATGGGCAAGTGGAAGTCACCAATAGAGAACTAGAAAACATCCTAACCAAGATTTTGAATAATAATAGAAAATATTGGGTAGAAAAAGTACTTAAAGTAGTATGGGCATACAATAAAACATGGATGACAACTACAAGATTCTCTTCATATAAACTCATGTATGTAAATAAACATTTGTTACCTATAGAATTTGAATTACAAACATTGAAGATAATAGTTGATATGGGAATAGATCTTGATGAAGCACACAAAATAATAATAATGCAAATAAATGGGATGGATGAACTGAGAATGGATGCACTGACTCAAACTAATATGTTTATAAGGAAAAAAAGTAGTGGCATGACACTTACATCAGAGATATATAGTTTCAAGAGGGTGATTGGGTACTCCTATTTGATTCTAAATTCCATAACTTTAAGGGTAAGCTAAGGATAAAATGGTTGGGACCATACCTAATCAAAACCATTTTTAAAAATGGCTCTATCCAACTTCAACCCATTGATGGTGACCAAAGGACACTTTTGGTCAATGGTCATAGGCTTAAGGTGTATAGAAGACCTCTTAGAAAGAAAGAGTTTATTGAGCAGAACATAGATCAATTTGACCTTGTGGAAGAACCTAGTTCTTATACTAAGGACAAATGATCTTCACAGTAGACATCTAATAAAGGAGGAGTGTTAAAAACTAGAAAATAACAGTATTCCTACCTTCAAAATTCAAAAAAATTCAAAATATAAAAAAAATAAAAAATAGTAAAAACATTAAAAATATTGAAAGGTGAAAACCAGTAAATAATGATTTTTATAAGAAAAAATTATGCAATAAAATAAAATTGTTGTCAACTAACCTATATTTTCATATTTACTTATCCCTATAGGACACATGGCATCTTCTAAAGATAGGCATGTATTCATATGAAAAGGTATAACTATATTTATTTTCCCAAAAGATTAGATATTTTTTTGTTTCATGTCATGCATATGTAATCATTAGGAAATCAACACTTATCGCATATACATGTTTTGGTAAAGTCACATGGGTATGAAGAGTTAGTAGCATCATCACCATAATCCATAATTTGATGTCATGGTATTTAGAAAATATTTTCTCCAGTAGATTTGATGTGGCAATGTTTTAAAAATGGTTTTTTCAAACAAGATTGATGTGACTATGTTTTAAATAGAGGGTATTTAAAAAAGATTTGCTATGATGCATAATTCATTATAATTATTTCTTCAAGTACTACCAATAATTATCTTTATGCTACATCATTAATAGTAGTAGATAAAGCACCTTCTCATTATATCTCACATGCTCTAAAGAGATCACCATAACTACTTCCATCATTCTTTCTATAATTGCTTCCATAATTCTTAATATACCCTAACTTGCTATTCATTATGTATTATCACTACCATCAATTATTGTGTCATATCCCTAACTTCTTACTTCCCCTATTTCCTATGCAAATTCAATCTCTATGTTTTTATAGTATAGTCATATTTTTAATTAAATAGTGCTTTCTTCGAAGATGGGTGGAAGAAAGAAAAAGAGTGAACTTGAATCCTTTGATGCATTGCTGTAAGATGAAGCAACTAGAGACATTTTTGAATTTGTAGGTTGGTTAAATTTCTTAAAAATGTTTTAGAGATTACATGTAGAAATTGTATAGGAATTATATAAGAATTTTGATAAATATCATGCTATTATCAAAGGAAAGAACATTCCAATAAATCCCTCTATAATCAATGCTCTCTTTGGGATTCTTAAAGAGGGGGTAGTTGTTATTGAAATGATCAATTTTTATAACTTGAATTACATGTTTGTTGAAGGAAATGAACCTACCCTAGACTAGCCAAATCCTCATAGGGAGTGGCTAAGGGAATTTTGAGAGAACATCTTCCTCAATGCTAGCAAAATGTTGTTTTCTAGATAATGAAATATATCACTTATGATGGTTAGTTTATAGTAGTGGGTGGAGATCTTATGAGACTCCTTATTCACTTGAAGAAAGGATATATTAAAGAAGAATATAAGATCAATTTTCCCTCTTTCTTGAAAAATGCTTGATTAATGTTTCTTGCAAGATAAAAAGAGGTACTAGGTCTACCCAACATCATGGGTTAGTCACACTTATCAGTTGACATTATTTTCTTAGTAAACCAAGGGGTGAAAAGTCCTGGTCCTCCTTCCTCTAAAATTTCTCTCTAGTATTTGTCAATAAAACACAATTCTATGTCTCTCTTCCTTCTACCAAAACACATATTGAAGAATCCATAATTTAGATTATAGAATGACCATCTTCACCACCTTTGGTTTCCAAGATATTGCACTATATATCAAAGTGAAAAATGGGAGTTTATTTAGATACCCCTCATCCTCCTTCAACTAAGTTCTAGCATAGTCACTGACTTATTTTTTAGGAAGAGCAATAAAAAGATGTACTGGCCACATAGACTCTAATAAGCTTAAGCTCCCCTATTGATATTATAGACGCTGAAGTAGTTATTGTAAAATAACCCCAACAATAAGAAATTGTATTTGTAGAAGGAACCTTTACATCAGAAGTTGTGCCTCATGAAGTAGAGTATCTTGTACCTTATACCATTGATAAGGGTAAGACACCCCTAATTGAATAAGGTCCCTCCTTTCCTCATTATATTAATGAAGATGAAGAATTACAACATGCCGTGACTCTTTCATACTATCAAGAAATAATTAGGAAACAGAAAGAAGAGTTAGATGTTCTCCATTCAACTTTGAAATGTAAGGACTTAGTGATTTCTAATTTGGAATAAAGGTAGGAAGAATATGTTATTAGAGTTAGTGAACAAGAAATAATTATTTAAGGAATATAAGTTGAACAAACTAGGATCCACAATGTAATGTTTTCATAGAGTCAAGAATTGAGTAATTTGCAAAATTCTCTTGCTATCAAGGACACTTAGATTACTGATTTGAAAAATGCCAATGTTGATAAGAATAATCAAATTAATAATATGAGGTAGATTATTTTTTATAGGAATGCATTGATATCCCAACATAATGATATAATAAGATCATTGGCCACTCAAAATTCTGAGTTACAGGCCTCTATTTGGGTAATGTAAAGAGAAAAAAGAGAAATTGTAGTTCAAATAGAGGGACCGACAAGAGATGTTCCCTCTTTCCCTATTCTATTACATGAAATAATCTCAGTCTGGCATAACACCCAAAAGAAAATTTAGAAATTGAAATATGAAAATGCTAAGCTTAAATAATAATCTTCGAATCAATTGGCAAAATCCCAATATTAATTGCATAAAGCACATGCTTCTATCTAGCAAATTTGTGCTATTTATGAAAAATATTAGCATACAAACAACCTTCATCAATTTATATTCTTTTTCTACATAAAAAAATTTATAAATGGTATATTTAGTTAATTTCCCTTGGTTTTTCATATATCATTAAAGATAAGAATGTATATATGGACATTTTTTAAAGATCACTAAAGAATGGTAGGATGACATTTGTGAGTTCTATACTTTTAATTTGATGTTAGGATATCAATCTAGTTTCTTGACAAATCTATTTGTTGGAGAGACACAATTATGTACCTTTCTCTCCACTATAAGGAACCAAATGGTATGGTATAAATCCAATAATATATTTATGGAATTACAAAGCACCACTAGATTATGCATGAGACCATAATTTCCAAAAGCAAAGAAATTTATTTCTAATTTTCAACCACTGTATTATATGTATATGAAGAAAAAGTATCATGAGAGATTGAGATCTAATATTGACGTTTTTAGAGCTTTTATGAACCACCATTATACCAATGCCATCAATTCTAATATCACCAAGTGGGAGATATTATCTGTTGAGTTGAATCACAAGGAAGTATTAAGCCCCATCAATATTAGGTGGAGTCTAAGAAGAGCCAAATCAATTACTCAGATAATTACTTAGTTCTTAGATATAAGAGGTTTAGATGTCTATATTGGGATGAGATTTAGGCCTAAAATAATTTTTTTCCCTCTATCCCCATGGCAAGGTTGGATTTCTCAAGTAGAATTTGAATTTCAAGCTTGGTTTCATTAGTTTTGTCAGAGATCTTAGATTCTTGCCAAGAGGCCACCATGACTGGGGCCATCATTTTCAAGTTTATGATCTAAGTAAGAGATTTGAATCAATTTTTTTGGATTAAAGATTAGTCATCCCACTTCTTTGAAAGAGGACTTATAAAAGGTAAAGTGGGGGGGAGAAATGATGAGCATTTCATATAGCTCATCATAGCTATACAAACTATCCATAAAATGTATCCTTTATTTATATATTTCATTGCATTTAATAGTTAAATTCCTATCTAAGTAGGAAATGAATGAAATTTGTTATTGGTTTGTATGTAATTTATTGCTAATTATTTACCTTGTTATTGTGTCTAACTTGGATAAATAATGCATTTTTGAGTAAAATAACACATCCCAATGATGGGGTAATTTTGAGAAGGCAACACATAGTTTTGACAACTCTTTTGGATATAATTTTGAGGATTTAGTAAGAAATATCCAAAGATATAATGCCATGAAGACACTCTAAAAGTGATTTGAAGATGTTTTGGGTGTGATTTGAAGATGCTTTGGGTGTGCTTTGAAGATATACACAAGATGACCTAAAGAAGTCTGGGCATGATCTGAAGACCTATATAGGGTGATCTAAAGACCTGCATAAGATTATCTAAAGATACTCAGATGTGCTTTAAAGAATAGTTGGGTCTTACTATTTAGGATAGTAATTTTGAAGATATCTATAAATATATTTTCTATACTTAGATGTCTTATTTTAGACATTACCATTCATGATAATGACTTAAAATAGTTTGGATATATTTGTATCTTTATTTTATAAACCAGATAAGTATCTTCAGTTAAGGCTAGTTATTTTCTATCTATAGTTAGTTGAGTTGGCTTTAAACCTTCCTAAAAGTATGGGATCTAACTCTTAGATTGTCTATATTTTAAATAAATAGATCTGGGTGTTAAGATCACCAAGATTTTTCACTATGCAAATAGATGTTGAGATGTGTTTAAATACACATCTTCTTATTCTAGGGAGTTCATAATTCTTAGTTATTAAAGTTGAAGAAAAGTTAGAAGTTGGAAAAAAAGTTCAACATTTCATATTTGTATATGTTATTTTGAATGAAATAGAGATCAAAATTTTCCTTTATCACTGAGTAAAGCAGTTCCTTTTCTGAGGAAGGATCAAGGGCTCACTTCTCTCCAAGGATTAGGATAAATTGATACTTTTTAGTTTAATAATTTAGAAAGTATTTTTTAATTTAGATATATTTCCTTCATTACAAATTATAATTGCTTTTTAACTATAAGAGTGATTTATTTTAATGCAGAGTGATTTCCCTTCAATGCAAAGAGTGATTATTTTTAAATGTCAGTGCGGATTTCATTTCCAAAAGTAAGTATGATTTCATTTTCAAAATCAAGTGTGAATTTCCTTTAATGCAAGAGTGTTTCATTTACATGTAAGAGTTATTTCAATCTAATACAAATAGATTTATTTTATGCAAGAGTGTGTTTTTAAAACTAGATTAAGTTTGTTAATTCACTCATATTTATAATTGAGTAGAATCCGTTTAGATGATAATAAACTCAAATTCTAAACATCATGCTATCCTACCTAGTTGGTCAAGTCAAGTGAGGACATTATATGTTTTATGCTAGATGTTTAAGTTCTATATGTTGATGGTATGAATTCTAATAGGAGATATTCAATTAATAAGTATTTTATATTTAATTTCCTATAAAATATAATTAGAATTCATTTATTGTTTTAGGGTTTAGAAAGCACATTAGAAGTAAAAATCCCCAAATAATGAACTGTATAACTCTAATATCAAATGGCCTTATTGAAAATAGTCATTAGACACTACCTTGGTTAAAAATTACACAAATCCATTGATTGATTAACTTAGAGGTATAAAAATAGATAATCAATTCTCATTAGCATGTGTAAAATTGCTCAATGATATCTTCCTATAAATTGACATAGGAAGTTAGGCAATTTTAAGTTTCTTGAATCTAACTCCTTCATTTTGAGACTACACCTCTACACCTAAAAGGAAATATAAAATATGTTTAATTAACATGTGGCATGATTGAAAATTTTATGTGACACTCTCCTAAAAAAATTTTAACCTCTCCTTTTATCCTTACAAACATGGAATTTTAACTAGTTTTCTATGCAATCAAATGCTTCAAATTTGGTTTTCAAATTCATGACTTCAATATATTTTCATGAATCATTTATCAGTACCTTAGAGACTTGTATCAATCCATATTATTTCCTCAAATTATTTCTATCTTTACATTACATATCCAAACCTCTCACGTATCTCCATTTCCTTGTAGCCCTCAAAATAGGAAATATTGGGAAGATAGAGTACTTGAAGTAGTTTGTGAATTTAATACAACATAGAAGACTACCACATGATTCTCTCTATATGAACTTGTGTTTAGAAAGAAACCTTTGTTACCAATAGAGTTTGAACTGCAGCTACTGAAGACAACAACTGATATGGGAGTTAATATTGATGAAGCATATAAGGAAATAATCATGTAATTGAATGGTTTGGATGAATTAAGAATGAATGCATTGACTCAAACCAACATGATCTAGAAGCAAAAAAAATAGTTGCATGATGCCCATATCAGAGAAAAAAAGTACCAATAAGGTGATTGGGCACTTCTATTTGATTCCAAATTTCAAAGGTAAGCTTAGGAAAAGATGGTTGGAACCAATATTGATCAAAAATATTTATAGAAATGGCTCTGTCCAACTTCAGCCAATTGATGGTGACTAAATGACACTTTTGATCAATGGTCATAGTATTAAAGTGTATAAGATACTTCTAAGTATGGAAGACTTCATGAAATAGAATCAAGACCAATTTGACCTTATGAAATAACCTGGTTCTTTCACTAAGGCTGAATTATCTTTGTAGAAGACATCAAATAAGGGGGAGTGCTGAAAATGAGTAAATGGTAGTTCTCCTCACTTTAAAATAAAATATATAAAAATATATAAAAATGAAATATATATATATATATATAAACATTTAAAAGTGAAAACCAAAAATAACACTCTTTAGATAAACTTCTATAATAAATATGAGCTATTATCTTGTCAACTAACTTATCTTTTCAAAATTGTTTATCCTTGCAAGACACATGGAAAATTTAGGAGACAATCATGGATACTTATAGTATAGGTAAAATTTTACTTCCTTATCAATAGCTTAGACATTTTCTATTTTATGTTTTGTATGTATGACCATTAGGCAGACAATAATTCTAAATATGGATAAGTTCCTTTGACACCACTTAGATGTGACTAAGGCTGGTACTATTTCCTAATTCTAATACTTGGTGTGGGGTTATTAAAAATACCTTTTCAAAATATAAGTCCTAATGCATAAATAATATAAAATATCATTTCAAGTGCTATTAAGTATGATCTCACATGCCATGTAATTGATGGTGACCCTAAAAGTACTACCTCATAAAAAATGTGTTTGCTTCAAAGTGATTGGGCATCATCTCCACTATACTTACACATGTGTCACCATATTTATCCCTTATTTTCTTTTATTACCACATAATATCCCAAATTCCTTGCCTTACTCAATAGTATATGTGATTTTGAACTCAATTTTACATTATGCAAGCAAGTTTTTGATAATACTATGGATACTTATGAAGATGGGGGATAAAAAGAGAAGTGAATTGGAGTTGATATAGATTATTTTAAAAGATGAATATGGGAGGGTTATTTTTGAAACAATAGGATGGTTCAATTTCTTGAAGACATTCTAGGGTTTTTAGGATAACATTATTCAAGAGTTTTTAGAAAATTTTGATGAAGATCATTCTATAGTCTAGGTTGAACATATTACTATTGATTCCTTTCTTATTAGTGAATTTTCAAGTATTCTTTATGAGGGCATAGTTTTTTATGACAAATTGAGTTATTTTTATCTAATTCACATGTTTATTAATGGAAATGAACCCCATCCTAAGTTAGCCAAGACTCCACAAGGGATTGCCAGAGGGATCACTCAAGGCAATCTTACAGCTCAATGGCATAATGTAGGATATTGGATCATGAAATATATCACTTGTGGTGGATATTTAACTATGGTCAGTGGAAACATTATTCAAAATTTCATCTATTTAAATAAAAGAGCTACCAAACTTGAGTGCTAGGTAGACGTACATCCTTTTCTTCACTATTGTATCCATAATGTAGCTCAAAAATAAAAAATGAGCACTGTGTCAATTAAACATCATTGTTTAATTCATCTCATCTATTGACACCATTTATTGAAAAAACCAAAGGGTGAAAAAGATTGGTATTAAGACATTTATTTAAAATTCACTCAAAATTCCTGGTAAAAAATCAAAATGTCTTATTTATCTTCTTGTGATATCAAGAATAGAGTAAGGTCCATCTTTGGTGCCTACATCTCTAAAATTTTTACAAAAGATGTCAAAAGGGAAAATGGGGTTTTTTTTTAGAAAACCATACCCCATATATAAAACCATAAAAAAATTCTTTAGTTGATTCTCTAAGAGGAAGAAGAAGGTGAGGCACAAACAACTAAAATTTTGGGTAGTTTAAGCCTTACTTCTCCCTTAAAAGTTATAGATGTTGAGCAGACAATGGAAGAAACACAAACCCATGCATAAGAGATTGAACCTAAAGAAGATAGACACTTAATTTCCATAGTTGACAAGGGTAAATCTTCACTCATAGAATAATATTCATCTTATCTTTAACATGTTCATAAACACAAAGATTGTAGCATACTATGACCCTGTTACAACATGAAGAAACTATTCAGAAACAACAAACATAGTTGGATTTTATTAGATTGACATTACAAGGTAAGGCCAAACAATTTATAGTTTATCAAGGTGATATGAATATTATATTTCCCAAGTTTGAGCACATGAAGTGATTATAATAGTAGTTAATGTTGAATAAACTAGAATTCATAATCAATTATTCTCATAATCTCATAAACTTAGCATTTTACAAAATTCCTTTGCAAATAAAGATGCTTATATTTATAATATAAAACACTATATTAATATTAAGGATACACTTCTTAGTCAATGAAACACTCACATATAGGATTTGACAACTCAACATGATGAGTTACAAGCTGCCATGCAGGTTATGCAAAGGGAAACAAGGGAGATAGATGTATAGACTAAATAAACCACAAGAGCTATTAATCCTTTTCCTCTACCCCTTCATGATATTATTTCAATAGAGAATAAATTTAATAACAAGGTTCAGAAGTTAGAAGTAGATAATTATAGAATGAAAATAGAGTTTTAGCAATAATTGCAATAGGTTTAGACTTCTATTCAAACTCTTTATGAAATTGTTGAGAAATTATTATCTTATAGAAAACATTCTTCTATGTATGTTTTATTTATTCATGAATAATTTTATAAATGAAAAATTCAATTGAATTATATGGTTTTCCCCATGTCATTGAAGATGAACACATGTTTATGGATGTCTTTCTTAAAAACACTACAGAAAGACAAGATCAAATTTGTAAGTTTTATCTTTATAATATGTTATTGGGACACTAGTTTGGAATTTTTGTTAAATTTTTTTGTGGTAGAAACATAATTACGTGCTTGCATTTCCTCTATGAGAAATCAAACTACTTGGGAGAAATAACTTAATTAATTTTTGGAACTACAAAATAATACAAGCTTATGTATAAGACCCCAATTTTTAGAATCTCACAAGCATCTTACTACCTTCCAAACTTTGTATGACATGTACATAAAATACAAGTATCATGAGTTTTTAAGATAAAATGTAGGAGCCTCATGATATTTTTTTAGCTAACATTCATCCAAGCTTATCACAGTAAGTATGGCTAGATGGGAGATTTTGCCTATTTACTTGAAATGCATGGAAGTCATGACTCCCACTATCATTAATTAGAGTGATCATAGAGTTAGGGAACTTGCTTAGATTATCACTCATATATTGGAAGAAGGAGGGTCATATGTTTGGATTGGCATGATATTTAGACCACCTACTCTTCTTTATCCCATGTCTCCTTGGCAAAATTAGCATAATTAGGCATAAGTAGAATTTCAATAATGGCTACACACTATGGTAAGATATTTGGGATTTCTACCTAGAAATCATTGTGATTGGGGACATCAGTTTCAAATTTATGATCTCAACCAATGGTTGGAATTAGGGCTCATAAATTAAAGAATAGTTCTCCCTAGTTTGCAAGAGGACTTGCAAAAGGTAAAGTGTGGGAGGGAAATGATGAGCATTATATATAGTTCATTATATCTCATATAAAATATTGATAAGTATTGTTTCTTGGTTATATATTGACTTAAATTTAATAGTTAATGTCTTATCTAAGTAGGAAATGAGTGTAATTATATTTTGTTCATATGTGATACATTGTTGATTCCCTACTTGTTATTTATGTCTAACTTGGATGAAATGAGTATAGTTTTGTATATAGAAATACATATCTATGGTGGGATTATTTTGAGAAGCCATCAATAGTTTTTGAAACACTTTTTTGGAATAGTTTTAAATACTCAATATAGAACATAGTGACATACAAATATCCTTAGTCAAGCTCTGAATATCTACGTAAGCAGCTCCGATGATGCTCCATCGAGCTATAAAGATATTTTTTTGAAGCTCTAAAGATGTTTTGAATAATATATAAAGACATTCTGATGAAGCTCTAAAGACTTTTCCATCCATTCTCTAAAGATGCCTAGCTATGCTTTGAAGATGCCCAACTATACTCTACAGATTAATATAACAACTCCAAAGATATCTAATGTATGTATGTATGTATTATATATATATATATATATATATATATATATATATATATATATATATATATATATATATATATATCCCTCTTTAGATATCTTCTTTTAGACATTAATATTCATAGTAATAGTCTAAAATTATCCAAATATAAATCTATTTCTATTTTGTAGATCCAAACATAATTTCTTTAGATATATGCTAGTTATACTCAGTCTATTGTTAGTTTAACTAGCTCTAACACCTTATGTAAACATGGGATATTATTCCTAGATATTATATTTAGAATAAGTGGATTTTACTATTTAGATCATCAAATTTTGTATTTTTAGAATGGTCACTAAGATGTGATTTAAGTACATTTCTCCTTCTCATTCTAGGGTAATAAGAAATAGAGAGAAGAAAAATTCAAGTGTAGTTTTGTATCAAAATTTGTAGCATCTATATATGTTTCTTTTGATAATGAATTATTATAAATTTCAACATTCCATTCCACTACTAAGTTAAAGCTAATCCTATTTTGAGGAAGCAGCAAGGGCCCACTTCTCTCTAAATATCAAAATAATTGGTATTTCTAGTTTATAGTTTAAAAGTGTATTTGTTTTGATACATGTATATTTCATTTTATAAAAAGTGTGATTTCTCTTTTAATTCAAAGTGTGTTTATTTTAATGCAAGTGTGTTTTTATTAAATGATAAGTTTGTTTTAGTTTAATCCAAGTGAGTTTTCTTTATGCAAAGTGTGTCTTTAAATTCTCATAATAGTAAAGTTAATAGGAAATATTATTGACTCATCTCCATATTCAAAATCTATCAAGAATTAGTCTTGGTGAAAATAGGTAATAAACAGTCTCACATTCTAAAATACAACATTATTCTACCTAGTCAGGTAAGTTGAGTGAGGACATTGTAGAGTATTATGATAGATGTTTAAGTTTTGGATGTTGATGGTGTGAAAAAAATAATCCTTTTAACAATAAATTAAATAGGGGATATTCAATTAGCAAAACTTTCTAGATTTACCTTTTTTCAACATAAGATTAGAATTTTATTTGTTGTCCTTAGGATTTAGACATTAATAGCAGAGTAAACACTCCTAAAAAATAAAGTTTAATTTAAATATACATCTCATTGCATATATCCTTGGAAACTAGCCCTGGTAGAACTTGAGACTAATCCGTTGATTGGCTAAATGAAAGGTATAGTGACAATCTATCACAAATGGAGATACAAATCAATATTTATGGCCTCTAGAAGTTTGGGCTCTGCATCATTTATTTTCATAAATTTTTATAGGCCATACATGACCATATGAGGGTCTAAAAAGTTATAAATTTTTTCATAAATATATAAACCTATTTATGTCTAGATTGAAATTTTTGAGAGAATATTTATAGCATAAATGAGAGCTCAAATAGAGTTATAAATCAATAGTTATGGCCTTAAAAAATTTGAACTTTATATCATTTATTTTTAGAACTTTTTGGAAGCCATACATGACCATATGAGGGCCCAAAACATTTAGAAAAAAATATAAATGGGTATATATATATATATATTTATTTATAAATTATAATTTTTGAGAGGATTGTTTTGGTGTAAACAAGAGCTCAAGTAGATTTAAAGATTAAAATTTATGGTCTCTAAGAGTTTGGACTTCCCATCATTTCTTTTTTAAAATTTTCAAAGGCCATACCTGACCATTTGAGGGTCACAAAAATTCTAAAAACATCTATAAATGGATAGTTTTGTCTATGGATGAATTGTAATTTATTATATGGTCATTTTTTCACAAATAAGATCTCAAATAGAGTTACATATCAAAATTTATGGGCTCTAAAAGTTTGGACTTGGCATTAATTATTGTCATAACTTTTTAGAGGACATACATGACCATATAAGGGTCTAAAAGGATATAAAATAATCTATAAATGGATATATATATATATTTACATATGAATTATAATTTTTGAGATAGTTTTTTTGGTGTAAATGAGAGCTCAAAAAAAGTTACAGATCAAAATTTATGGCCTTCAGAAGGTTGGACTATACATCATTTATCTTTAGAAGATTTTAGAATCTATACATGACCATCTATAGGTATAAAAAGTTTTGAAAAATATACCTACATAAATATATCTATTTATTGTTGAATTTTAATTTCTACGATGATATTTTTAGTGAAAAAGAGAGCATAAACAAAATGATAGATTAAAATTTATGGCCTCAGGAAGTTTGTACTCCACATCATTTCTTTTAAGAACTTTTTTGAAGTTATAGATGACCATCAAAGGGCATTTGAAGTTTTTAATGTTTTAAGTTATCATTTATGAATTATGTTTGTGTATGGTCATTGATGTTAAAACAATAATGAAGTATAGTGATCCAATTGAATTTTTTGTGATGCATAATAAGGAATCATGAAACGAGTGATTATAGGTCACTGATGAAGGATGATGTCACGAAGAGATGATAAGACTTACGCATGGGTTATGTAGTTTGGTGAAAGTAAGAGCATGATGAATCTAGGATATAAATTAAAAAAGGTATTGGAGGATTTCTAAGGATATTTGAACATGCATGTAAGACATTAAAACACCCAGGTAGGTCTAAAGTGCAAATAGGCTAGTCTTAGACTCTATTTTATCTAACTAGGGGTCCTAAGATGTCAACATGATCTATGAATGACAAAAATTACTAATATAACATGTGAGAAGGTGTTTAAAATTTTTAATGAGGTATAAAGTACATATATAGTTGTAAAAAGGTCAAGTATTGAGGATTAGTCCTTACATAAGAGATTTAGTGTGATACAATAAGCCTAGTAGCATATTGAGAAGAGAAGTGTGAGGCCTATGTGAAAAAGGTTGGAATATTGTGATCCTAGTATGATGTAATTTGAAATTAATATGAGGCATTGATTAAAATCCAAGATTTTTCCTATTTTATTCAAAGTCCAAGTATGACTAGCAGTCCTAAGCCTAGTGTGCAAACAGACCAAGTGAGGTCTAATGAAGAGTCAAGTTGAGTTTCCAAGATTCAAAGAGATCATGTGAGAATTTTTTGAGGTTTTATAGGTTTATTAAAAAAAATTTACCAAGTTTTAGGTCCTCAGTTGAAGGATAAAGCAAGAAATAAAATTTTGAGATCTCTTGTGCATGTAGAATGAAGAGATGAGAGCCCAAGAAGGATCTTTCGATGCTCATTGGCACATGTGAGAATTGCATGGAAAAATAATAATTTTTAGAGAGATGGAAAAGGGTCATAATAAGAATTTCAAATCATTATTTTGGAATTTAAGAAACATAATTGTATGAATAATTGTTAAGGAGGTTAATTGGTCTGAAACCCTCTTAATGACCCAATTGGAGAAAAATTATTGGAAATGGACCCAAATGGATTGAAAAGTATTTTTTTATGTTTTTATCAAGTATATTACTCATCTAGGAATATCTATGTGGTAGTGGTGTGTCAAGGTAATGAGCAAAAGCTACATAAAATTACTTGTTTCTAAAGAATTTGATGTTATAGGTAGGGTTGATGAGGTCAATGCATGAAAGTTGATGGAGGTTAAATGAAAAAACTCATAATTGATGCACATGGTGTTTTATAATATTTATATCCTTTTTTTCAATCAATTTAGTCAGCCAATTTGACTTATTACTAAATTGGCAAAGAGTGAAATAGTGAGAAAAGGCCAATCAGAGTGAGAAAAAGTTTAGGGATGTGTTTCAGATGATTATGGATTAATCCAATTAATTAAGATTATTTTAAAAAACCTATAAATCATATCCATGATTATTATATCCTTTGGAATTCATTTTTAATGGATTAAATAGTGATATCAAGATGGCTTGTCTGATTGGAGATGGATAGTGAAAAAGTGAGGTTTAAAGTTTTATCTATTTGTTTTATATTCAAAATTTTAAATCTATACCTATTTGTTTGAATATTATATAAGGATATTATAGGATCATATAAATTCATTATAATTTCAATAAAATGTCCTTATATGTGTGGAAAGTCATGTTCACTATGATTGTGTCTTAAGGTAGTTTGACAATCTTGGTGTGCTAGGGGAAGTGAAGTGTGTGAGACTCTATGACAAGAGCAATTTAATTTAATTAACATATTTATATTTATTTATATGTAAGTGATATATTAATTATTTATTTGATATATATATAGGTTAAGGTGTTGATATGTGAAATCCAAAATGGCTTGTCTAGTTGTGTTAAGATAGTGAGAGAGAGGCTTGAGAGATTGGTCTATAAGACCAATGATTGATGCAAAAAAAAGACACATAAATATTTTATAATTATATAGAGACCAAATATAAATTTTAATTTTCATTATATTTCATTAAATTTCCCTTTCAATTACTAATGACAAAGTTCCTCATGATTGTGTTTTTGGAAGCTACAGGCAGTTTGAGTAGTCAATTTGTAGAGGTGAGTTTGGGGTGTTTTGTCAAGAGTTTAAGAATAAAATGAGATTTAAGATGTTTATAAGGTATAAAATTTTCATAATAATTATTTTATAATCTTTTTTTTCCTTATTCAATCTTTTAGAGTTAATAATTCTTGATTGTACTTTGACTATGTTTGACCATTCTAAGTGTTCATGTTGTAAGAATTGGTTTGAAGCCCTTTATCTTGTTTGGTGATGTCCAATAGACATGGTGATTTTTTTTTAGGTAATTTAGTATCTATTAATTTAATTTTTTTATTATTTTATTTTATAAATTTAATTTTATGTTTCAGATATGGTTGATAGACTTTTTGGTAGTGAGAAGGCCTAATGGCAACTAGGCTTAATAGTGTGTTTTAAGGAGTGAGTTGTATTAAAAGGTATTTTGGATATAAGTGAATGTTATAAAAGGTATATTATAGGCATATTTTATGTGTTTCAATTTTTTAAAGAGAATAAATATGGTCCAATGGGTCTAAGTGGTAATGTGTGCTTTAAGAAGAACTAATTACATTAGGTCTCAACTAGGCCTAATTGGGTTTTTGGCCTCTATGGGTTACGAATGACTCAAGTAGTGATTTAATCTCATGTGTAAATTGTTTAATTATATATTAAAAATATAAAACAATTGTGTAAACTATCATGGCTAACTAATAATGGTGAGATGAAGAGTTGAGTATAAAATCAAGGCCTAATTGGCGTATTTGAGCTAGTTAAGTGAGAGAAGAAATAAGTGGAGAGAGATCTTAAAGGATTATAAATAGGTCATTAAGGACCATTAGATGAATATATATACCATTATTATTATTATATATATATTTTTAAAGTGGATAATAAGGTTAGTGGACCTAATGATCCTATAAGAGGCTAGTTGAGCAAGAAGGCCTAAGAGGTTGTTTGAGTGAGATTGATGAGTAAAGAGACAAAAAAATGAGGTCATATATAGTTGATTTAATTAAAGGTGTTTTACGATGAAAAAATACATATGTGAATTATTTGGTGATAAGTTACCTAGGAGATTAGATCTTCCTTGCAAGATAGAGCTTGCAAAAGACTAGTTCAATGGGTGCTTAACTAGGTAGGGGTTGGAGCTCCTTATGAAGTTAGTGCTTCACTAAAATTTATATCTTGAAATTATAGGGATATATTACATGTGCATGTTTTAGTGTGTTTTATCCCCCAAGAGGGTTTTTCACATAGCTCTTGTGTTTTCTTGTGATATGCTTGTGTAGTTGTTTGTTTATGTGAATGAATGCTTCATGGAATGATGAATGGAATTGAGTGGAATTTGTTAAGTAAAATGATTCAACCTACCCAACCCCCACTCTTAGTAGCTAATTTAAATAATTGGTATATTATCTTGGTCCTTTTTGAGAAAGCCTAATAGCCTAAAGGAGATCATATTAGAGCAAGCATGTCTAAAAAATAAGGAGGTTGCTTGATGTTGGTCTATCTAATAATTTTGGTTTATGATGGATTCATGGTATTTATTATCATGTCATAAAATTATGGTGTTTATCATGATGTCATGGAATCCTCAAAAGATATTAAAGTCTAATGTCTTCATCAAACAAGGTATGGAAGTTTATTCAAAAATTATAGTTTTTCATGCAAGCAAAATGAGCATAGACTATTGATAAGGAGTATTAGTAGTCCCTAAAGGAGATATAGGCTTTGGGGGAGATGTAAAATCAATTCATCAACCCAGAGAAAATATTAATGAGCTGTAAAAACATTATGGTATCCAAGTGTGGATAATAAAATATGTTATAACAAGTACATGGAAAAGAAGGAATAGGTATGTGCCAGTGTCTTGGTAGGTAGAGGCTCATGAGAGTTTTTGATTGGTCTATAAAACTAATGCCATTCTTGGTAAAGGTATTTACCATAATTTTCATGGACTAAATTTATATTATCATCAAACTAGAGGAGATGAGTTAAAACTATAAAGCTATCATAGCTGAGAAGTGGTTTGATTAGAAGCCTAAGAATAATAAGATTTCTATGTTGTCCTTAAAAAGATATTGGCTTTATCCAATAAGGTGTCTTGTAGTGGTTTGCACCATAATGGCTTGTGATGCCTAAAAATAAGTTTCTTGATGTCATGTGGAATATATTGAGTTGTTCATACCTATCTAAGGTAGTCTTGTTGACCCAAGAATTTTATTTTGAGCAAGGAGTGGATCTTATTGAAATAGGTCTCTATGGGACCTAGTATTGGTATAAGGTATAATGAAGCATAAACATAGGGGGAGAATTTCCTAATGATTCTGTAAGATATATTCATATGATGGTCTAGTAATATCAAATAATATTTCAAAACTCATATCAAAGACAATAAAATGTAGATAAGCACGGTGATAGGGGAGCTTGTGAGTAATTTATAGTATAATTTTAGTTAAGAGTGCATATGTTGTGAAGATAAAGGGGGGGATTAATTTTTTAGTAAAATTATTAGGTATAAGGATCAAGTAGCATGGTATGAATGGGTTCATGTAAGATCAATATCTGATGTAGTTTTGTGAAGTAATGAAAGTCATATGTCAAGATGATGATAAATAGGTTAAGGTGAGAGTTAACATCTTAATCAGTCTAAAGGTAAGAATTTAATCATTTTTATTTAGTATCACTATTAAATTTGGAGTGAAATATAAATTTTTAGTTGAGGAGACCCTTTTTAATTAATGTCACATGGGGAGAGAAATCAAATTTATGGATAAGTTGTTTGGATCAGTTCATTTATGGTTTTACCATCAATATGGTTTGCCATCAATGACAAATGGGGAGATTATTATAAGTTGTCATTGATGGCATATGTTTTTTTATGGTCATTGATTTAAAAAATAATAATGAGGTATGGTGATCCATTGTAATGTCTTGTTATGCATAATTAGGAATCATGAAATACATGATTACAGGTCCTTGATGAAGGATGATGTCATGAAGAGATGAGAAGGCTTGATTGTGAGTTATCTAGTTTGGTGTAAGTAGGAGCATGTTGGATCTAAAATAAAGATGCATATATGCATAATAGTATGTCTAATTAAATTTAAAAATTCATTTAATACATTGAAACACCTAGGTATGTTTCATAGTATGACTACAAAGGTAAGACCTACAAGTGTAAATTGCAAATAAGCTAGTCTGAGACTCTATCTTATAAAACTAAGGATCATAATATGTCAATATGATATATGAAGGATTAAATTATTTATATAACATGTGAGAATTTATTTGAAAATTTTAATGAGGTGGAAATTACATCTATAATGTCAATAAAGTTAGGTATTGAGGCTTAATCTTTGCATAAGAGACCTAGTGTGATGGAATAGGCCTAGTAACATATTGAGAAGAGAAGTGTGAGACCTATGTGAATAATGTTGGAAGATTTTTATCTTGGAATGATGTCATTTGAAATTAATATGAGGTTTTTAGTACAATTCAAGATGTTTCCTAGTGTATTCCAAGTCCAAGTATTACTGGCAGTCCTAAGCCTAGTATGTAAAGAGACCTAGTGAGGTCCAATGAGGAGTCAAGTTGAGTTTACAAGATAAAAAGAGATAATATTATCATGTTTTGAGGTTTTATAGTTTTATTTAAACATTTTGACCAAATTTTAGATCCTTAGTTGAAGGAGAAAGTAAGAAATAACTTTTTGAGATCTCATGTGCATGCAAAATGAAGAGATGAGAGGTTGAGAAGGATATTTTGATGCTCATTGGCATGTGTGATAGTTTAATTGTAAGATAATAATTTTTGTAGAGATGTAAAATTTTCATAATAACAATTTACAAGAATTATTTTGAAATTTGAGGGATAGAACTGTATGAACAATTGTTAAGGAGGTTAACTAGTCTAAAACCCTCTCAAAACCCTCTTAATGACCTGATTGGAGAAAACTTGCTGAAAAGGAAAAAAATGGATTTTAAAGGATTATTTTATGTTTATATCATGTATATGACTCCTCCATTAATATTAGGTGGTAGTGGTGTGTTAGGGTAATGAGAAAAATCTATAGAAAACTAATTGTTTCTGAAGAATTTGATGCTATGGGTAGGGTTGACTATGTTAATGCATGCAAGTTGATGGATGTTGAAGGCCAAGACTCATTATTGATATACATAGTGTTTTTTTTATATTTATATCCTATATTTAAATAAATTTGGTCATCCAAGTTGACCTATCACTAAATTGGCAAAGAGTGAAAATAGTGAGAAAAAGCCAGTGAAAGTGAGAAAGAGTTTAACGATGTGTTTCAAATGATTAAGGATGAATCAAATTTATTTATTTAATTTTTAATTTCAATGTTTATTATATAATTTTTAATTAATTTCCAATGGATAAAATAGTGATCTCAAGATGGCTTGTCTGAATGGAGATGGACAGTGAAACAGTGAGGTTCAAAGTTTGTTCCATTTGTTTTATATTTGACATTTGAAATATATACCTATGTGTTTTAATTTTATATTAGGATATTTAAGTATCATATAAATTCATTATAATTTTAATAAATTATCCTTAAATGTGTGGGAAGTCATGTTCACCATGATTGTGGCTTAAGGTAGTTTGATAGTTCTTGGTGTGCTAGGGGAAGTGAAGTGTGTGAGACTCTATGACAAGATTCATTTCATATAATGAAAATATTTTTTTAATGTATATTATATATTAATTATTTATTTTATTTAGAGATAAAGGTTAAGGTTTTGACATGTGAATGTGAAAATGGCTTGTCTGGCTATGTTAAGACAGTGAGAGAGAGGCTTGAGAGATTGGTCTATAAGACCAATGATTGATGCTAGAAAAAGAGATATAAATATTTGATAATTATATATAGACAAAATATAAAATATTAATATTAATTATATGTCATTAAAGTTTCATTTCAATTACTAATGACAAAGTTCTTCATGACTATGTTTTTGGAGGCTACAAGTAGTTTGAGAAGTCACTTTAAAGATGTGAGTTTGGGGTGTTTTGCCAAGATTTGTAGAATAAAATGAGTTTTAATATGTCTAGGAGGTGTCAAAGGTTAATTATAATGATTATATAATATTTTTTTATATCCTTATTCAATATTGAAGAGTCAAGAGTTCCTGATTGTACATTGACTATGTTTGACCATTCTAAGTGGTCATGTTGTAAGAATTGGTTTGAAGCCCTTTGGCCTGTTTGGTGATGTCCAATGGACATGGTGATATTTTTTAGGTCATGGAGAATATATTAATCTAGTTTTTTAGTTTATTTTTATAAATTTTAATGTATATTTCAAATATGGTTGATAGACTTTTTGGCAGTGAGAAGGCCTAATGGAAACTAGGCCTAATAGTGTGGTTTAAGCAGTGAATTGCATTAATAGGTAGTGTGGAATTAAGTGAATGTTATTAAGGGTATATTTTAGGTATATTTTATGTTTTTAAATAATTATAATATACTCAATATGTTTCAATGGGTCTAAGTGGTAACGTGTGCTTTAAGAAGACCTAATTGCATTAGATCTCAACTAGGCCTAATCAGGTTTTTGGCCTCTATGGGTTATGAATGACTCAATTAGTGATTTATTATCATGTGTAACATGTGTAGTGATATATTAAAATTATAAATAAAGTGTTTAAATTATATTTTTTTTACCAATATGGGTGAGAGGAAGAGTTAAGTATAAAAGTAAGGCCTAATTGCCCTATTTGAGCTAGTTAAGTGAGAGAAGAAAGAAGCGAAGAAGAGAGATATTAATGGAGTATAAATAGGTAATTTATGAACATAATAAGAAAGGATAGACCATTATAATCATATAATTTTTTTTAAGGTGGATAATAAGGTCAATGGACCTAATGAGCCAAGAAGAGGCTAGTCGAGCAAGAAGGCCCAAGAGGTTGTTTGAGTGAGATTGAAGGGTAAAGAAAGAAAGAAAGGAGGTCACCTATAATTTAGTTATAAAGAAGTGTTTTAAGGTGAATTTAGATCATATGTGACGTATTTGGTGATAATTTAATTGGGGGGTTGTATCCTCCTTGTAAGATAGTTCTTGTAAAAGACTAGTTGAGTGGGTATTTAACTAGGTAGGGGTTAAAGCTTCTTGTGAAGTTGATGCTTCAATGAACTTTGGATCTTGACATTATAGGAATATATTAAATGTGTATGGTTTAGTTATTTTTATCCCATAATAAGGTTTCCAACATATCTCTTGTTTTTTCTTGTGATATGATTGTGTAGTTGTTTATTTGTGCATTTAATCTTTTATGTGAATGAATGCTTCATGGAATGATGAATGGAAATGAATATAATTTTTTAAGAAAAATTATTCAAAACCCATACATATTATTATTATTATTACTATTATTATTATTATTATTATTATTAAATCCTAGTAAACTTTTTAACGTGACCGGTGCCGCTGGCTAGACACGACTAATACCGGTACCATGGGGCCTGGGGGGACTCAAAAACCCCATACATATTATTATATAATTAAAAAATAAAACAGATCTAAATGGATATAGGTATTTATAGATTAATTAGAATTTTTGAGATGGTCATTTTGAAGCAAACATGAGTTCAAAGAAATTTACGGATCAAAAGTTATGGACTATAGATGTTTGGAATCAACATAATTTATTTTCATAACTTTTTATGGGCCATAAATGACCATTTAAGGGTTTTATAAAGTTATTAAAATATCCTTAAATGGATATGGATGAATTTTTCTTTTTGAAATGGTCATTTTGGCATAAATGAGAGCTCAAACAGAGTTACAAATCAAAATTTATGGCCTCTAAAAGTTTGGAATATACATCATATATTTTTAAAACTTTTCATGAGTCAAATGTGACCATGTGATATTTTTAAAACGTTATTAAAACATATGTAAAATTATAGAGCTATTAAATTTTGAATTTTAATTTTCAGGCTAATTATTTTGGCACAAACAACAACTCAAATAGAGTTATGGATCAAACATTATGGCCTTTATGAGTTTGGACTCTACATCATTTTTTTAAATAAATTTTCAAAGGCCATACATGACCATATAAAGTTCCAAAAAGTTTTGAATTTTTTATAAATGGACAGAGTTTTTTATAGTTGAATTGTACTTTTTGAGATAGACGATTTGCCTCAAATGAGATCTCAAATAGAGTTTTAGATCAAATTTTATGGCCTATAGAAGTTTGGACTCTACATCATTTATTTTTAGAACCTTTTAGAGGCCATACATGACCATCTAAGGTGCATAATTTTTTTTAATTTATCCCTAAATGGATATAATTGTTTAATATTGGATTATATTTTTTGATATGGTCATTTTAGTGCAAATGAGAGATAAAACAAAGTTATGGATAAAAAGTTTTAGCCTCCAAATTTTTTGAGCATTTTGACTCTGCATCATTTATTTTTAGAACATTTTATAGGCCATACATGACCATATTAGGGACATAAAAGTTTTCTAAACATCCATAAATGGATATAAATATTTATGGTTAAATTTTAAATTGTGTGATGGTCATTTTGGTGTAAATGAGGGCTTAAACAGAGTTATGAATCAAAATTTATGGCCTCTAGAAGTTTATAATCTTCATCATTTCTTTTCAAAACTTGTCATAGGCCATACATGACCATATGTGGGTCATAAAAGTTTTAAAAACATCTCTAAATAGATATCACTATTTATAATTGAATTTAACTTTTTAAGATGATGGTTTTAGTCCAGATGAGAGCCCAAATATAGTTATAGATCAATAATTATGACCTCTATAAGTTTGGTCTCTACATCATTTATTTTTAGAACTGATTGTAAGCCATACCTGACTATTTGAGGGTTAGAAAATTAAACATCTCTAAATGGATAGAGCTCTATATGGAAAATTTTCACATTCGTAAAAAGAAAAAAAATAGCATAAATGAGAGCTCAAAAAAAGTTACAAATAAAAAATTATGGAATCCAAAAGTTTGGACTCTGCATCATTTATTTTCATAACTTTTTAGAGTCTATATATGAACATATGAGGGTCTAATTTTTTTTTAAAACATCCTAATGAATAGATATATTTATGGCTGAATTGAACATTTTGAGACAATAATTTTGGCATCAATGAGAGATTAAATAGAGTTATAGATGAAAAGTTATGGCCTCCAGAAGTTTAGACTCCACATCATTTATTTTATAAACATTTTAGAGGCCATAATTGACCATCTAGGGGATAAAAAGTTCTAAAAACATCCCTAAGTGGATAGTGTTGTTTATGGTTGAATTATACTTTCTAAGATAGTTGTTTTGGTGCAAATGAGAGATTGAATGAAGTTATGGATCAAACGTTATGGCCTCTAAAAGTTTAGACTCAACATCATTTATTTTCATAAAATTTAAAAGGCTGTACATGACCATCTAAGGGTCTAAAAATTTCTTAAAAAACATCCCTATATGGATAGAGATATTTATAGTTGAATTTTACTTTCTAATAAGGTAGTTTTGGTGAAAATGAGAGCTCAAAGAGAGTTACTGATCAAAAGTTATAGCCTCTATAATTTTGGAATCTACATCATTTATTTTTAATTCTTTTTAAAGGCCATACATGACCTTATAAGGTTTTTAAGAGTTATGAAAACATTCATAAATGGATAGATATATTTATGTTTGAATTTTACATTTTGAGATGGTCATTTTGATGTAAATAAGATCTCAAATAGAGTCATGGATCAAAATTTATGGCCTCTAGATATTTGGACTCTACATCATTTATTTTCATAACTTTTTAGAGGCCACACATGACCATTTAAGAGTCAATTTTTATTTGAAAACATAATTAAATGGATAGAGTTATCTATGGCTGAATTGTACTTTTTGAGATAGTCATTTTGGTAAAAATTAGAGACAAACAGATTTTTGGATAAAAATTTATGGAATCCAAAAATTTAGACTCTACATAATTTGTTTAAAGAATATTTCAAAGGCCATACATGAAAATCTAGGTGTATTAAGAGTTATGAAAACATATCTAAATGGATAGAGATATATATGGCTAAACTATACTTTATAAGATTGTCATTTTGGTGTAAACAAGAGCTCAAATAGAGCTAAGAATTAAAAGTTATGGATTATGGAAGTTTAGAATCTGTGTCATTTCATTTTAAAACTTTTAGAGACCATACATGACCATACAATGTTATGAAAAGTTATTAAAATTTTTTATAAATAGATGTAGGTATTAATGGCTGAATTTATGTTTTTAAAATGATAATTTTGGTGAAAATGAGAGCTCAAACAAAGTTAAAAATCAATAGTTATGGCATCAAAAAAATTGGAATCCGTATCATTTGTTTTCATAAATTTTTAGAGGCTATACATGACCATCTAAAGGTCATAATTTTTTTCAAAACATCCCTAAATACATATATTTCATTATGGTAGAGTTGTACTTTCAAATATGGTCATTTTGGCACAAATGAGAACTCAAATAGTGTTACAAAGCAAAAGTTATGGCCTCCAAAAATTGTGACACCACATCATTTATTTTTAAAATTTTGTAGAGGCCATATATGAATATTGAGGGTTATATAAATTCTTAAACCATCTTTAAATGGATGGAGATATTTATGTTTGAATCATACTTTTTGAGATGATGGTTTTACCATAAATGATAGCTTAAATGGAGTTAAGGATCAAAAGTTATGACCTATAAAAGTTTGAACTCCATGTCATTTATTTTTTGGAACTTTTTAGATTCCGTACATGAAAATATAAGGTTCCTAAAATTTATGAAATCATCCCTACTGTATAAAGATGATTATGGTTGAATTAAACTTTCTGATATAGTCATTTTTGTGTAAACAAGAGCTCAAACAGAGTTAAGGATCAAGGCATTTGGCCTCCAAAAGTTTGGAATTTGTATCATTTATTTCAAAATTTTAAAAGGCCATACATGAACATCTTAGGGTCAATTTTTTTTTTAAATATCTCTAAAGTGAAAAATTTATTTATGGTTGAAATGCACTTTTTGGCGTGATGGTTTCAACACAAACAAGAGCTCAAAAAATTTAGAATGCAAAATTTATGGCCTCTAGAAGTTTGGATTATGTATCATTTATTTTAATAACTTATCAAAATCCATACATGACCGTATAAGGGTCTAAAAAGTTTTAAAAACATCCCTAAATGGATAAAGTTATTTATCACAAAATTTAACTTTCTAAAATGATCATTTTGGCACAAAGGAGAGCTCAAATAGAATTATAAATCAATAGTTATGTCCTGAAGTTTGGATTCTACATCATTTATTTTCAAAAAAATCTAGAGGCCATACGTACCCATTGAGGGTCTAATTTTTTTGAAAATAACCCTAAATTCATAGAGTTATCTATGGTTGATTTTTAATTTCTAATATGTTCATTTTTATCCAAATGAGAGCTCAAATAGATTTACATATCAAAAGTTATGACCTCCAAAAGTTTGGATTCAATTTTATTTGTTTTCATAACTTTTTAGAGGCTATACATGACCATATAAAGGTCTAAAAAGTTTTTAAAGAATTCGTAAATGCATAGAAATATTTATGGATGAATTTTACTTTTTAAGAGAATCATTTTGGCATAAATGAGAGTTCAAATGGTGTTACAAATCAAAAGTTATGGCCTTTATAAGTTTGGATTCCATATCATTTATTTTTAGAATTTTTTAGAGGCTAAATGTGACCATTTAAGGGTATGAAAAGTTTTCAAAACATCTTCAAATGGATATATATGTTTATTTTTTAATTGTATTTTCTGAGATAGTCATTTTGGTGCAAATGAGAGCTCAAACAGAGCTACAAATCAAAAGTTATAACATCCAAAATTTTGGACTCCAAATCATTTAATTTCAAAAGTTTTCAAAGGCCATTTATGACCATTTAAGGGTTTGAAAATTTCTTAATACATTCCTAAATTAATATATCTCTTTATGGCTAAATTTTACTTTTTGAGAAGGTTAATTTGATACAAATGGGAGTTCAAACAAAGTTATAGATAAAAAATTATGGCCTCCAAAAATTTATGCTCTACATCATTTATTTTCAAAACTTTTTAGAGACCATACATGACCATTATATAGCCCAATTTATTTTTAAAACATATTTAAATGGATATATGTATTTATGGATGAATTCTGAATTTTGAGATGATCATTTTGGCACATACGAGAGCTCAAACATAGTTATCGATCAAAAGTCATGGCCTCCAAAAATTTACACTCAGCATCATTTGTTTTCAAAAAAAATTATAGGCCATGTGTGATCATCTAAGAGTTTTAAAAGTTCAATAAACATAAATAAATGGATATGAATATTATGGGAAAATTATACTTTCTAACATGGTCATTTTGGTGCAAACGAGAGCTCAAACAAAGTTATGAATCAAAATTTATGACCTCTAGAAGTTTGTACTCAATACCATTTATTTTCAAAAAAATTTAGGGGGGCATACATGACCATCAAAGGGATTGATCTTTTTTGAAAACATCCCAAAATAGATAGAGATATTTATGGATGAATTCTAATTTTTGAGATGGTCATTTTAGCACAAATGAGAGCTCAAACATAGTTATGGATCAAAATTTATGATCTCCATAAGTTTTGACTCTATATCACTTATTTAAAAAAATTAGTGCCATATGTGACAATTATAGGGATTGAAATTTTTTTAAAACATCCATAAATGGATAAATGTATTTATGGCTAAATTTTAATTTTTGAGATGGTCATTTTGGCATAATGAAAGCTGAAACATATTATGGATCAAAATTTATGGCCTCAAGAAGTTTGAAGTCCACATCATTTATTTTTAAAACTTTTTGAAGGCCATATGTGACCATCTATAGGTTTGAAAAATTATGGAAACATAACTAAATGGATGGATTTATTTATGGTTGAATTGTACTTTTTGATATGGTCCTTTTGGTGTAAATGAGAGATCAAAAGAGTTATGGATCATAATTTATGGCCTTTATAAGTTTGTACTCCATATAATTTATTTTTATAACTTTTTAGAGGCAATAAATGACCATATAAATGTCTAAAAAGTTATGGAAACATCACTAAATGGATCAATCTATTTATCGCTGAATTTTAATTTTGAGACATTCAATTTGGTGCAAATGAGAGCTCAAACTGAATTACAAATCAAAATTTATGTCCTCCAAAAGTTTAGACTCTACATCATTTTTTCTTATAACTTTTAAAAGGTTATACATGACCATACGATCATCCCAAAAGTTTTGAAAATCCTAAAATGAATATATCTATTTATAACTAAGTTTTACTTTTTGAAATGATCATTTTAGAGTAAACAAGATGTCAAATAGAGTTATGGATCAAAATCTATGGCTTCCATAATTTTTAGTGCAAATTCTATTATATTGTATGATTTTTTTAAAAACATCCATAAATAGATACAATTATTTGTGGCTGAATTGTGTTTTTTGAGATGGTCATTTTGGCACAAATGAGAGCTCAAATAGTGTTAAGGATTAAAATCTATGACCTATAAAGTTTTGAAATTTGCATCATTTATTGTAAAAAAAATTTAGAGGTCATAAGTGACCACATAAGGGTTAATTGTTTTTTAAAAAAAATACCTAAATAGATTAAAAAAATTGTAGCTAAATTATACTTTTTTAGACAGTCATTTTGGTGCAAGCGAGAACACAAACAAAGTTACAAATTAAAAGCTATGGTCTCTAAATTTGGACTATGCATCATTTATTTTTAGAATTTTTTGGAGGCCATTTATGACCATATGAGGTTAAGAAAAGTTTTGAGAACACACGTAAATGGGTATATAAGGTTGAATTATAATTTTTGAGATGGTCATTTTGAAGCAAATGAGAGCTTAAATAGTTATGTCTTTTGAAAGTTTGAAATCTACATCATTTATTTTCAAAAACTTTTGGGTACATACATGACCATGTGAGTGTCTGATAAAGTTATGAAAACATCCATGAAGGGATAGAGTTGTCTATGGCCAAATTTTTCTTTTTGAGATAGTCATTTTGGCACAAATGAGAGATTAAATAAAGTTATGAATCAAAATTTATGGCTTTTGGAAGTTTGGACTCAATATCATTTATTTTAATTTTTTTTCAAGGCCATACATGACCATTAGAGGGATCATAAAGTTATGAAACATCCCTAAATGGATATATGTGTTTATGGCTAAATTGTACTTTTTGAGATGGTCATTCTGGCATAAACGAGACTTCAAACAGAGTTATGAATCGAAACTTATAGCCTATGGAAGTTTAGATTGTGCATCATTTTTTTAAAAACCTTTTTAGAGGCCATAGGTGACCTGTATGAAGGTTAAAAAAGTTCCAAAATCATTCCTAAATATATATAAGTATTTATATCTAAATTGGACTTGTTGAAATGATCATTTGGCAAAAATGAGATCTCAAACAGAGTTATAGATCAATAGTTATGGACTCTACAAGTTTGGATTTCATATAATTTGTTTTTAAAACTTTTTAGAGGCCATACATGACCATCTGAGGGTCATAAATGTTTTTGTAGTCATATAAAATGTGAAAATTGATAACTTGAGTGTGGTTAAAGAAACTTAACCCATAAGTCCCTCTTGCTTACTCTCATAACCCTCATAGGCATCTTTTCATTGATTCTTAGTCATCCATAGCCTTCTAGACTTGATCCTAGCTGAGCTAGACCCATTTTTCCATGACTAATCCATCCCCCTAGGTCCTATCAACTCAAGACAATAGCACCACACTTGGACTATAACACTGATGCCACTCCTATCCACTTTTGGCACTCCTATCCAAATGAATTTGTGGCCCCAATAGTCAGTTTCTTTTGGTTATCCATCCTTCTCCTTGTCATTCTAATGTGAGCACATTCAACCCTTGAACAATATATCCCTGTAAAATCACATTCAAATATCATTTGGAAAGGATTGAAAAATATCACTAAGCAAAAAAAATATAAGTAAGACTACTCAATCAATCTTTGCTATTCTTTGCATATAACCAACCAATATACTTACAAGCTTATTCAAATATTTACACCAGTCCTTAGCCACCTTAAGTACATATATTTTAGAATTTTTCATATTAATATGCTCAATTTCACAAAGCACATGAAGTGGGAGAACTACATATGGCTTGATGCCTCTTTGGAGTATTGGTATGTATGTAACATGCCCACACAAGGAGTGTGGATACACATTCAATGAATCCTACACACACTAACCCTAATATCTCTTAAAATTTATCAAAACATAATATAATATAGGGTTTGAAGAGAAAATATTCTCTATAATAAGATCTATAGAATTCTATCTACCAAAACTGTATAGACAGGGTCACACAGACCTAACGAACAAAACCCAAAAAGCTTAAATCCTCAAGATAATAGTGATAGAGGTGGACTATAGTTCTAGTGCCACTCCTATCAACTTTTGACACTCCTATCCACTCATAAAATAAATGTTAGATCTTATTTTGTGATAGTGTCTTAGTCATGCATAATGAATATTAGAGCCTATCTCAATTGTACCATCTAGTTTCTAACTAAGTCTTATTTTCTCCATCTTATTACTACTTTTTGAAAGGTCAAAATTACAATCTAATTAACACAAAGTAGTATCTTGATTATTGCATATTTATTTACTAATTTTACTACCAGATCTTTTAACTAAATTAGGAATAATACTCCAATATTATCAAAATAGGTTAAATCATTTGGTGAACCTGACTTACTTCATTTACACATAAAAACCCTAAAAACTCTAGGGTAAATTTCCTATTGATTTTTCCTATATTTTTATGATTTTTTACTTGCATAATAAAATAAGAAATTAGCATTAAATTTTTAAATTTCATAGTAATTTTAAAATAATTTTCTTTTAAACCCTTATCGTCCATACTAGGTCCTGGTATTTTCCAAAATTTCTCCTATAATTTTCTAAATTTTTCCTTTCATATTTAAATTAGAAATCCACTTTCATTTTCAAAATTCCAAAGTATTTTTAAAAAATATCATTTTTCAAACCCTAGTTACATACACTAGGTCCCATTGCTTCTTTAGGTATCACCTTAATTCTAAAATCAGATTTCAAATATGGATGTCACTTATTTACAAATTTTTCTTACATTTCTTGAAAAAAATAAGGAGACCATCATTGGTCCTATCATACATGAATGATGAAGTTTATGATATGTTAGTACAAATATTCATTCTTTACATTTCATGCTTACTCTTTATAATAAATGATGATATTACAACATTTATTGCTAAAAATGCACAAGATTTCAATATTCATTTGGCATATTATATTTCACTCATGCAAAATATTTTGTAACTCCATTTTGCTAAACATGTTACGAATTTTATGTTACATATAAAAATTTTGTATACATTTGTGCACAATTTCATGTTCTCTATGCTTTCTTTTCTATCTCTCATGTGGAATTTTTTAAAAGTTTATCATGTTAAACACATTAGAAATGCCACAATACATGTCAAATTTTTATATGTGTTTATGCACAAATTCATGTCCTCTACCCCTTGATTTCTGTCTCTCCTACATAATGATTTTTATAAACATATTATTGTACAACTCATCACTCACATTTCCTGTATTTCATTTGACATTCATGATTTCTACCTGGATGCATATAACTTCTTGGCTACTTTGAGTATCTTCCTACCACTACTATACACAAGAAAACACTAGCAATTATATCTATCCCTCCTTTCAAAATTGGTACATATAGCTCTTATCTCACACCTATTACCAGCTTTATGACTATAGTATATCATGTGGTACTTGTTATCACCTAAGTTTCAGAAGATAGGTTAGTTGATTACACCCATGGCTATAACTCAAGCTAACACCCCTTTCAATACAATTTCAATTCTTAAGATCCTTCAATGATCAGATGTTTACAAAGATGTGTTATATGTATCCCTTCACAATACTAGAATTCTTCTTTCCACTGAACCAACTTATGTTGCATCTATCTTCAACACCATGTAATGGACTGAAGAACATATTTCATTTAAAAAAGAGGATTTAACCCACACCACATCACTGAATAACATCTACCTTTGGGATAAGACACTACCAACTAAATAAGTTTTGATAACATGATATGGAAATTTATGGGTTGAATAACACTAAATATTACCTTTGGGATAAGACACTACCAACTAAATAAGTTTTGATAACATGATATGTAAATTTATGGGTTGAATAACACTAAATATTACCTTTGGGATAAGACACTACCAACTAATTTCCAAGTCATGACAAATGACCTCAACTATAATTTATTACTTGGTCAACCCTAGATTCATGATATCCATGCAACTGCTTCTACACTCCATCCTTGTCTAAAGTTTAGTCACAAAGGCTACATTTACACATGCCCAATAGATAACAAACCTTTTAAATACTACAAAGTTTTCAAAACTCAAAGAAATTATATTCTACACTTTAATCTTAGCAATATACTAACATAACCTATTATTCATAATGTACCTTTAGACCATGCAATACATCAACAAACTCAAAGTTTTGTAATAACATCAACACCAAATCACTATATTACCTCTCCTTTCAAACTTAAATGCCTTAATAAGATGGGATATCATGGAAAAGGTCTCAAAAAGCATGAATAAGGAATCATCAATCCTATCGAGGCATCTATAAAACATGGAACATAAGGGCTAGGATATCAATTTACCCACCTTCATAATAAGACTTCTTTCATCACTTGAAAGAATATAAAGTTTTATCCAACCACTACACCATTATACCACACCATTAATAATAATTCAACATTATCATTGATTTATCCAAATCTTATTGATGATGTAGTTTCACTAGACATGCTTACATTAGATGAATTATGTAATGATGAATCCTTACTACAAGTTTTTAGAGAATATGAGGATCTTCCTTCTTGATATCATAAAAATAGGTTTTCTCATCACATAAATGCCCTTTCATACTTAGAAGAAAGTCTAGATTCTCAACAAGACATACCAATTGATTCAAATGATACTAATCCTACTGCTCCCTACACACTTGATCATTCCACATTGCTTAACAAAAAAACAATTAATTTCAATTTTGGAACCAATCAGGACCCCCGTATTGTTTTATTAGTTTATTCCCTATGAAAGGAAGAGGATATAAATATTCATCAAACCTTATAGATTTTCAATACATTTCTACTTGGTCTTACTTAGATATGGAAAGAATTGATACATCTATAGCAGTTCATCAAATTCTTTTATACCCAGATGCTAAACCTATTAAACAGAAAATTTGAAAAATACATCCTGAGGTGGCTCTCCTAGTCAAAGATGAAATATAATGCCTCTTAGATGTCAGTTTCATTTGATTATTAGCACACACTAAATGGGTTTCTAATATAATCCCCATGATCAAACCCAATAGACAAATTTGATGTTATTCTAATTCTTGTGATTCAAATAAAGCATGTCCAAAAGGTGATTTTCCTTTACCTAACATTGACATGATCATTGATTCTACATCCAGATATGAAATGTTATCATTTTTGGATGGGTGTATAGGATACAACCAATTCAAAATTATTGAAGAAGATCAAGATAAAACATCTTTTACAACACATTCATGTACATTTTGTTACATTGTCATGCCTTTTGGATTAAAAAATTCTAGAGCCACATACCAACATTCTATGACACATATATTTCATGATTTGATTCACCATACTATTGAAGATTATGTTGATGATATCTTAGCTAAATTAAAACAATGAAAACATCACACTATTGATTTATGAAGGATATTTCAAAGAATCAAATAATATAGTGTCTGATTGAACCAAAGAAGTGTGTCTATGGAGTTACATCAACCAAACTCTTAGGTTTCATTATTTCTCAGCATGGCATAGAGGTTGACCTTAATAAAGTCAAAGAAATCATTTACATACCACCTCCTACAAATTTAAAACAACTTTGATCCTTATAGGGTAAGATCTAAGTAATCTACCATTTTGTATCTCAACTTGTTGATAAAACTCAGTCATTCACTTGATTACTAAAGAAAGATACAAAGTTTATCTGGGACCAAGATTGTAAAGAAATATTTGATACAGTCAAATAATATCTTCTTAATCCACCTATCTTAGTACCACTTATCCTTGATTGGCATTTCCTACTATATATCTTAGTAAGAAACCATACATTAGGAATAATATTAGCACAACACAATGATCAACACACTAAATGAGTAGTTTATTACATCAGTCACACATTAGTTGATTATGAAAAAAATTACTCCACAATAAAAAGTTATGTTTAGCACTAGTTTTTGCCACACAAAAACTATGACATTACATGGTAAATAATGAGATTCAGGTTATCACAAAAACAAATCCATTAAAATTTATCATGTAAAAACCACATCTCTCTAGTCACATCATAAAATGGGCCATGTTATTAATAGATTTTGACTTAAAAATAGTTTTCCAAAAATTAATAAAGGGCCAAATCATTGCAGACCATTTGGTAGTTGCATAACTCCTAGACATGAATTCTATTAGTGACACATTTAGAGATGATTTCACTTCCTATTCTACTCATTTTGATAATTAGACCATGTTATTTGATGGTTCTTGATGTACATCTGACGTAGGGCTAGGCATTGTCTTATTGACCCTTCTATTCACATAGTTCTTATTGCATATTGATTATGTTTCTCTTGTACCAACAACATCATAGAATATGAAGCACTTATTTTGGGTTTATTTGCCACCCAATCTCTCCAAGTAATATCTATTCAAGTATTTGGTGAATCGCAACTTATGGTTAACTAAGTCAATGATGTCTATCAAACAAGAACATCTTATCCTATAACAGAACATGGTACAATGTTTATCATCACAGTTCAACTACTTTTGTATATAAAGTATACCAAGAAAATACAATCGACATACAAATGTAATGGCAAGTGTTGCATCTTTGATTCCTATTGAAAATAATGATGATAAAGCTATTTTCACAATTAAATTATTATAATCTCCAACAATATCCAATATGGATTTGATTACACTATCTATTCTAGCCACTACATGTAGTTCCAAAACTCCAAAATGGTTCTCTAATATATATAACTTCTTAAATAAATCTATTACACTAGACACTTTTTCTCAAAAATGAAAAATTCAAGTTACACAAATAAGCACTCTATTATGTACTTATTGGTAGATACCTTTTTAAATGATCCTTTGACAAATAATTGCTTTGATGTTTGATGTCAGTAGAACCCAAAATTATTATTACATAGATACACGATAGTGAGTGTAGTCGTGACTTTAGTGGAAATGCCATGTCACACAAATTACTTCAACAAGGATACTACTGGCCTACCATGGAAGATGAATATATACAATATGTAAAACTATTCAATAAATGTCAATGATATAGTAAATTAAAGCATGCACTATCACAACATTTGTAGCCTATTGTCTCTCCATGGCCATTTATGTTATGGGGATTTGATCTTATTGGAAAAATTAACCCCAAATCTACCAATAAGCATAAATACATAATCACAACCACAAAATACTTTACCAAGTGGGTAGAATACATTCTACTTCAATCTACTATAGGTGAACACATTTGTAGCTTTCTCATGACACATTATTTTACACTTTGACTTGCCTACAACCATCATTTCTAATAATGGAACATCATTCAAGAATAAAACTATCAAGAATTTTTTCACAAAATATAAGATTAAACACTTTATCCACTTCATATTACCCACAAGGAAATAGTCAAACAGAGGCCACCAATAAAACCATCAACAACATTTGAGGAAAATAGTGACCAAATTTGGAGATGACTGGCATAGTCAACTAGTCTTTGCATTATGGGCATATCACACAAGTATCTACATGTCCATAAGAGCTACTCATTCACATTTTTATGGTATATACGTAGTTTTACAATTAGAATTAGAAATTCCATCTCTTCATGTCTCCCTTAAAGGTATTCTCATTGATGATTAGTATTATGAAAAGCATCTATACCAGATCGAGTAGTTAGACTATACACACATTCAAGTAGTAGAACATCTCCAAATCTACTAACAATGTATATAATGATCCTACAACAAATGAGTTCATGTTAGAGAATTTGAAGTTAATAATCTTATTCTCAAAGAAAATATTCACAATGTTAATGCCAAAGAAGAAATCAAAGAAAAATTCAAACCAAATTGGCTAGGTCTGTACATTATTAGCAAAAATCTTAGCTCTAAAGTGTATCATCTAGCCTCACTTGAAGGAACAAAACTCAAAAATCTAATGAATATTATGCATCTACACATATTATATGTCTAGAATTTCATTTCACACATTATATTGTACATAATTTTGTAAAATTACATGTACATAGTTTTTTATGCTTGATTGTACATAGCTCAAATCTTAGAAACTCAAAAAACACTCAAATATTTCAATATATACAAAAAAATGTAAATAATTCAAAAGCACCAAAAATATTTCAATTGTATGCATCTATGCTTTACATTTTTACTATCATGCTAGACTTACATTTACTATTATATACTATTGTTTATTGAATTTATTTATATTACCATGCTTCATTTGATCTTATTTGAGTGTGTACAGTGACATCTAGTTCTTTTATTGCTTCACTCTACCCATTGAGGGGGCATCCTACTTCTACATCGAGACATATATCGATATACATACCCACTAGGGGCATCTTCTACATGACTACACCATCCAGGTTATGTCATTCCTACACCACACAATCTAGTTATCATCTTGATATACAATACTTACTAGCTTACATAAATTACTCTATCAACACTCACTAGTATATAACACTTGTGTATTTCTTGGCATTTACCTAGTTTTGTACTCCATGTCTTTCATACTTTCATTTCTTACTTTGATTATTTAGATGCAATTGTATTTCTAATATTTACAAGCTTTCATTTCATGATTTGTGTAGCTATATATGATTACATTTCTTAATTACTATTTTTCTCTTATATGTGTCTTAGAACAATTTCCAATGTCCTTTGCTTCTATTCATGTGTGTGCCTTTGGACATTTTCCAATATCCCTTACCTATACTCTTTTATGTGATTGTGGATTTCATGCCAACCTTATTTGTTTTAATTGTGTGTATGTGGCATTTGAACATGTCTTCTATGCTTGCTTCTAGTTTGAGAGACATGTGCCCATGTCCCTTATTTTCTTAGCCCCTTAGCCACCCTTGTACACTTCTTATTTCTTGCCTTGTGTGCTTGTTGATTATTTGATTCTCATTTTTTGCAATGCCATTATCCACATCATGCATTATCTTGATTTTTTATATGCCATGATGGACATCATGCTCCATCCCTCCATAACACCTAACAACTAACTGTACTTCTAGTTCTAATTAGATACATCACACATGATATTACATTTTTATATCTATCTAAGCATACCCTTATTGATATAAATATCTCATTACAAACCAAGCTATATCTTGAGATATCTTTTCAATTATTATTGTTATATCATGTATCTTTGTAGTATAACACACTTGTAGGGATATTTATTATAAGGGTAGTCATTTTAGGGTATTCATTCCTACCCTTAGAAGAGGGGGAAATAAATAAGGGTTTTTCACAGAGACCACAACTCTTAATAGTCAAAAATCCAACTTTTAGAACACTCAAAATAACAACCAGACATCAAAATAGTTAGAATAGACCAAACAAATAGTGAAAATGTCAAAACAATCATCAAATTTAGCCTAAGACAATAGTAATAATATTGGACTATAGTTTTGATACCATTACTATCCATTTTTGGTGATCCTATCCAAATAGGAGAAAAACTAGACTTTATAAAAGTAGGCAAAAAAGTAGGTTTAGCTATAGTTTTGCACAGTTAGACCAGTTTAGAATTAGTAATTTTTAGTACACTTTTGCTTAGAGAATCTAGATATATGAGGCATCATGCATAAAATGATGGCTCTCACTTCTAGTTTTAGATACAATAGTTGGTATACTTCTAAATTATAATCCATGTTCTAGACACTAATGATTGGGGGTAATGTGTGTGACACATTTCTTTTCTTTTCTTTCTAAGTTTAGCATTACCTAGGCATTATCAATAGTTAGATGACTTATTCCATATGTAAGTAGTTATCATCATTTTGAAGTGGCTTTCATACAAACCTAACCTCCACATTTTAGAGTGTCTTTCATAAAAGCCTAGTGTACCAGTTTTGAAGTGGCTTTCATACAAACCTAATCTCCATCTTTTAGAGTGGCCAAGAGTGGCATAGTTTCTATCATACATTTAACTATCCATGCCAACATTTTTAGATCATAGTACATTCATGGGCTTTATGATTCATCTCATATGACACACATTTCATACTGGTATCAATTTAAAGCTTCACTTCATGAGGCAATGATGGAGCCAAATGTCTAGATAGCCATTGTATTCTTGAGCCACCTATTTAGAAGGATTAAAAACATAGCCCAAACATCAATCAGTATATGCATAACCACCTAGATTCACTTAGTAGGTGATGATGGAGCCAAATATCCAACCTTTTCATTATTAATCCACTTATGAGGAATTGAGCACTTAGCTCCATTCATGATATTACTCTTGGTTCAACACACATCCAGTATTACTAAACATCATAATATATTTGCACTTCATAGCATGCTCTCTCTACACACATCTAGCATCACATAGCTTCAACCTTGTAAGTAAGTTAAGATACACTTTCTATTTTTCCTTTATCCTAATATTTCACTTTGTTGCATCAATAGAATAAAGGTGGGGGGAAATGTAGTCATATAAAATATGAAAATTGGTAATTTGAGCATGGTTAAAGACACCCAACCCATAGGTCCCTCTTGATTTCTCTCATGACACTCATAGACATCTTTTCATTAATTCTCAATCATCTATATCCTTCCAGACTTGATCCTAGCTAAGCCAAACCCCATTTTTATGACTAATAAATCCCCCAAGTCCTAATAGCTCAGGACAATAGCACCACACTTGGACTATAGTGCTGGTACAACTCTTGTTAACTTTTGATGCTCCTATCCAAATGTATTTTTGGCCCTAATGATCAATTTCTTCTAGTTCCCCATCCTTCTCCTTGTCAACCTAATGTAAGCACATTTAACCCATGACCAATAGATCCTTATAAAATCCCATTCAAAGATCATCTGGAAAGGGTTGGCAAATATCACTAAGTAAGAAAATATACAAGCAAGATTACTCAATAAATCTTCCCTATTCTCTACATATAGCCAACCAATATACTTACAAGCTTATTAAAATCCTTACACCAGTCCTTAGCCACCTCAAGTACATTTAGTTTAACATTTTACATATTTATACACTCCATTTCACATAGTAAATCAAGTGGGAGAAGTACATATGGCTTGATCCCTCTTTAGAGTATTGGTATGTAGGCAATGTACCCACACAATATGTGTAGATACATGTTTATTAAATATTACATGCATTAACCCCCACCCACACCCCGCCCCCCCCCCCCCCCCCCCCCCCACTCTCTCAAAATTCATTAAATCACAAAGGAATATAGGGTTCAAAAATAAAATCTACTCTACAAGTATCTCTACATACTTTCAACTACTAAAACATCAATGATAAGGTCACATACACCTAGCGAACAAAACCCTGAAAGTTTAGATCCTCAAGACAATAGTGGAAAAGGTAGACTACAACACCATTTCCACTCTTGTCCACTTTCAACAATCCTATCCAATCATAAAATCAAGTTCAGATGTTAGTTTGTGATAGTGTCCCAATCTTACATAGTGAATATCAAACCCTGTCTCAGTTGTATCAGCTAGTTTCTAGCTAAGTCTAATTTTCTCCATCTTATTACTATTTTCAAAAAGGTAAAAGTTAAAATTTAATTTACAAAAATTAGTAACTTAATTATTGAATATTTATTTACTAATTTTACTACTTAGACCCTTCAACTAAATTAGGAATAATAATCTAATATTCCCAAAATAGGTTAAATCAGTTTTGAAAACATTTATGAATGTATACATTTGTTCATGGTAGAGTTATACTTTTAGATATTTTATTTTGGTGCAAATGAGAGCTCAAACGGAGTTACAAAGAAAAATTTATGGAATGAAAAAATTTGAACACTAAATCATTTGCTTTTAGAGATTTTTAGAGACCATACATGACCATATGAGGGTAAGAAATGTTCTAAAATTTTCTCTAAATGGATAGAGCTATTTATGTCTGAATTTTACTTTTTAATATGTGGGTTTGGCAAAAATGATAGCTCAAATAGAGTTAAGGATCAAAATTTATTTCCATATGTTAAAATCTAAGGGTTTTAATAGTTATGAACTCATACCTAAACTGATGGAGATGTTTATGGTTGACTTGAACTTTTTGAGATGATTATTTTGGTGTAAATAAGAGTTCAAATCGAGTTACAAATCAAAACTTATGGCCTCTAAAAGTTTAGACTCTGTATCATTTATTTTCAAAACTTTTTAGAGGCTATACGTGTCCATGTTAGGGTCACAATTTTTTTTAAACATATTTAAATGGATAGAGCTATTTATGGATAAATTGTACTTTTAGAGATGATGTTTTTGCCATAAATGAGAGAAAAAATGAGTTACAGATCAAAAGTTATGGCCTCTATAAGTTTGGACTATGTATTATTTGATATAATAACTTCTTGAAGGCCATACATCACCATATAAGTGTTTGAAAAGTTTTAAAAACACTCCTAAACAGATAAGGCTATTTATGACAAAATTGAACTTTCCAAGACAATCATTTTGGCACAAATGAGATCTCAAATAGAGTTAAAGGTCAATAGTTATGGCCTCCAAAAGTTTGAAATTTGCATTATTTGATTTCAAAACTTTTTTGAGGCCATACGTGATCATATTAGTGTCAAAAAAATTCTAAAAACAACCAGAAATTGATAGATCTTTTTGTGGCTGAATTTTACTTTATGAGATGATTCTTTTGATACAAATGATAACTCTAATAGATTTAAAGATAAAAAGTTATGGCCTTTAGGGGTTTAGACTCCACATCATTTATTTTTTGAAATTTTTGAATTCCTTTTAAGGGTTAAAAAAGTTTATAAAATATAATTAAATGGATAGAGTTATCTATGGATGAATTTCAATTTGTGAGATGGTCATTTTGGTGCAAATGAAAGCTCAAATAGAATTATGTATCAAATGTTATGGCCTCCAGAGGTTTGGACTCAGTATCATTTATTTTCATAGATTTTTAGAGTCTATAAATGACCATTTGATGGTCTTAAAAAATTCTAAAAAAACATTCAAAAATGGATAGATCTATTTATAGTTTAATTTTGCTTTGTAACATAGTCATTTTGACACAAACAATAAATCAAAGGGAGTTATATATCAAAAGTTATGGCCTTGATAAGTTTGGACTCCATATGATTTATTTTTAGAATCTATATGTGACCATATAAGTGTTTTAAATGTTCTTAAAACATACTTAAATGGATAGATATGTTACCATTGAATTGTATTTTTTGAGATTTTTTTTGGTTCAAATGACAACTCAAACAAAGTTATAAATTAAAAGTTATGGCCTCTAGAAGTTTAGACCATCATTTATTTTCAAAAGTTTTTAGAGGATATACATGACTATCTAAGGGTATATTTTTTTTCTAAAACATCCCTAAATGAATATATCTCTTTATGGATAAATTATACTTTCTAAAATGGTCATTTTAGTGTAAACGAGAGCTTAAATAGAGTTACAAATCAAAAGTTATAGCCTCTGGAAGTTTGGAATCTACATCATTTATTTTAAAAACTTTTTAGAGGCCATATATGACCATTAGATTACATTAAAAATATTTTTAAATGGATAGAGTTATTTATGAATGAATTCTAATTTTTGAGATGGTTGTTTTGGCACAAATAAGAGCTTAAACGTAGTTATGGATTGAAAGTTATGGCCTTTGGAAGTTTGGACTTCACATAATTTATTTTCAATAACATTTAGAGTCCATATGTGACCATATAAGGGTTTGAAAAGTTTTGAAAAAATTAACTAAATGGATATATATATATATATATATATATATATATATATATATATATATATATATATATATATATATATATATATATATATATATATATATATATATATATATATATATATATATATATATATATATATCTTATACTTTTTGAGATGGTCATTTTGGTGCAAATAAAAGCTCAAACAGAGTTATAGATTAAAATTTATGGCCTCCAAAAGTTTGGACTATGCATAATTTATTTTTAGAACTTTTAATAGGCCATATGTGACCATTATAGGCTTAAAAATGTATACATATATTTATGGTTGAATTATAATTTTTTAGATAGTCATTTTGGTATAAGTGAGAGCTCAAACATTGTTATAGATCAAAAGTTATGGCTTCTAGAATTTTGGACTTTTTATGATTTATTTTTAGAAATTTTTAGAGGCCATATGTGAAAATTAGAGTGTGTTAAATTTTTTTAAAGCATACCTAAATGAATAGATCTATTTATGGTTGCATTCAACTTTTTGAGATGGTTGTTTTGGCACAAATGAGAGCTCAAATGTAGTTCTGGATCAAAAGTTATGTCCTCCATAAGTTTTGACTTTATATCTTTTATTTTTAGAAATATTTAGAGGCCATATGTCACCATAAGAGGGATTTAAATTTTTTAAAAATATACCAAAAGAGATAGCGGTATTTATGGCTAAATTATACTTTTTGAGATGGTCATTTTGGTATAAACAAAAGTTCAAACATAGTTATGGATCACAAGTTATGGCCTCTAGAAGTTTCAACTCTAAAATTTATTTTCAAAAAAATTTAAAGGCCATACATGACCATATGATGTTATGAAAAGTTATGAAAACATTAGTAAATGGATATATCCATTTATAGCTAAATTTTAATTTTTGAGATGGTCATTTTGGCACAAACGAGAGCTCAAATAAAGTTACAGATCAAAAGTTATTCCCTCCAAAAGTTTAGACTCCACATCATTTATTTTTAGAACTTTTTGAAGGCTATGATGACAATATGAGCATCCCAAAAGTTTTTAAAACATCCAAAAATTAATAGAGTTATTTATATCCAAGTTATACTTTCTGAGATGATCATTTTGGAGTAAATAAGATCTTAAATAAAGTTATGGATCAAAAGATATAGCCTCCATAAGTTTTGGTTCAAATAATATCTAATTGTAAGAAAAGTTTTTAAAACATCCCTAAATAGATATATCTATTTATTGTTGAATTTTACTTTTTGAGATGGACATTTTGTCATAAATGAGAGGCCAAACAGAGTTATGGATAAAAAATTATGACCTCTAGAATTTTAGACTCTACATCATTTATTTTCATAACTTTTCAAAGGCCATACATGACCATCTAAGGATCTAAAAAGTTCTAAAAAATTCCTAAATAAATATAGATTTTTATATCTAAATTATAGTTTCTAATATGGTCATTTTGGTGAAAACAAGAGCAAAATGGAGTTGTGGATCAAAAGTTATGGTCTCTAGAAGTTTGTACTTTTCATCATTTATTTTTAGAACGTTTTAGGGGACATACATGAACATGTGAGGTTAATAAAATTTATTATAACATACCTAAATGGATAGAGGTATTTATACTAAATTATAATTTTTGATACGGTCATTTTGAAGCAAATGAGAACTCAAATAGAGTTACAAAATAAAAGTTGTTGCCTCTAGAAGTTTGGAATCAACATCTTTTATTTTAAAAAATTTTTAGGGGCCATACATGATCATTTTAGGGTCTAATATATTTTTTAAAAAAAACCTAAAGTGATATAATTATTTATGGTTGAATTTAACTTTTTGAGATAGTCATTCTGGTGTAAATGAGACCTCAAACAAAGTTACATATTGAAAGTTAAGGGGTTTAGAAGTTTGGACTCTATATCATTTATTTTTAAATATTTTTGGGGGCCATACATGACTATATAAGGGTTCAATTTTTTTTAAAAATATCTCTAAATATATAGAGGTATTTATGTTTTAATTATACTTTTTTAGATGATCATTTTAGCATAAACGAGAGCTCAAACAAAGTTATGAATCAAAAGTTATGGCCTATGGAAGTTTAGATTCTACATCATTTGTTTTCAAAACTTTTTAGAGGCCATATATGACCATAATAGAGTATATTTGTTTTTGAGAACATAACTTAATATATAGATACATTTATTACTAAATTAAAATTTCAAAAATGATAATTTTGGTGAAAATGAGAGCTCAAACAAAGTTACAAATTAATAGTTATGGCTTCTAGAAGTTTGGAATCCATATCATTTATTTTATGAAATTTCTAGAGTTCATATGTGACCATATAAAGGTCATAAATGTTTTTAAAATATCCTTAATTATATAGATCTAGTTATGGTATAGTTTTACTTTTAGAGATGATCATTTTAGTGCAAACGAGAGTTCAAATAGGGTTATGGAGCAAAAAGTTATGGCATCTATAAATTTGGACATGATATCATTTGTTTTTATAACTTTTAAAAGGACATACATGACTATATGAGGTTTATAATTTTTTTAAAAACATCTCTAAATGGTTAGAATTATTTATAACTGAATTGTATTTTTTAAGATGATGGTTTTGACATTAATGATCAAAAGTTGTGGCCTCTATAAGTTTGGAATCTATGTCATTTATTTTTTAGAAATTTTTAGAGGATGTACATGAAAATATAATGGTCATAATAGTTTTTAAATCATACCTAAATGGATAGAGATGGTTATGGTTGAATTGAACTTTTTGAGATGGTTATTTTAGTGAAAATAAGAGCTTAAATGGAGTTACGAATCAAAACTTATGGCCTCTAAAATATTAGAATCTATACCATTTATTTTTATAACTTTTCATAGGCCATACATGATCATATTATGTTTATAATTTTTTTGAAAACATTTGTAAATGGTTAAAAAAATTATGGCCTCTAAAATTTTAGACTTTGTATCATTTATTTTAGTAAATTTTTGGAGGCTATACGTGTCCATCTAAGGGTCTAAAAAGTTATAAAAATATTCCTTAATGGATAAGGCAATTTTTTAAAGAATTAAAAAAATTTGGATAGTCATTTTGGCACAAATGATAGCTCAAACAGAGTTACTGATCAATAGTTATGGCCTCTAGAAGTTTGGATTCTACATCATTTGTTTAAAAAACTTTGTGGAGGTCATACATGACCATATTAGGGTTTGGAATATTTTAAAAACAACTCTAAATAAATATATCTATTTTTGTCTAAATTTTAATATATAATATTGTCATTTTGATGTAAATGAGAACTCAAACATATTTATAGATCAAAATTTATGGCCTTCTAGAGTTTGGACTCCACATCATTTATTTTTTGAAAATTTCTAAGGCCATAAGTGACCATTTAAGGGTTAAGAAAGTTTAGAAAACATTATTAAATAAATATGTTTGTATAATGTTTAAATTTTAATTTTTTAGATGGTCATTTTGGTGTAAATGAGAGATCAAATGAAGTTATCTATCAGAAGTTATGGCCTCCAAAATTTTGGACTCGATATCATTTATTTTCATAACTTTTTAGATATCATATGTGCCCATCTAAGGATTTGATTTTTTTTTAAAACATCCATAAATGGATATACCTATTTATGGTTAAATTTTACTTTCTAAGATAGTCATTTTGGCATAAAAAATAGCTCAAATGAAGTTACAAATCAAAAGTCATATGATCTTGAAAAGTTTGGACTCCATATCATTTATTTTTAGAACTTTTCAGAGGCCATATGTGACCATTTATGAGGATTTTTTTTATAAAAAGAATCCCTAAATAAATATATATGTTTATGATTTAATTTTAATTACCAAAATGGTCATTTTGGTGAAAATGAGAGATGAAACAAAGTTGTGTATCAAAATTTATGGAATCTAGAATTTTAGACTCCATATCATCTATTTTCAAAAGATTTTAGAGGTAATAAATGACTATTTGAGGCTCTAAAAATTATGAAAACATCCTTAAATGAATATATCTTTTTATGGTTAAATTGTAATTTTTGAGATAGTCATTTTTATACTTATGAGAGCTAAAATAGAGTTAAAAATAAAAAATGATGGCCTCCAGAAGTTTAGACCCCATATCATCTTTTTTCAAAACTTTTTTGAGGCCATACATGTCTATAAAATGTCCCATTTTTTTTGAAAACATCCCTAAACGGATATAGTTATTTATGGTTAAATTATAATTATTGATATGATCATTTTGGCATAAACTTGAGATCAAATACAATTATGAATCAAACATTATGGCCTCCAGAAGTTTAGACTCCACATTGTTTGTTTTTAAAACTTTTCAAAGGCCATATGTGATCATATTATGTTTTGAAAAGTTGTGAAAAATAATTAAATAGATAGTTGAATTATAATTTTTGAGATGTTAATTTTGGTGTTAATGAAAGCTCAGATGAAGTTATTGATCAATAGTCATGGCCTTCAGAAGTTTGTAATCTGAATCATTTATTTTCAAAACTTTTTAGAGATTATGTTTGAGGGTTTTAAAAGTTATGAAAACATCACTAAATGGATAGATATATTTATGTATTAATTTTAATTTTTGAGACTATAATTTTGGTGTAAATGAGAGCTCAAACTAAGTTACAAATAAAAAATTATGCCCTCTAAAAGTTTAGACTCCACATCATTTATTTTTCATGAGTTTTTAAAGGCCATACATGACCATATGAGCAATCCAAAATTTATTAAAACATATCTACATAAATAAAGTTTTTTTATGTTTAAGTTATACTTTTTGAGTTGGTCATTTTGGTTCAAACAAGATCTCAAACAAAGTTATGGATCAAAATCTAAGTCCTCTAAAAGTTTTATTTCAAAAAAAATTGGATTGTCTAAAAAGTTTTGAAAACATACCTAAATTGATAGAGTTATTTATATCTGAATTGTACTTTTTGAGATGGTAATTTTGGCACAAACAAAATATCAAATAGAGTTATGGATAAAAAATTATGACCTCCAAAAGTTTGGACTCCACAACATTTAATTTAATAACTTTTTAAAGTCTATACATGACCATATAAGTGTTTATTTTTTTAAAAACATACCTAAATGTATAATGTTATTTATATCTAAATTATACTTTTTGAGATAGTAATTTTGGTGCAAAAAAAATAAAAAATAGAGTTATAGATCAAAATTTATGGTGTTCAAAAGTTTGGACTACATCATTTGTTTTCAAAAATATTTCAGAGACCATACATGACCATATGAGGTTAATAAAAATTATAATAACATACCTAAATATATATAGGTATTAATGGTTGAATTTTAATTTTTGAGATGATGGTTTTGGTGTAAATAATAGCTCAAATAGAGTTACAGATCAAAATTTATGGCCTCCATATATTTAGATTATGTATTATTTATTTTCTTAACTTTTTGGAAGACATACATGACCATATAAGGGTCTAATAAAGTTTTAAAAACACACTTAAATGGATATAATTTTTTATGGATCAATTGTACTTTTTGAGATGATGGTTTTAGTGTAAATGAAAACTTTAATGGAGTTACAAATCAAAATTTATGTCATCCAAAAGTTTGGACTCCACATCATTTATTTTCAAAAAAAATAATAAGATATATGATGACCATATAAATGTCTAAAAATTTCTAAAAACATCTCTAAATGGATAGTGTTATTTATGACTGAATTATACTTTTGAGATAGTGGTTTGGGCATAAATAAGATCTCAAACAAAGTTACGAATCAAATGTCATATCCTCTAAAAATTTAGAACTCTACATCATTTATTTTTATAAATTTTTAGAGACCATACGTGACCATATGAGGGTTTTAAAAGTCTTAAAAACATATTTAAATATATGTAGATATTTATGGATGAATTGAAAATTTTGGCATGGTTGTTTTGGCATAAATTAGAGTTCAAACAGAGTTATAGATAGATAGTTATGTCCTCTATAAGTTTGGACTCCACCTCTCAGAACTTTGAAGAGGTCATATATTACCATATGAGGGTCTAAAATTTTATGCAAAAATCCATAAATATATAGAGTTATTTATGGCCAAATTTTAATTTTAAATACAATCATTTCAACAAAAATGAAATCTCAAATAGAGTTAAAAAACAAAATTTATGGCCTCCTAAAAATTACTTTTTAATACAATTATTTTAGCACAAACAAAAGCTCAAACTTCATGTCATTTATTTTTTAACATTTTTAGGGGACATATGTGACCATTTAAGGTTGAAAATTTTTATAAGAAATCCCTAAATAGATATAGTTTTTAAATTTTGAGATGGTTTTTTTGGTAAAAATGAGATCTCAAACAGAGTTACAGATCAAAAGTTATGGCCTTTAGAAGTTTAGACTCTACATATTTTATTTTTAAAACTTTTCAAAAACTATAAATGACCATATAATGGTCTATTTTTTATTTTTTAAAAATCATCCCTAAATGGATAGATCTATTTATGGTTCAATTTTACTTTCTAAGATGATTGTTTTAGTTTAAATGAGAGCTCAAACAGAGTTATGAATCAAAATTTATGGCCTCCAAAAGTTTGGACTCCACATTATTTGTTTTAAGAAATTTTCAAAGGCCATACGTGACCATCTAAGGGTTTAAAATTTTATGAAAACATCCCTATATGGATTGAGCTATTTATGGCTGAATTTACTTTCCAAGATAGTTGTTTTAGTGCAAATGAGAGATAAAATAGAGTTATAAATCAAAATATATGGCCTTTAAAAGTTTTAAACTTTTTGACTCCACATCATTTGTTTTTCAAACTTTTTGGAGGCTATACATGACCATATTAAGGTCATAAAAGTTTTGAAGACATCTTTAAGTATATATATTTATTTATCATTGAGTTGTACTTTATGAGACAAATTTTTGGTGCAAATGATAGCTCAAATGAAGTTACAAATCAAACATTATTACCTTTAGAAGTTTAGACTCCACATCATTTGTTTTTATAACTTTTTGGAGGCCATACATGACCATTTGAGGGTCATAAGTTTTTTTGAAAACATCCCTAAATGGATAGATCTATTTATATATGAATGTTACTTTCTAAGATGTTTGTTTCAATAGAAATAAGAGCTTAAATAGATTTATAGAGAAAAGTTATGGACTCTAGAAGTTTGGACTCTACATAATTTATTTTTATAAATTTTCAAAGACCACACATGACCATACAAGAGTCATAAAACTTTATAATTCATTACTTAATGGATATAACTATTAATGGCTAAATTAAACTTCTTGAGATTATGGATTAAGTATAAATGAGATCTCAAATAGAGTTAGCGATAAAAAGTTAGGGCCTCAAAAAGTTTTGACTCTACATCATTTATTTTGAGAACATTTTGGAAGCCCTACATGATCATCTAAGGGTGTAAAATTTTCAAAAAATATTTTGAAATGATAGAAAAGATGACTGAATAATACTTTTGAGATGTTCATTTTGGCATAAAGAAGATCTCAAAAAAAATTACATATAAAAATTTATGCCCTTTTGAATTTTAGAATCCACATCATTTGTTTTAATAACTTTTTAAAGGCCATACATGACCATATGAGTTTGTGATTTTTTTTTGGAAACATCCATAAATAGATATTTTGTAGATGAGATGTTTACAAATCAACATTTATGGCCTCTATAATTTTGGAATCTGCATCATTTATTTCAAAACTTTTTAGATGTAATATGTGACCATCTATGGATCATGATTTTTTTGAAAACATCTTCAAGTGTATAGATATATTTTTTTAAGTTGTATTTTTTGAGATGGTTATTTTGGCCCAAAAAACATACCTCAAATAGAGTTATGGATCAAAATTTATGTCCTCCAAAAATTTGGACTCTGCATCATTTATTTTTTAAAACTTTTTAGAGGCCACATGACCATATAAGGGCTTGATTTTTTTAAAAAACATACCTAAATAGATAGATCTATTTATGACTAAATTTTACTTTATAAAAACATATTAAATTTACAGAGGTTTTTATGGATGAATTGTATTTTTTGAGATGATGGTTTTGTTATAAATGAAATCTCAAACAAATTAATGGATTAAAAGTTATGGCCTACACAAGTTTAAACTTTGCATCATTTATTTTCAAAACTTATTGGAAGTTATACATGACCATATAAGGGTATATTTTTTTTTAAAACATCCTTAAATGTGTTATTTATGATTAAATTTTACCTTTTTTTTAAAGTCATTTTAGTATAACATAGAGCTCAAACTGAGTTATGAATCAAAAGCTATGGCCTCTAGAAGTTTGAACTCCATATCATTTATTTTCATAACTCTATAGATGTCATACATGACCATATGAGTGTATAGAAAGTATTTAAAACATCATTAAATGGATAGATATATTTATGTTTGAATTGAACTTTTTGGGATGGTCATTTTGGTGTAAAATAGATCTCAAACAGAGTTATAGATCAATTATTATAGCCTTTATAAGTTTAAACTCTACGTCATTTATTTTTAGATCTTTTTGGAGGCCATAAATGACCATATGAGGGTCTGAAAAGTTTTGAAAATAACCCTGAATGGATAAAGATATTTATGGATAAATTTTACTTTTTTATATGGTCATTTTGGTGCAAATGAGAGCTCAAATGGAGTTAAAGATCAATAGTTAAAATTTTCTATGGCTGAATTATAATTTTTGAGATGGTAATTTTGATGAAAAAGAGTTCTAAAATGGAGTTATGGATTAAAATTTAAGGCCTATGAAAATTTTTAATCCGCATTATTTATTTCTAGTACTTTTTAGAGGATATATATGAACATATAATGGTCTGAAATGTTCTAAAAACATCTCTAAATAGATAGTGATATTTATGGCTGAATTATCTTTTATGAGATTATTGTTTTATCATAAACAAGAGCTCAAACAAAGTTGTGAATCAAAGGTTATGGCCTCTAAAAGTTTGGACTCTGCATCATTTTTTTATAGAGTTTTTCGAAGGCCATACATGACCATATAATGGTCCAAAATGTTTTGAAAATATCCCTAAATAAATAAATCTATTTATAGTTGAATTTAAATTTATGAGATAATCATTTTGATGTAAATGAGAGATCAAATGGAGTTATAGATCCATAGTTATGGCTTTTGAAAGTTTAGACTCTACATCATTTATTTTCAAAACTCTAAATCATTTGACACAAATTTAGACTCTACATATTTTTATTTTTAGAGGCCATACATGACCATATAAGGGTATAATTTTTTTTAAAACATCTCTAAATGGATAGAGTTATCTTTGGCTGAATTGTAATTTTGGAAATCATCATTTTAGCACAAACAAGAGCTCAAATAGAGTTACAAATCAAAAGTTATGGCCTCAACAAATTTGGAATCCACATCATTTGTTTTTAGAACTTTTCATAGGACATACGTGACCATTTGAAGATATTAATTTTTTTTAAAACATCACTAAATGGAAAAATTTATTTATGGTTGAATTTTACTTTTTGAGATGATCATTTTTGGGTAAATTCAAGTTAAAACATAGTTATAGATCAAACATTTTGGCCTCTAGAAGTTATAAACTTTTTGAATCTATGTCATTTATTTTTAGAACTTTTTAAAGCTCTTACATGACCATATAATAGTAAAAAAAGTTGTAAAACATATTTAAATAGATAAAGTTATTTATGACTAAATTATTGATGCAGGAGCATGAAGCTAAAGTTGTCAAATTTCATGATCTGGTCATTAGTAGACAAAAGTGGGTCAATAATTATTTGGTATTATGTGTCAAGGGACCTTTTAAGGTACACTCATGTCTTTAATGTCATTTATGTACCTCTATAGTCTTATGAGTAAGCATTAGAAGTGCTTGGAGTTTTCTCTCCAAAAATAAGATTTTGAAAATTTAAATATATGTCAAGAGTTTAGGAGGGCCATCTTGTGAGTTTGAAGTGTTATATGAGAAAAGTTTATTTAGGAGGTTAATTAAATTAATAATAAAAGGGTTTGAATGTATTTCATTTTTAGGGCCTACATCAAGTCATATGAACTATTGAAAGTTCATCTTGTATGTGGGAGTTAGTTGTGAAAATAAGAAGTTGATGTAACTACCAAGAACACCTACATTGAAATGGAAAGAGAAGTCATTATATAAGAGTAATGAATTATAGGATATTTATTGAGATAGGAGAGGAATCTCTATCCAATGAAAAATAGGGAGAAAAAGAGAAATTATTTCAAGAACCTCTCAAAGGTTGACAGAACCTTCAAGGTCCATTCTTGGACTATATTATAATCATTATTTTTGTAAATGAATCAGGAAAAGATTATTATTTTATGAATTAATATCTTATGAGGTATTTAATGTTATTTTTATATTAAATAATCCTTTAAGACTCTAGGAAATAGATATTTTGATAATGTTTGTAGGACAAATTTATGTATGTAGGGTGACATGCATGTGAAGTGGAGTCTGAGTTCTGGTTATGGATTATTGATGCAAGAATAAGATTTATATGTTTTCCATAATCCTTGATGTGAATTATATAACCTTTATTATTTTACTTGATGTGATCTTTGAATGGATAACTAAAGGAAAAATAAATCAGTTATTGGAAACCTGAACATTACATGATTGATAGGGATAAATTTGCCCAAATAAGGTTGCTAGTTAGCGGTTGAATCACAAAGTCGAGAATAATGTACTTAAATTATCATAGAATCAAGGTAGGTATTTGGTATAACTTTTAATATAGTGAAATATTAAATAATCATTGATAACTAAGATGTTGTATGTCCTATTTATATGTTATTTAGGGTTCACAATCACCTTGAAAGGGGAGTTAGAGAGTTATCTCATTATTATTATTAAAATAAGATTTGAATATATAATTTTTATGGATGAACCTATCAATAAATAAGGTTATTTGGTTTTGGATAAGTTGGGAGAGAAACTAGAAAGTGAAGAAAGGACCATGATGTTCCTACATACCTATAGATAATGTTGATATGCATAGTTAACAAACCAAACAAATGTAATTGATATTTGGAGGTGAACAAGACTAATTCAAGGTAATTTTAGGGTTTAATAAGTTATAGGAACCTGGGGAAGATACCAAAATAATTTGAGAATATGGACAAGGATACATAGACCACAGAAATGTTTTAACAATTCCATGATAGAACTTAGGATAGTGAACATTTTGATGAATAAGTCTTGGTATAAGATAAAGGAGGATAATTTAAATTTTAAAGATTAATATAATAGTAATAATAACCTAATAAATGTCTTAAAACATTTAAAATTAACCAAATACTCAATAGATGGTAAGATTTATATCTACCCTATCTTGCACAGTCATCTAATGAGCCCAATATTTTATGTTTTGGTGTATTTTGAGCAAGTAAGAGTGAGATAAAGATTGAAACAGGTTGGAAAGGTTTATAGATATGTAAATAGACCTAATGAAAGTGTTTAGGGACTTTTAAACCCCATACAACAAAATTTATGTAATTTATAAGGCTTTCAGCCTATGTGTAGGGTTTAAAAACCCTAGAACTAGGGTTTAGTGGATAGAATGGGTTATAAGCATTAGAATTGAATGAAAATTTGTAATGTAGTTAATTTTAATGTCTTATAAATGTTAATACTAGTTTTAGACCTGTAAAAATGGTATTGTATATATTCTGACCATTGTGGTAAGAGATAGGCCTAATTAGGCCTAAAAGAGGGTTATTTAACAAAGGAAGTGCTAGTTAGAGGGAGAATAAAGTAAAGTAAATGTAAAATAATCTAAAAGGGGATAAAATAGGATTAAAATGTGATTAATTCTTGGGATATGATCATATAATTGTGTAAGCAAGTGAAAACCTCTGAAAAGGGATACTAGCCTTGGAAAGTCTTAGTGATCAAGTTGTGTGACAAAGAGTGATGAAGGGTGATCCAAAGGTTTAAGAGGGTTAGAAAAAATATGGGACTATGTAAGACCAAAAAAGGCAAATTATATAACTATTTAATTCAATAACATGAATTGACTCTTGAGTGGGAATGGCCGATGCAAAGTTAGTAAAGAGCTAAGAAGTAGTTTATGAGGATAATAAAATAAATGTTGTAGTGTTAGATTTTTTTAATACATAAATATAATTATAATTCCTTAAATTGATGATACAAGAGTAAAATAACTAGTGATATATGTTCAAGGAATCTATTAATCCAAGATCCACATCAAAAGAGATTGTGTACAAGATGATGTCTTAAGATCAAACCAATAGGCAAATGTGATCCATTGGATTAAGGAACTATATTATTATGATATTTAGGACTTATACCCATTCCTATACATAAATTTTATTTTCTAAGATGATGGTTTTGGCATAAATGATAGTTTAAATAGAGTTATAGATCATCTTTTATTGTCAGTAGATGCCTCCTTCTTTTACAGTCTTTTACAGAAAACTCGCAACAGTAGGTAGGGGCTGAATGGCTACGGCTTCACACTATTACTTCAAATTATAATATTACAAACACTTGTTTCAATTTTTGATTCTTAGGATCCTTCGAAAAGGGCAAGAGAAGAGCATACTCTTTCCACAAGGCTACTAGATTTCTAATGCTTAGAAATTTTTTGATGAAAATGCTATGGAGGAGAGGCCTATTTATAGTACTCTGGGAGGTCTTGCCTGAGTCTCTATCAAGGTGGTGTCAAGTCCCATCATACTTTATAGCATAAAATTTAAGCTACAGGGAAATGCTATTGGATGCACTGGATGATGATGATGAGGTTTGGTGTTGTGGGTCCGACATTGCTTCCGCTTCATCCACTAAGTCATCTTCACTGATGGGGTTGAAAAGACATCTAAGCTGGAAGGTACTAGAAAGATGCTAGTGTTGGGGTCCAGCTTCGCATGTGTGATATCATGGAGTGATGTATAAATAATATTCATACTCTAGCTATCTTCTAATTATAGTATGTACGACAGTGTCTTGATCATGATTCTCCTCTTCATGTATACGGTGTGGGCCATGTCTAGCTATCCACCAGTACAGATGTTCATTGAAAGGAGATCTAATTTTTATCAACCATGTCCATAATGGAAACTTTAATAATTCAGTGAATTGGTGGTATAGAATTTCACTATTCAGCCTTTTGATGTAGATGACTCCAGAGTTTTGATGGCAATTTGCTTGGATGGTAGCCGCTAAAGACATTTTCAAGTCTTGTCTTACTGCATATGAAATCCTTATATATCTAGGATGTAACCATTCACAGAGAATCTGCTCCTAGACAAGGATGTTCAAACAAGGAAATCCTTGGTGCATCAGTGCGGTTGGAAGATTTCTACTAAGCTAATCTACAATTACATTTTCAGTACCTTTAATGTGTTCTATAGAAAAATTAAATTGATTAAAAAATGCTTACCATCTAACATATTTACTGTGACCATATTTTTGACCATGATCCTTTTCTTTAAAGGTCAAAAATCTAGTACAGTTGGTAATTACAACAAAATAGGGCAAATGGAGAAGTTTTAACATAAACTTCTCTAAGCATTTCTTTATAGCATAGATTTCTTTATCAGAAGAAATCCATTTAAGACCATTAAGACTAAAAAATCCACTAGAAAATTCACAGATGAATTCTTTATTATCATATAAACAAGCAAGTACTCCTCCCCATGCAATATCGAAGGCATCAGTATAAACCTTCATTTGGTTAGATTTTGGGATATGAAGTTTTGGGAGTAAAGCAACCATAGATTTAATTTTTTGAATAGCTGTTGTATGTTGTTTTTCCCAACTGAAAGCTTTCTTCTTTTGGAGAAGTTCTTGAAGAATGAACCTGTCTTCACCAGAGTTAGGATAAAAGCTATTTAGATAATTTAACAATCCCATAAATGCTTGAAGCTTAGACTTATCTAGCTTCTCTGGGAAACTGATGACTTTCTCCTTAATATGTGGCTATATCTGTTGTTTGGAATCTCAGATTACCATTTCGAGGAAATTACATTCAATTTTGCACAACTGAATCTTTGTTTCAAAAAGTACAATTCTTGCATCTTGAGCTAGTTGAAAGAACTTGGAGAGATGAGTAAAAGGGCCAGTCAAACTATTACTAAAAATTAGTATATCATCAATATATACACACAGAAAGTTAGAAGTGCCTTGGAAGATTTTATCCATATGAGCTTGATAATATGCTGGTGCATGTCATCAAGTTGAAAGGCATCACCATCCATTGGAAATGGCCAAAAGGGCAGCTGAATGATGTCTTTTCCCTATTAGCTTCTTTGACTCTGATTTGATAAAAGCCATATTTACAATCAAACTGGGAGAAGTATTTACATGTTGCTACTTTCTCTAACAAATAGCTTTTATCTGGAATCAGATATGGAAATGGCTGTCTGATAGCATTTAATGGTTAATAATTGATGACCATTCTTTTCTTTCCTCTTTTCTATTTAGAATGTTTGTTAACCATGAAAGCATAATAGTAGAAAGGGGAAGTTGATTTCTCAATGAAGCCATTTGCCTCCAATTCTTTGATCTAGAGTTCCATATCGTTATAATCTTGAGCTGGTATTGGGATTTTTTTCCCAATCTTCATATTCTTACCATCAAGGATTTTGATAACCATCTCAGGCATAGATTTAAACCAAAACTACTGAGGGTTGTCAGAACAGATAGTGGCTTTAATCTTATCTCTTATCTCTTGAATTTCAGCTCGAATTACAATCTCTGGGATTTGAGTCATGGAGCTTGGAAATTGCTCAGTGGCATAAATGAGGTGAGGAATTCTAAGCCTTTCATTTTCTATTGTGAACATGATACTCTTGTTGGTTGAACCATAGGGTGAGTATCTGTCAATAAAGGCACCACCTAGAAGAATATCTACAGGCATTCTATCTAAGGCAAAAAAGTCAGCATGGAAGATTTTATTTTGAATTTGAAGGGTCTGATGGTGTTTATATTTATTGCAGATAAAACTATTCCCTTAGACATCTAAGCTCTTATAAGTTAAGGCATCATCCAATGTCTTCCAGTCATGGATGAGTTGTGATTTTGCAAAAGAGAGAGAAGATCCTGTATCTATCTGAGCATCTACTAGTCTGCCATTAATTTTTAGAGTTATGAATTGGGCAAACTTTCCATTAATCAATTGAGTAAGATAAGTTGGTTGTGGAATTTCTAAAGGAGGAATACTAGTACATACCAGTTTTTGTCTCCCTGGGTCCTAAACAATGGATTGTTTAGTGTAAATGTCTTCATTTTTTGGTTTAGCTTCTTCTTCTTCTTAAAGGTTACTGCATTCACCTGGGCAATAATCTTGATCAGAGTAGAAAGAACTTTCTACTTCTTCATCCTTTTCTTCTTCTTCTTCTGTGGGCCGTAGTATACCCCACTGTGGCTTTATCATTGGCATGTGGATTTCTCTTGGAGGTTCTTTGCTGGTGAATTTGTTCTTAATCCAAGATTCACTGGGCTTGAAAGAGCTCAAATATTGCAAAAGATGATGTTGAGGCCTTTGCAATGTTGGTGGCATCCTTGGCATAAAGGGTTGTCTCTCTCTGGATGTTCCTTCTCTTCTGGAGTGTCCTCTTGCTCTAGGTTTCTCTGGTCTTTCTGGTACCTCTTGGTGATGTCTAGACCAGGCTCCGTGTGCTTCATAGTGTAGCTGTGAGAAATCATGGTGCTGAGGTTGATACCATGGGCGTTGTATGTTGGTTAGCGGTTGTTCCAAGTCATCGGCTAATGACTTGAGAGCATCTACATCATCATAGTCTGCTGAGTCTTCTTCAGGGAGATCATCTAGAATTGGTTCATAGATGTCATCCTGTAGGTAAAGATCTTCATTATAATCTACAATATCCCACCAAGCTATTGTGTTGGAGGTAAAAATAGCTTTGACTGTAGGATTCTTGTAGTGACATTGGACGAGCAATATGGCTAGGTTTGTGATAGATATAACAAATAGGATATTTGGAAGGAGGATGAGTAGTTCATCATTTCTTGAGGAAACAATGAGGAGGTGTATAGGAATGCTTGCGAGGAAAGGAGCAACACTGAAAGGAAAGACATTTGTGGCACTGCTTCTGACTATTTGTGAGGCTGTATAAATGGTCGACAACCAAATGGGGCTATTTCAGGAAATGTGGGAGCAATTTGGGAAAGTTTAGACTATGCGTTAGTTATTTTTATAACTTTTTAGAAGCCATGAGTAACCATTTATGGCCTCTAAAAGTTTAGACTATGCGTCAGTTATTTTTATAACTTTTTAGAAGCCATGAGTAACCATTTAAGGTTATAAAATTTTCTAAATGCATCCTTAAATTGATATATTTTTTTTGGATAAATTGTACTTTTTGATATGGTTGGTGCGAATCAAAATTTTTAACCTCTAGAAATTTGGACTTTGCATAATTTATTTTTGTAACTTTTCAAAGACTATAGATGACCATATGAGGCTCTTAAAAGTTTTGAAAACATCCATAAATGGATATATCTATTTATGGCTGAATTTTACTTTATGAGACTATAATTTTATTGTAAATGAGAGATTAAAAGGAGTTACAAATCAATAATTATGGATTCTAAAAGTTTGGATTCTGCATCATTTACTTTTGGAAAATTTTAGAGGCCATACATTACCATTTAAGGGTCATAAAATTTATAAAAACATCTTTACATACATAGATCTATTTATTTATAAGTTTTAATTTATAATATAGTTATGTTGATACAAATGAGAGTTCAAATAGAGTTACAGATCAATATTTATAGCCTCCAAAAATTTGGACTCTGAATCATTTAGTTTTATAAATTTGTGGAAGCATACATTGTCATATGAGGGTTTTAAAAGTTTTAAAAACATATATAAATATCTATGGCTGAATTACACTTTTTGAGACAATCATTTTGGTGTAAACAATAGTTCAAATAGAGTAATATAAAAATATTTATGGCCTCAAATAATTTTGGACTTCATTTAATTTATTTTATATACATTTTCATAGGCCATACATGACCATATGAGGGTTTTAAAAGTTTTAAAAACATATGGAATTTTTAATATAGCTTTTTTGGTGTAAATAATAGCTCAAATAGCATTACAAATCAAAAGTTATGGCCTCCAAAAGTTTGGAATCTACATCATTTATATTGAGAACATTTTAAAGGCCATAAACGAACATATGAGGGTCTAAAAAGTTTTGAAAACATCACTAAATGGATATATTAGTTTATGGATGAATTTTACCTTTTTAGATGGTCATTTTATTATAGACTAGAGGTCAAATAGAGTTTGGGTAAAACGTTATGGCCTTCAAAAGTTTGGATACTATATCATTTTTTTAAACTTTGTAGAGGCTATACATGATGATGTAGGAGAATCAAGGCAAGGAAACATCATTTGTGTGTTTTAGTCTATAATGGGTCAAATCTAGTCAAAAAGATATTATTCAACATTATAGTACATGCTAAGAGGACTATGAAGGTCATAAAGGTCATAGGAAGCTATGAGATGGCTTAGAATTTGAATTGGAGGTTTCCCCTCCAAAACTATAATTTGAATTTTCAAATGTTAACATTAATTTTAAAATGGCCCAAACTTACTACAAGGGTGGTTAAGAGGGAATACTATTTTAAAGGATCATAAATATTTTTAATAATTTTTATATGACCTATATGTGTCCATGGTTTAGGGTAAAAATTAAAATTAATCATAGGTTCCTAAACCTCACATTGAGGTAGTTATGAAGACAAGAAATTAGTGTAACCAACTAGGTCCTACATTGAAAATGAAAAGAGAAGTCAATGATTTAAAGTTATTATGTGTGATATAGAGGATATAACTCCTTTTTGGAAGAGGGAGGGGTTAGTGTATGAATAAATATTTAAATAAAACCCTCATGAATGTAGCTCAAGTCTAAGAATGGACTGAAAGTTGTAATCAGGGAAACATAGACTGAATAAATATAGGAATAGTTTTATATTTGTATATCCTTTGAATGATATTAATCTATGATGTATTTATTTAGAATTTTATATGACCTTGAGGCCATAATAGGTGAATATGTGCATTATATTATAGGTTAAAATATAGAATAATAGTCAAAAGATCACTGATAGTCACCTTAGCAAAAGAACCCTATTGTTGCATTGGACATTCTAAAGGAGTTTGATTGGTATGTGGAATTTTAATTCATTAAATAAGTAAGTCTTGAATAATTATGTTAAAATTTAGGTAATTCATTGGTATACATGTATTTGGTTTATAGGAATATGTTCTCAGTTGTATAAAGACTAAACCCTAAATGCTCAGTTTAAGACCCTATTTGGTAATCTTGAAGTGCTCAATCAAAACCCTATTTGTAGGATATTTAGGAAATGAAAAGAATTTATTGAAATGCCTAAGTAAATAAATGTATATATTAATGTTATATTATAATGTGTATGTAGATTCTCAAAGCAAATATACTCAAACCCTATATATTGAGACAAACTCTATTAAAAAAATGAAAGAAACATTGTTGATAGTTAATAGCAAAGTAATTTGGTAAAGATGTGATAAGAATTAATTAATAAAAAAGTGATAAGTTTATAAAATTTGGATATTTATAGTTCCACATACAAACCCTACTTACCCATAAGTGATACCCCTGTCTGCATGAGATATACCCTATTTCATAGTTTGAGTATTAAAGAACATGACATAAATAAATGGAGAGGAATGAAGTTTGGATGATGAGTATTTATATTTGGATGTATAATATATATAAATTATTTATAATATATTTATGTTAATCTTGAAATTAACTTAGAGATCAATGAGGCAGTCATAATACTTGGAAAAGCATACAATCCTCTTGTAGGACCTAGAAGCATGGAGATTTGAAATGGAAAGTTCTAATGTGATATAAAAAGGATATTTAATAATAATAAAGATGATAATATGACCCTAAAGTTATAATAAAATTATTATAAACTTGTAAGGAATGTCATAAATCATCATATTATTTTTTGATGACTCTTAGGCCATGCATAATCAAAATTATATGCTCAATTTTCTATATTACTTTGTGTTTCACATGTTTAGGACATTGAGAAGGACCAATTAAGCATATAGAAATGTGTAAAGGGTTAATATATACCTAATTAAAGAGGTTTGGGTCTTTTAAACCCCATAAGATGAAATTTATGTAATTTCTAAGGCTCTCAAACTAGGGTTTAGGCCATATACAAAATTTAACCATCAAAATGAGCTCAAACTTTGTATTTTGGGTCATCTAAGCATTTTTAATAAGATAAAAGTTATTTTTGTGTCATATGGTATGGGAAAGTACGGATTTGAGCATAGGGGTCTTGAAATAGGCCTAATTAGGCCTTAAAAAGGATAGGTTACAAGGGAAGTAGTAGAAAGAAAGGGAGTTTGGGTATGAAACTTTCACCACACTTTAAGGGGTATAAATTATTGTCATAAATATAGTCTAATGTTGGTAATGGATCTTGTATGGATGAAACAAAGAATAATTATTCAAAGGAAGGCTACAAGCCTATAATGAGGAATAAGTAAGCCTTATCTAGACAATGAGAACCTTGTGTAAAAAAGGAAGGATGAGGTAAATTTAATGAATTTTAAGGAATTGAAACAAAGGAAACATGATGATCCTATATGATCTATGGAAATATATTTACCTTTGATACTTATACTAAAGAATTGACCCTTAAGGCCAAAGAAGAGTTACCTAGGAAGAAGCTAGTAAGGAATCAAAGGATAATTTGTGAGTAAGGTGAATGATATGAGGAAGAGACATAATTTAATTATCAAATGAAAAATTTAATAATATCAAAACCACCTTAAATAATAGACTCCATTCAAGCAAGGTAACTATCATAGTTATTTTGAGAGGGTGTAACTAACTTGACAAGGACAATCAAGATCAAACCATCAAGTACATGATATTAGTTGGATTGGAAATTATATGATGATGCTATTGATGAATTATACCTAATGTGATAAATAATTTGGTATCATATCTAGTAGGGTATGCTTGGGTAAAATTGTGTTTTGAATTCCTTATATATATTTTGATTTGAGAAGAATGCGTAATGCTATGAGATAGGCATGAGAGATAACATTTGTGAGGTGCTAAGGGAGAAGAGGATTTTAGGTCTGATTTTATAAGGTCAGAATAGATGATAGTAAGAGTGATAAATATAAGAGAATAGATAGCCCCAAAGTCCTTTAAGAAGAACAAGAAACTAGTCAAGGAAAGACTAGAAATGAGAGAGATGAAAGGAGAGAATTAAAACTCCAAGAGAGAAGAGGAAAGAAATAATAATCCAAAAGAGATTCAAGAGTATTAATAAGAGATCTTAGAGAAAGGACTTGATAAGAGGAAAGGCCCAAAAGATGTCTAAGGGGTAAACTTGATAGACTTGCTAAGAGAAAGGTCTAAACAGGCCAAGAAAGCAAAGAAAAATGGATGAGATGGACATGGAAAGAGAAGTGGTAGATATAAGAAGAGAATTGGGGAAACGATTTAAGAGTATTAATATCATCTCATGAAGAGTCAATAAATACAATGGATAGGATAGAATATGAGAAGAAAGGTAAATTGGCCATTAGAGTCACTTATGAGAATAAGAAGGAATAATAAAGGTGTCTTGAAAGATGAGAAGAAGAAAGAGAAGGAAACCCAAAGAGGCATGAGAAGAGATATTTTTCCAAGTGAGAAACAAGAAAGAGAGTTATAGAAGAGGGTTCTTATTTAAGAGAAATAAGTGCTAAAGAGAGAAAAAAAGAATGAAGACAAAAGAAGATGGAAGATGTCTATGCCAAGGACATTTAAAGAGATAATATGGTCTCTAATTTTATATGCTAATATTATTTTTAATTTTGTGTTTGCAAGTATGAATATAATGTTGATGAAGACAAATCATGAGGTCTCAAAATTAATTAAGCATGGGCTAATAAAAAAATATGAGTATTTGAAAGATTTTATTTCTAAAGTTGTTTATGATGATATGTTTGCATTTGATTCCAATGAAGAAGATATTTTATACATATAAATCATGACATTGAAGAATGGATATATATCAAAGCAAGGTGAGGAAGAAACACCTCAACGAGTGATAGATAAGAATGGTATGAAGTATGAGGAGGCTGATATGACTCTAAAAAATGAGGGAGTACAAGGATAAGGCAAACAAGAAGCTTCCCAAGACATTGAATAACATTGTACACCAAGATTTGATGAATATTTTGAAGAAATTGATGCACAAAACTTGTAAGAAGAGTCAAAGATGATAGAGGACATGTTAATTCCATTTAGGAGGATAAAAATAGGTGAGTTATAGTAGGTGAAGGTCAAATATGAACTCCAATAAAACTCAAAAAAGAGCAGTAAGGGAAAGCATAAGTAGTATAAATAGGCAAGCAAGTAAGCAAGCAAAAGAAGTGTGAACAAGTCAATAAGTTGAGATATTCATTTGGTAAAGATACAAATAATTTTACATTAGATAAACATGTATATTTAAGGCCAATTATTGTTCAATTCATGTACTATGGTGAGAATGAAAAGAACAAAAGGTTGCTCTTACATAGTGAGCAAGATGAGATAAAAAAGCATCAAAATGTGAAGAAAAGAAAGTGTATATGAAAAAATGGAAAAGTTTGAAATTATTTAAAGGCCATTATATCCCAAGGAAGAATATGATGTAAATCTTAAGAAGCAAACATCACTTAAGAGGAAAAAATCAAGCAATATTCAAGAGGTGATAAGATATGAAATAAACATAAGCAATAGGAATAGGAACCATTTTATTTCAGATAAGAATGAGAAGGTTCAAAATGAATTTGAAAATATGGAATATTCAGAAAACAAAGAGATAAAATAGTGGGAATATTTCATGAAAGTGGAAGTTGAATGGACAAGAAAGATAAACAAAACTAGAAGGAAGAAGAACAAGAGTTTGGCAAAGAAAAAGGAACTAGAACAAAGGAAAGACAACATGCTGAGTATGAAGGACCCTAAAAGAACCAAATGGAAGGAATGAAATAATTTTTTAGGCTCAATTTTGCTCCCTCCTAGAGAGTATGATTCATGAACATCAAGGCAAGGAAACATAATTTGTGAGTTTTAGTCTATAAGGGGTCAGAGATAGTAAAAAATATAGTGTACAAGGTTATAATACATGATAAGAGGTCTAATGAAGGTCTTAAATTTATTATGAATCTATGAGATGGCTTAGAATTTGAATTGGAGGTTTTCCCTCCAAAACTATAATTTGAATTTTCAAATGTTAACATTAAGTCCAAAATGGCCCAAGCTTAATACAAGAGTGGTCAAGAGGGAATATTATTGTAAAAGATCATAAATATTTATAATAAGTGTTATAGGACCTATAAGTGTCCATGGTTTATGGGAAAAATTAAACTTAGTCATAAGTTCCTAAACCTCACATTGAGGTAGTTATGAAGACAAGGAGTTATTGTAACCAAAAAGGTCCTACATTGAAAATGAAAAGAGAAGTAATTGATTTAGAGTTAGTGTGTGAAATTGATAGGAGAGAAGTATTTGGTGGATAGGAAGGGGTTAGTGTATGAATAAATATTGAAATAGAAACCTCATGAAGGTAGATCAAATCCAAGAATGGACTGTAAGATTAATTAGGGAAGCATAGACTAAATAAATATAGTAATAATTTTGTATCTGTATGTCCTTTGAATGATATTAATATATGATGTATTGATATATATTTTGATAGGTCCTTGAGGCCATAATAGGTTAATATGTGCTTTATATTTTTAGGTTGAAAGATAGAATAGTATTCAAAAGATCACTAACAATCACCTTAACTAAAGAACCATGTTGTTGCATTAAAGATTCTCAAGGACTTTGATTGGTATGTGGCATGTGAATGCATTGAATAAGTAAGTCTTGAGGAATTATGTTAAAATTAAGGTAAGTCATTGGTATACATGTATTTGGTTGATATGGATATGTTCTTAGTTGTATAAAGACTAAACCCTAAATGCTTAGTTTAAGACCTTGGTAATCTTGAAGTGATAAATCAAAACCCTATCTATAGGGTATTTAGGAAATGAAAAGAATGCATTTAAAGGATTAATTATATTAAGGTATAGTTTAAGGTTAGAGGAGAACATGGATTTAGAGTCTCAAAGTAAATATACTCAGACCTTGTATATTGAGACACTATATTCAAATGGTGAAAGAAACCTTGTCGATAGTTAATAGAAAAGTAATTTTGTAAAGGTGCGATAAGAATTAATTCATCAAGAAGTGATAATTTTGTAAAATTTTTATAGATATATTTACACATACAAAACTTGATTACCCATAAGTGATACCCTTGTTTGTATGAAATATACCCTACTTCACAGTTCTAGTGTTAAAGAACATGACATAAATAAATAGAGAGGAATGAAGTTTGGATTATGAGTTTTTATATTTGTATGGATAATATATATAAATTATTGACACAATATTTATACCAATCTTGAAAGTAACTTAGAGACCAATGAGGTAGTCACAGTACTTGGAAAATCATGTAGTCCTTTTTTAGGACCTAGAAGCATGGAGATTTGAAATGGAAAGTTCTAATGTGATATAAAAAAGATCCTTAAGATTAATAAAGAAAATAATATGACCCTAAATTTTTAATAAAATTCTTATAACCTTGTAATTAATTTCAAAAATCATCATATTATTCTTTGAAGAATGTTAGGCCATGCACAATTAAAACTATATGCTTAGTTTTCTTTATTACTTTGTGTTTGAGATGTTTCAGACATTTATAAGGAAAAATTAAGTGTATGATAAGGTTTATAGGGTAAAAATATACATAATAAAAGAGGTTTGGGTCTTTGAAACTACATAATCTGAAAGTTATACAATTTATAAGGTTCTTGACTTGTGTGTAGGGGTAAAAACCCTATAACTAGGGTTTGGGCCATATACGGAGATTTAACCATTAGAATTAGCTCACAATTTTTAGTTTTGGTATTATAATTGTGTTTAATAATATAAAATTTATTTTAGATTTATAGTATGGTGAAGTATAAATTTGAGCATAGGGGTCATGAAATAAGCCTAATTAGGCCTTAAAGGAAGGATATGTTACAAGGGAAGTAATAGAAAAAAGGTAGTTTGTGTATGAAACTTTCACCACACTTCAAGGGGTATAAATTATTCTCATAAATATATTCTCACTTTGTTAATGGATATTTTATGGATGAAACAAAAAGTAATTGTTCAGAGGAAGGCTATAAGCCTATATGAGGAATAAGTAAGCCTTGTCTAGATAATGAAAACTTTGTGTAAAAAAGGAAGGATGAGGTCAATATACTAAATTTTAAGGAATTAAAATAGAGGTAACATTATTATGTTATACAATATATATAAATATATTTACCGTTGATACTTATACCAAAGAATTAACCCTTAAGGCCAGAAAAGGCCTAGGAAGAAGTTAGTAAAGAATTGAGGGATAGTTTGTGAGTAAGGTGAATGATATGAGGTAGATCCATAATGTTATTATCAAATGAAATATTTCATAATATCAAAACCACCTCAAATAATATACTTCATTCAATCAAGGTGACTAGCACAATGATTTTGAGAGGGTGTAACTAGGTTGACAAGGACAATCAAGATCAAGCCATCAAGTTCATGAAATCAGTTGGATTGGAACTTAGATGGTGATGATATTAATGAATTATCCATAATTACTTGAATAAAATTACCATATTAGGGTTTAAAGTTATCAAAATATCCTTATATATATTGATGGAATACAAAACCTTATGAGATGGTCATTTTGGTGTAAAAGAGATCTTAAATGGAGTTATAGATAAAAAGTTATGGCCTTCAAAAGTTTGGACTCTACTTCATTTGTTTTTAGAAATTTTTGAGGATATACATGACCATATTAGGGTCCATAAAATTTTGAAAATGTTCATAAATGTATTGATCTATTTATGGCGTAATTGCACTTTTTGAGATGATCATTTTGAAGCAAACAAGATCTCAAAGAGAGTTATGAATCAAAAGTTATGGCCTCTAAAAGTTTACACTCCACGTCATTTATTTTCAAAACATTTTAGATACCATACATGACCATATGAGGGCCTCAAAAGTTATAAAAACATATATAAATGAGAAGAGGCAATACGTGACCATTTTAGATGGTCATTTTAACAAAAATAAAATCTTAAATAGGATTATGAATCAAAAGTTATGGCCTCAAAAAGTTTAGACTTTATGTCATTTATTTTCAAAACATTTTTGAAGCCACAAATCACCATATGAGGGTCCAAAAAGTTTTGAAAACATCCTTGAATTAATATAAGTGTTTATGGTTGATTTATACTTTTTGAGATGGTAGTTATGGTGTAAATGAGAGCTCAAATGAATTTATCGATTAAAAGTTATAGCCTTCAAAAAATTTGACTCTACATCATTTAATTTGAAATTTCTTTAAAGGCCATACAAGACCATTTTAGGGTTTGAAAATTTATAAAAACATCTCTAAATAGATAAAGTTGTTCATGGATAAATTGTACTTTTTGAGATGGTCATTTTAATGTAAATTATATTACAAATTGAGTTACAAATCAAAAGTTATGGCCTTTATAATTTTTGACTCTACATCATTTATTTTTATAACTTTTAGAAGGCCATACATGATGATGGTTTTCATGAAAAACAGAGCCCAAATGGAATTACAGATCAAAATTTATGGCCTCTAAAAGTTTGGACTATGCATCATTTATTAATAAACTTTTTAAAAGTTATACATGACCATATCAGTGTTTAAAAAGATATAAAGACACTCTAAATGGATAGTGTTATTCATGTCTAGATTATACTTTTTAATATGGTCATTTTGCCATAAATGGGAGCTCAAAAAAAGTTATGAATCAAATTTTATGTCATCTACAATTTTGTAACTTTGTATCATTTATTTTCATAAAAGTTTAGATGCTATACATAACCATATGAGGGTTTTAAAAGTTATTAAAATTTACATATATATATATATATATATATATATATATATATATATATATATATATATATATATATATATATATATATATATATGGATGGATTATACTATATGAGATAGTTGTTTTGGCACAAGTGAGATCTCAAATGGAGTTACAAATCAAAATTAATGCCTTTTATAATTTTGGACTCCACATCATTTTTTCATAAATTTTTAGAGGCTATACATGAACATATGAGGGCCTAAAAAGTTTTAAAATCATACCTAAATGGATATATATATATAGATGAATTAAAAATTTTGAGACTACTATTTTGGCATAAGCAAGAGCTCAAATGTAGTTATAGATCAATACCTATAGCCTTCAAAATTTTTGACTTTGCATCATATTTTTAAAACTTTTTAGAGGCTATACATGAGAATATAAGGGTCTAAAAATTTCTAAAAACAAATCTAAATGGATAAATATAATTATGGCTGAATTTTACTTTTAGATATAGTTTTTTTAGTGTGAATGAGAGCTCAAGCAAAGTTAAAATCAAAATTTATGGCCTTTATAAGTTTGGAATCCACATCATTTATTGTTTGAACTTTTTGGAAGCCATAAATACCATTTGAGGGTCAAAAAAGTTCTTAAAAACATCCTTAAATAGATAGGTTTGTTTGTGGATAAATTTTAAGTTCCAAGATGGTCACTTTGACATTAACGAGAGCTCAAATGGAGTTACAAATAAAAAATTATGGCCTTTAAAAGTTTAAACTCTATATTATTTGTATTTAGAACTTTTTAGAGGACATACATGACCATATGAGGGTCAAAAAAGTTCTTAAAACATCTCTAAATGGATATAACTATTTATTCTTGAATTTTACTTTTCAAGATGATGGTTTTGGTGTAAACAAGAGCTCAAATAGAGTTACAGATCAAAAATTATAGCCTCCAAAAATTTAGACTATGAATAATTTATTTTAAAACTTTTTAGAAGTCATACATGACTATCTATCTAGGAAAGTTCTAAAAATATCCTTAAATGGATAGATTTGTTTATGGCTTAATTATACTTTTTGAGGTGATGGTTTTGGTGTAAATGAGAGCTTGAACAGATTTATAGAATAAAAATTATAGCCTCCAAAAGTGTGGAATCGACATTATTTGTTTTTAAAAAATTTAAAAAGACATATGTGACCATCTAAAGGTATATATTTTTTTAAAATATATCTAAATAGATAATGCTATTTATGATTGAATTATAATTTTAAATATAGTCACTTAGGTGCAAATAAGAGCTCAAGCAGAGTTATGAATCAAAATATATATCCTCTAAAATTTTGGAACTCTACATCATTTTTTTTAAAGGCTATAGTGACCATATGAGGGTTTAAAAAATTCTAAAAATAACCCTAAATGGATATATTTGTCTTTGTCTAAGTTTTAATTTTTGAGAATGTCATTTTAGCAAAAATGAGAGCTTAAAAGGTGTTATGGGTCAAAATTTATGGTGTCCAAAAGTTTGGACTCTATATCATTTGTTTTTAGAACTTTTTAAAGGCCATACATGACCACCTAAGTCTCTAAAAGGTTTTGAAAACATCTCTATATGGATAGAGCTATTTATGCCTAAATTATACTTTTTGAGACGATCATTTTGGGGAAAATGCAAGTTAAAATGTAGTTATAGATCAATTTTTTTGCACTCTAGAAATTCTAAACATTTCAACTCCATGTCATTTATTTTCAAAAAAAATTAAAATCCATACGTGATCATCTGAGAGTCAATTTTTTTATAAAAACATCCCTAAATGGATAGAGCTATTTATGGCTGAATTATACTAGTTGAGATGATGGTTTTGGCATAAATGATAGTTCAAAGAAAGTTGCAGATCAAAATTTATGACATCCAAAAGTTTGTACAATACATAATTTATTTTTAGAACTTTTTGGAAGCCATACCCATATAAGGTTCTAAAATTTTCTAAATACATCCCTAAATGGATAGATGATTGAATTGTACTTTCTAAGACAATGGTTTTAGCATAAATAAGATCTCAAAAAAAGTTAAAAATCAAACGTTTTAGCCTTTAGAAATTTAGACCTTGTATAATTATTATTTTTAACTTCTTGAAAGTTATACATGACCATATAAGGGTCTTAAAAGTTTTGAAAACATCCATAAATATATCAAGATATTTATGACTGAATTGTACTTTTTGAGACTATCATTTTATCGTAAATGAGAGATTAAAAGGATTTACAAATAAATAATTGTGTACTCCAAGAGCTTGTATTTTTCATCATTTATTTTTATAAAATTTTAGAGGCCATACATGACCCTCTGAGGGTCATAAAAGTTATGAAAAAACCTTAAATACATAGATCTATTATGGTCAAGTTGCAATTTCTAAGATGGTTGTTATGATGTAAATAAGAGCTCAAATATAATTATGAATAAAAATCTATAGTCTCCATATTTGGACTCTGCATCATTTAATTTTATAAAATTTTGAAGGCCATACATTGTCATATAAGGGTATGAAAAGTTCTAAAAACATCCTTAAATAGATCAAAAGTTATGGCCTCAAGAAAGTTTGGAATTTATGTCATTTATTTTTATAACTTATTAGAAGCTATACATGACCATATGAGGGTCTTCAAAGTTCTAAAAACATCTAAACTTTTTGAGCTAGTTGTTTTGAAACAAATGAGATCTCAAACGGAGTTATAAATCAAAATTTATGGCTTTCAAAAGTTTAGACTCCACATCATTTATATTGAGAAAATTTTAGAGGCCATATATGACCATATGAGGGTTAAAAAATCTCTACAAACATCCCTAAATAGATATATTAGTTTATGTCTGAATTGTAGTTTCTAAGATGGTCATTTTAGCACAAACTAGAGCTTAAAGAGAGTTACAAATCAAAATTTATGGCCTTAAAATTTTTGGAGTATATATCATTTATTTTTATATCCCATACACGATCATATAAGGGTATCAAAGTTTTAAAAACATCCCTAAATAGATAGAGGTAGTACATGACCATCTGAGATGGTTGTTTTGGTGTAAACGTTATCTCAAATGGAGTTACAGATCAAAATTTATGGCCTTCAAAAGTTTGGAATCCACATCATTTATTTTTAGAACTTTTTCAAGGACATAAATTACCATATCAAGGTCCAAATTTTTTTAAAAATATTCTTAAATGTGTATACTTATTTATGTCTAATTTTCACTTTCTAAGATGATTATTTAGAAGCAAATGAGAGATCAAATAGAGCTATGAATCAAAAGTTATGGCCTCTAGAAATTCACACTCCACATCATTTGCTTTTAGAAATTTTCAAAGACCATACATGACCATATTATGGTCTAATTTTTTTTTCAAACATCTCTAAACAAATAGAGGCAATACATGACCATTTTATATGGTTGTTTTGATTCAAATGAGAGCTCAAATAGAGTTATGAATCAAACTTTATGGCCTCTAGAATTTTTGACTCTACATCATTTACTTTCAAAAAAATTTAGAGGCCATGTATGACCATATGATGATATAAAAGTTTTGAAAACATTCTTGAATAGATATAAGTGTTTATGGCTGAAGTTTACTTTTTAAGACACTTGTTTTGGTGTAAATGAGAGCTCAAATGGAGTTATGGATTAAAAGTTATGGCCTCCATAACTTTTGACTCTACATCATTTGTTTTTAAAAAAAATTGGAGGCCATACATGACCATATGAGGGTTTGAAAAATTCTAAAATCATCCTTAAATAGATAGATTTGTTTATGGATAAATTATACTTTTTGAGATGGTCATTTTAATACAAATGATAGTTCAAATGGAGTTACAAATCAAAAGTGATGGCCTTTAGAAGTTTTGACTCTACATCATTTATTTTTATAAATTTTAAAAGGCAATAAATGATGATGGTTTTAGTGTAAGTGAGAGCTCAAATGGAGTTGCAAATCAAAATTTATGGCCTCTAGAAGTTTAGACTCTACATCATTTATTAATATGACATTTTAGAAGTTATACATGAACATATTAGTGTCTAAAAAGTTATAAAGACACTTTAAATGGATAGTGTTACTTATGGATGAATTATAATTTTTAAGATTGTCATTTTTTCATAAACGAGGGCTCAAATGAAATTATGAATTAAAAGTTACATCCTCTAGAATTTTGTAACTATGCATCATTTATTTATATAACATTTTAGAGTCCATACATGACCATATGTAGGTCTAAAAAGTTATTAAAAAATACATAAATGGATATATCTCTATATGGTTGAATTATACTTTCTAAGACAATTATTTTGGAATAAACGAGAGTTCAAATGAAGTTATGAATCAATAGTTATGACCTATAAAATTTTGGACTCCACATCATTTTATTTCATAAATATTCAAAGGCCATACATGAACATATTAGGGTCTTTTTTTAAAAAAATCATCATTAAATGGATAGATCTATTTACAGATGAATTATACTTTTTGAGATGGTCATTTTGGCCCAAAAAATATATTAAATAGAGTTCTAGATCAATAGCTATGGCCTCCAAAATTTTAGAGTCCACATTATTTATTTTCAAAATAATTTAGAGGACATATGTGACAATGTCAGGGTCTAAAAATTTCTAAAAATAAAAATAAATGAGTAAATATATTTATGGTTGAATTGTACTTTCATATATAGTTCTGGTGTGAACAAGAGCTCAAATAGATTTAAAAATCAAAATGTATGGCCTCTAGAAGTTTGGACTCCACATCATTTATTTTTTGAACTTTTTGAAAGTTTTACATGACCATTTAAGGTTCAATTTGTTTTTGAAAAAACATCCCTAAATGGATAGATTATCTATGGCTAAATAATAATTTCTAAGATGCTCATTTTGGCTCAAACAAGATCTCAAATGGAGTTATGAATAAAAAATTATGGCCTTTAAAATTTTGGACTATGTATTATTTGTATTTATAAATTTTAGAGGACATACATGACCATATGAGAGTCAAAAAAGTTATAAAAACATCCCTAAATGGATAAAACTATTTATGGTTAAATTATACTTCTTGGGATGATGGTTTTGGTGCAAATAAAAGCTCAAACAGAGTTATGGATCAAACATTACGGCCTCCAAAAGTTTGGACTCTACATAATTTATTTTAATAAATTTTTAGAAGCCATATGTGACCATCTTAGGGTTTAGAAAATTTATTAGAAAAATACTTAAATGAATAGACTTGTTTATGGCTCAATTCTACTTTCTAGGATGATGGTTTTGGTGTAAATGAGAGCTTGAATGGAGTTATAAATAAAAAGTTATAGTCTACAAAAGTTTGGACTCCACATCATTTATTTTCAAAAGTTTTAAGAAGAAATGCTTTAATATATAAAGGTCTTAAAATTTATAAAAATATCTCTAAATGTGCTATTTATGATTGAATTATACTTTTACAGATGGTCATTTAGGTGCAAATAAGAGCTCAAATGGAATTATGAATCAAAATTTATATCCTTTAAAAGTTTGAAACTCTACACCATTTATTTTCATAAATTTTATAAGGCCATACATGACTATATGAAGGTCTAATTTTTTTTTAAAACATCCCTAAATGGATAGAGTGGTCTTTTTTTAAATTTTAATTTCTAATATTTTCATTTTGCCACAAATGAGAGTTCAAAAGGAGTTACAGATCAAAAGTTATGTCCTCCATAAGTTTAGACTTTGCATCATTTATTTTTATAACTTTTTAGAGGCCATACGTGACAATCTGAGGATCTTATTTTTTTTGAAAATCTCCATAAATAGATATAGTTATTTATGGTTGAATTGTACTTTTTGAGATGATTTTTTTAGGGCAAATGCGAATTTAAATGTAGTTATAGATTAAAAGTTTTGGCCTCTCTAAATTATCATTTTTTTAAATTTCATATCATTTGTTTTCAAGACATTTTAGAGGCTATATGTGACCATATGAGAGTCAAAAAAGTTATAAAAACATCCCTAAATAGATATATCTATTTATTATAAATTGTACTTTTTGAGATGATAGTTTTGGCATAAACAAAAGTTTAAATAGAGTTACAAATTAAAAATTATGGCCTCAAAAAGTTTGGAATATGCATCATTTATTTTTAGAACTTTTTAGAAGCCATACATGACCATCTAAGGTTTTAATAACTTTTAAATACATCCCTAAATGGATAGATTTTTTAATGGTTGAATTTTACTTTTTGAGATGGTGGTTTTAACATAAATGAGATATTTAACAGAGTTATGAATCAAAAGTTTTAGCCTCTCAAAGTTTGGACTCTATATAATTAATTTTTAATTTTTTTTGAAAGTTATACATGACTATATGAGGGTAGTAAAATTTCTAAAAACATCCATAAATGGATAGAGATATTTATCACTGAATTGTACTTTTTTACACTATCATTTTTCTATAAATGAGAGCTTAAAAGGAGTTACATATCAACAATTATGGACTCCAAAATTTTGGATTCTACATCATTTATTTTTAGACCTTTTCAAAGTCCATATGTCACCATCTATGGGTCATAAAATTTATGAAAACTGATAACTCCTTGAATAAAATAGTTTGAACCTTGTCCCTGCTTAGTGCGAGTGCACAAGTATTTTATTAATATTTAAAAAAAATAAAGTACATAAGGGTGAATTTACTCCGTTAACCCTTTTTCATTGCAAACATTAATTTATATAGTTTTTACCAATGATCGGTAAAAATAACTAACCTATAACCAAATATTTACGAGAAAATAACCCGTAAGGTAGTTCTAATTAATTAACTTAAAAATATAAAACTACCTAAAACTAAAACTAAGTAATATTATTTTATGGGGGTGTCTTTACTAAAAGATGCATGCCCCATTTACAATAATATTTATTAACCTACCAAAAATCTAACCTAATGTTAAGACTTTGGAAAAATTCCTAACAAACCCCCCTATGATCCAAAGTCAGGTCTTTAGACACATACCAAGCATTTTTCTAAATTTTTCAAATTTGATTCTATCAAGGGGTTTTGTGAAGATATCAACTGTCTAATTGGCAGTTGGGAAATATATTTGATCAAGAGCTTTCTTTTCCACCAGCATTTGTAGATAATGGTATTTGACATCCATATGTTTTGTTTTGGCATGAAACACTAGATTCTTGGACATCTTGATTGAACTTTGATTATTAATGTAAAACTATGTAGGAGCAAACTGATAAACTTAAAGATCTTCAAGAATACAATGAAGGCAAACAATTTCTCTGGAAGCATCCCATGCTCCAATATAATTTAATTTTGCTGATGAATTTGCCACTATATCATGCTTCTTACAACACCAAGCAATGCCAGCTGAACCCATATGCATAGTGTATCCTGTGGTTGACACTCTGTCATCCACACATCTGCCAAAATCTGAATCACAATATCCAACAAGTTTTAAGTTCTTATTGTGGTGGTATTCAAGGCCATATGTTTTCATTCCCTAAAGGTAACGAAGTACTCATTTTTCTGCATGCCAATGAATTTCTCTAGGCTCATGCATAAACCTAGATAAAATTCCAACTGAAAATGAAATATCGGGCCTGGTACTCATCAAGTATATCAAACCTCCCACCAATTATCTATATGTGGTACCATCAAAAAAGGCATTGCTATCATCCTTAGACAATTTCAAGTTACTTTCCATGGGAGTGAGGGTAGGTTTGCAATCACTCATGCCAAACCTATCTAATAACTTATAAATATACTTAGTGTATGAAATGAAAATACTATGCTCTTTCTGAGTTACCTCTATGCCTAGATAGTAGTGAAGAAGTCCAAGATCTATCATCTTAAACCCATATTTTAATTCCTTCTTCACAGACTTATTATGGTTTTCATCATTACCTATAATAAATAAGTCATCGACATAGAGAACAAGTATTACCATTTTCTTACCTTGAACTTGAAAATAGAGAGTATCATCAAATTCACTATGATGAAAACCAATGGATTTCAAGTATGAATCCATTTTTGCATACCAAGCCTTGGGTGCCTGTTTGAGCCCATACAAAGATTTTATCAATTTACATACTTTGTGTTCGGCACCCAACTGTTCAAAACCCTGAGGTTATTTCATATATACTTCTTGTAAATCACCATTTAAAAAAGCACTTTTAACATCCAATTGATGTACTTTCCAACTATTTTGTGCTACTAAGGCAAGTACCATATGAATAGTGTGCCATTTGGCAATTGGTGAAAATGTTTCCTCATAGTCAATACCTTCTTGTTGTGCATATCCTTTTGCAACAAGTCTTGCCTTATGTTTATCAATGGAGCCATCTGATTTATACTTAGTCCTATAAACCCATTTACATCTGATGGGTTTAACATGTGGAGGATCAACTAAAACCCATGTATTATTGATAAGTATGGAATCATACTCACATTTCATTGCCTATTGACAAACATGTTCAGTAGATGCCTCCTCAAAAGTGGATGGCTTAGTGGAAGAAGTAGTAACAACCATAGCATAGTTTACCTATTTTCAAGAATTCCTAGGCCCTGTTAAACCAACCTCATCTGCTATCAAGTCAACAAAATTACTTTGAGCCCATTTTGGATACTTAGTCAAATTATTCAAATCAAGGACTCTAGAATTCTCATTATGTGTATTATTCAAAGGGGGAATTAGAGAATGTTCAACAATTTCTAAGTCACCAACCTGTGAACTTGTAGATGAAGGAGAGGAAAGTGAAGGAATTTGAGTCTCATACCATAACTTTGAAGAGTTATCCCCATTATTCAAACCCTTATCTCTTTTTGTATTTTTCCTCTCTAATCTATCAAGTTGAGAATCAATCTCTACAGTGTTCATAGTCCCAAACTCATCAAATATTACATCTCAACTCACTATGAATTTTCCTAAATCTTATGAAAACAAACGAAACCCCTTTTTATATTTAGAATAACCAAAAAAGATGAATTTTTGACTTCATGGTTCCAACTTAGTTATGTGTTTAATAGGAACCAAAGCAAAACAAAGACAACCAAACACTTTCAAGTGTTTAAATTTTGGTTTAAATCCATACCATGCCTCATATGGAGTTTGTCCCAAAAGTGCAACTATGGGGGACCTATTTCTGAAATAAACTACAGTACCAATGGCTTCATCCCAAAACTTATCATCAAGTTGTTTATAGTGCAATATGGCACGTGTTGTGCCCTCTAAAGTTCTATTCATTCCTTCAGATACTCCATTTTGCTATGGAGTATAAGCATTACTATATTTTCAATGAATACCATGTTCTCAATAGTAATCTAAAAATTCAATAGAGGTATACTCACCTCCATTATCTGAATGAAGAGTGGCCAAATGTGAAGCTATTTCTTTTTTAACTAAGTGTAACCAATCAACAAACTTAGCAAAAAATTCAGATTTGTTTTTCATAAAGAATACCCAAGTCATTAGAGAAAATTCATCAATAAATAAGACAAAGTATCTACACCCACCAATGGATGACTTTTTCATGTCACATACATCACTATGAACTAACTGTAAACATCTATTAGCTCTCCAATATGACTGTTTAGGAAAATTTTCCTAATTTTGTTTGCCCAAAACACATTACTCACAAAGAATACTATCTTTGTGAAAAGTGGGCAACCCATTCACCATACCATATCTCTACAAATCCACTAAAGAGTGGATATTTAAATGTCCATAGTGGAGATGCCATAACTGATGTGTAGACATAGTACCTATACCTGTGTCAAAAACTACCACAAGTTCTATGTTGGGAGGAATCACTTTATAATGCATTCTAACCAAGTTTCCATCTTCATATCCTATATACATTATTTTATAATCATCCTTCACTGAATTGATGTAAATGAGCCCATTTTGAGGCACAATTTGATAACCTTTCTCTCAAATTGTTACCAAAGAAAGTAAGTGTTTATTTAATGTGGGAACATACCAAACATCCTCCAAGTAGTTTATAGACCAATTAGGAAGAAGAATTTGAATAGATCCAAGTCCTAGTGGTGTATGAATAGACTTATCTGCTAGGGTAACTAGAAAGAGAGAGGCTTCCTTATAAGACCAAAATAAATCTCTCCTAAATGTCATGTGTTTGGTTGCTTTTGTGTCTAAAACCCATACATTTGTGAGCTCATCTCTAGCCTTATATTCAATATAATCAATGTGCCCTAAAGTAGTGAATGCAGATTCATGGCCAACATTACTAGACTCATCATAGTCATGATCAACATATAAGTAGAGTTAGACTTAGTCAATTTTTGTGGCCTCTAAATTTTATCAAAAGGAATCCTACATTGTGAGGCAATGTGACCAAATTTTCCACATCTATGACATTGAATGTCTGATCTACCTCAAGCTCTGCCCCTATATGAGCTGTGACCATGTCCTCGATCACTTGTTTCATGTGAATGTGATAGGTTAGATTGTTGATTATTTGAATGACCCCTACCTCTATTTTGATATCTCCTCTTCTATAACCTCAACCCCTTATATAACTATTTCCTCTATTGTTTTGATGCCCAGATGAAGATGAACTAGGAATTGACTCTAAAACATGGGCTTCTTTAGTTTTTTTAGATTCCTTGGGTAGAGAGAGGTCATATTAGATGATCAACTCAGCCAAATTATCAAAGGTGATGCATGTGATCTTGTCAGAGACATGCAACATTTCAACAAAATTCCTATAGCACCCTGGTAGTCCTTTCAAAGTAGCAGTAATTATGAGGTCATCATTTAGTTTTCCAAAACTAGCCTTAGTGTACTTAGTAGTGATATTTTTCAACTTAGACATATATTCTCTGATATACCCATCTTCATCTAATGAAAAAGTAAATAACTACATATGAATATCTATCTTCTTATGCTTAGGTTTCCTATCATACAAATCTGACAATGTTTTCCATGTAGTGAGCATAGTTCAAGATCTCAAAATATAGACAAACAAGGTTGAATGGTGAGGTGATAGAAATATTTAAGCCTTCATTTCTCAAATTTTACATCATAAATAAGGGTTTTGATGTATCACACACATTATTTTAAGAACTCAAGATAAATTATTTAACTTTAGGACCAGTACCAACCACTTTTCCAATTGCTAGTATTGCCCCAATATCTAATGTTAGAGGCACAATCACTAGGGGTGAATTAGTGATAAAATATAATCAAAGAATTTTCAATATGAACATAAGTATCATGAGTACAATAGCATTTAATGAGAGCTAAGGCCTTATAATCACACAAATTGAATATATCTAATTTAGCCTACTCTGTTGGTAATGTGGGATTTTCATTCTTGACAATATCTCATAACTCATTAAAAACTAGTGAAGCCTCCATCAATCATTTCCAATCTGAATAATTGGAAATTGTTAATCTATCACCTTCTGAAAGAAAATTTTGAATTTTTGGCATTTTGAAATGAAAGTAAGTGTAGTATAGAAAAATGTGACAAAATGTAAAAGAGATGAAATAAATATCACACTCACTACACAAGACACTGCTGCTAATGGGGTTTTTCACTTAACCTCCACATAGAGCGCAAAATAAAAACAAGAATTTTTGATGGGTTTTGCACTTAGCCTCACTAAAAATCAATGATTACACCCTTATTTCACCAAATTACAACATTATTCCACCAATTACACCCTTGTATCACCATAAAAATGTAAAAGAAATAGAATTGAATTCCCCCTTTTTTGAAAATTTAAAATAACACAATACAATAAGTATATGTTTTACAACTTTCAAATTTAAAAGGGAATATTCCTTTTACAAAAAAAATATTATCTAAAGTAAAAAGAACTTCTTCCAAAAGAAGGGATTTGAACCCTTGACCTCCTCCTTTGCAAACTTCTTACAAAATAAGCTTAACCAATTTCTCTAAGAGCATATTTAGATTATTATACTTAGAAATTTCTACTTATTCTAGATTTTTTCTATGAGGGAAAAAAAGTTTACATGTGTGTAAATAAATCGAAACTTTTCCCTTTTTTAGTCTTCTCACTCGGGCTTTCTCACGTGGGACCCAAGGAATAATTTTTATATCCAAAAAACTTTAGAAATAGCAAAAAAAATTGAGTTTTATTGCAGCACCATGTTTGTCTGGGATGACATAATAGCTCCTGGTAATTTTTTTGCACATGTTCTCTCTCCTATAGGCCATAAAAATCTGTATAGGCTAGATAAAATGGATTTTTGCTGAGTTTTGGCAAATTTTCAAGGTATTTTTTGTAGAGAATAGCTTCAAATCTTAGCCAGGGTGTTGGAAGGCCATACCATTGGCCGTACAAGTCTAAAAAATTGATAGATTTTCATTTTGATGATGCAAAATAGGGGTTTAATACCATTTAATCAAGATTAGTAGGTGTTTTGGATTTAAAAAGATTGAGAAAAATGAATCAATAATGGTAGCCATGAATGAACATTACAAAGGTTTTTCACAAGTAAATAGGTCGTATAAGTCTACTTTTTACAAAAAAACAATGAATTTAATAACATTTAAATGCTAAAAATTCATTTTTTATACCAAATTAGGAGTTTGAACACATAAAAATGGAGTATTAAATGGCCAAAATGACCAAATTGTTGTATATGGAAAATACACAAGTTTAAATGTAAAAAATATTTGAAAAATTAAAATAATTTAATAATTTTTCAAACATTTAAACCAATAAAAATTTTCATTTTATATGGCATACCTTATTTCATGCCAAAATGATATCACGTGAATTTGACTTTTCACCTTGCCTTCCTTCAAATTCACCAAGATTCCAAAATTACCATGCTCTAATACCACTGATAACTCCTTGAATAAAATAGTTTGAACCTTGTCCCCACTTAGTGAAAGTGCACAAGTATTTTATTAATATTTAAAAAAATCAAGTACATAAGGGTGCCTTTACTCCGTTAACCCTTTTTCATTACAAACATTGATTTATATAGTTTTTACCAATGATCGGTAAAAACAACTAACCTATAACCAACTATTTATGAGAAAATAACCTGTAAGGTAGTTCTAATTAATTAACTCAAAAATATAAAACTACCTAAAACTAAAACTAAGTAACATTATTTAATGGGGGTGTCTTTACTAAAAAATGCATGCCCTATTTACAATAATATTTATTAACCTACCAAAAATCTAACCTAATGTTAAGACTTTGGAACAAGTCCTAACAAAAACATCCTTAAATACATATATTTATTTATGGCTAAGCTATACTTTCTGGGATGGGTGTTGTGATGGAAATAAGAGCTCAAATAGAGTTACAAATCAAAATTATAGCCTCAACAAATTTAGACTTCACATCATCTAATTTTAGAAAATTTTGGAGACCATACATTTATATATGAGGGCTTGAAAAGTTATATAGACATCCGTAAATAGATATAACTATTTATGGCTGAATTATACTTTTTAAGATGGTTATTTTAGTGTAAATGATAGTTCAAATGGAGTTACAGATCAAAAGTTATGGCCTCGAGAAAGTTTAGAATACATTTAATTTGTTTTTTAAAACTTTTTAGATGCCATACGTGACAATATGTGTGTCTTAAAATTTCTAAAAACATCTAGACTTTTTGAGCCAATTATTTTGATGCAAACAAAAGCTCAAATGGACTTACAGATAAATGGCCTCCAAAAGTTTTGAATCCACATCATTTATATTGAGACCATTTTAGAGGCCATATATGAATATATGATAGTCCAAAAAGTTCTAAAAACATCCCTAAATGGATATATTATTTTGTGTCTAAATTTTACTTTCTGAGATGGTTATTTTTAGCACAGACTAGAGCTCAAATAGAGTTATGGATCAAAAGTTATGGAATTTAAAAGTTTTGAGTCTATATCATTTGTTTTTATAAATTTTTAGAGGTTATATATGACCTTATGAGGGTATTAAATTTATAAAAACATAACTAAATAGATAAATTCAATACATGACCATTTGAGATGGTCATTTTGGCACAAATGATATCTCAAATGGAGTTATAGATCAAAAGTTATGGCCTTCAAAAGTTTGGACTCCACATCATTTGTTTTTATAACTTTTTTTTGGACATAAATGACTATATTAGGGTCTATAATTTTTTTAAATATTATTAAGCATATATATATATGGCTAAATTATACTTTCTAAGGTGATCATTTTGAATCAAATGAGATCTCAAACAGAGTTATGAATCAAAATTTATCACCTTTGGAATTTTACACTCCACATAATTTATTTTAAAAGCTTTTTAGAGACCACACATGACCATATGAGGTTATAATAAGTTATAAAAATATATATAATTGAATAGAGGTAATACATGACCATTTGAAATGGTCATTTTGGCACAAATGAGAGCTCAAATGAAGTTATGAATCAAAATTTATGTCCTCCAAAATTTTGGACTCCACATTATTTATTTAAAAAAAATTAGAGGCCATCTATTACCTTTTGAGGGTCCAAAACGTTTTAGAAATATCCTTGAATATATAATGTTTATGGTTGAATTGTACTTTCTGAAATAGTCATTTTGGTGCAAATGAGAGCTTAAATGGAGCTATGAATTAAAAGTTATGGCCTCAATTTTTTTGACTCTACATTTATTTTTATAACTTTTTAGAGGCCATACATTACCATATGAGTTTTTTAAAATTTATGTAAACATACCTTAAATAGATAGAGTTATTTATGGCTAAATTTTACTTTTCAAGATAGTCATTTTAATGCAAATGATAGTTCAAATAGAGTTACGAATCAAAAATTATAGCCTCCAAAAGTTTCGACTCAACACAATTTATTTTTAGAACTTTTTGAAGGCATTACATGATTATGGTTTTGGTGAAAATGAGATCCCAAATGGAGTTATGGATCAAAATTTATGGCTTTTATAAGTTTTAACTTTGCATAATATATTTCTAAATTTTTTTAGAAGTTATACATGACCATATAAGTGTCTAAAAAGTTATAAATACACTATAAATGGATAGTTTTATTCATGTATGAATTATAATATTTGAGATGGTCATTTTACCATAAATGAAAGCCCAAATGAAGTTATGAATCAAAAGTTAAGTACTCTAGATGTTTATACCTCTGCATCATTTGTTTTCATAACTTTTTAGAGGCCATACGTGACCATATGAGGGTTTGAAAAGTTATTAAAAAATATATAAATGGATATATATCTATATGGATGAATTATACTTTTTGAGATAGTTGTTTTGGCATAAATGAGAGCTCAAATGGAGTTAGGAATCAAAATTTATGGCCTCTAAAAGTTTGGACTCTGAATCATTTTCTTCAAAACTTTTTGAGCCCATACATGAACATATGACGGTTAAAAAGTTATAAAATCATCCCTAAATGGATATATATATATTTATTTATGAATTTAACTTTATGAGATAGTCATTTTGGCATAAATGATAGCTAAAACAAAATTATAGATCAATAATTATGGCCTCCACAATTTTGAACTCTACATCATTTATTTTTAGAACTTTTTAGAGACCATAAATGATAATATGAGGGTCTAAAATGTTATACAAAAAAATTAAAATGGATAAATCTAGTTATGAATGAATTTTAATTTCATATATAGCTATTTTGGTGTGAACGAGATCTCAAACGGAGTTAAAAATCAAAAAGTATGGCCTTTAGAAGTTTGGACTCCACATCAACTCTTTTTTTAACTTTTGAGAATCCATACATGACCATTTTAGGGTCATAAAAGTTGTGAAAAACATCCATAAATGGATATATTTATCTATGGATAAATTTTAATTTCTAATATGGTCATTTTGGCTCAAATGAGATCTCAAATGGAGTTACAGATCAAAAATTATGGTCTTTGAATGTTTGGGCTCTATATTATTTATATTTAGAAATTTTTAGAGGAAATACATAAAAATATAAGGGTTAAAAAATTTCTAAAAACATCCCTAAATGGATATAACTATTCATGGTTGAATTATACTTTTTGAGATGATGTTTTTGATGCAAACAAGAGCTCAAACAGAGTTATGAATCAAAAGTTATGGACTCCAAAAATTTGGACTCTACATAATTTATTTTCATAAATTTTTGGAATTCATACATGACCATTTAAGGTTTTAAGAAAGTTATTAAATTTTCCTTAAATAGATATATTTATTTATGGCTTAATTTTAATTTCTCATATGATGGTTTTAGTGTAAATGAGAGATTGAATGGAGTTATAGATCAAAAGTTATGGCCTCTAAAAGTTTTAACTCCACATCATTTGTTTTTAGAAATTTTAAGATGTATATGACCCTATAAATGTCTAATAAGTTCTAAAATAATCTCCAAATGGCTATTGATATTTATTTATGAATTATACTTTCTAAGGTATTTGTTTGAGAACAAACAAGAGATCAAATAGAGTTATGAATCAAAAGTTATATCCTCTGAAAGTTTAGAACTTTGCATCATTTATATTCATAAATTTTTAGAGGACATACATGACCATATGAGGTTTGAAAAATTTATAAAAATATATTTAAATAGATATAAATATTTATGGATGAATTTAAAGTTTTGACATGGTCATTTTGGTGTAAATTAGAGCTCAAATGGAGTTATAGATCAACAATTATGGCCTCCAGAAGTTTGAACTCCACCTCATTTGTTTTTAGAAAATTTAAGAAGCCATAAATTACCAAATGAAGGTCTAAAAAGTTATGAAAACATTTATACATATATAGATATATTTATTTCTAAATTTTACTTTTTGATATAATCATTTTGGCATAAATGAGAGCTCAAACATAGTTAAAAAAAAAAAAAGCTATACCCTCTAAAAGTTTGGACTCCACATCATTTATGTTTTGAAAATTTTTGGGGGACATACATGACCACTTTATTGTTGAAAATATTTTTGAAAACATACTTAAATGTATATATTTATATATGAATAAATTGTAATTTTTGAGATGGTTGTTCTGGTGTAAACAAGAGCTCAAACATAGCTATAGATCAAAAGTTATGGACTCTATAAGTTTGGATTCCTCATCATTTATTTTTATAAATTTTCAAGAACCATACATGACCATTTGAGGGTATATTATTTTTTAAAACACCACTAAATGGATAGAGATATTTATAGTTAAATTTTATATTCCAAGATGATGGTTTTGGTGTAAATGGGAGCTCAAATAGAGTTACAAATCAAAAGTAATGGCTTACAAAAGTTTAGACTCACATCATTTATTTTAAAAAAAAATTGGAGGCCATACATGACCATTTAAGTGTCTAACAAGTTATGGAAACATCCATATATGGATTGATCTATTTATGTTTGAATTGACTTTTTAGGATAGTTGTTTTAGTTTAAACGAGATCTCAAATATATTTATAGATCAACAGTTATGGCCTTCAAAAGTTTTAAACTATTTGACTCCACATAATTTGTTTTTGGAACTTTTTAGAGGCCATAAATGACCATATAAATGTCATTAATGTTTATAAGACACCCTGAAACACATATATCTATTAATGTCTAAGTTTTAATTTTTGAGACAATCACTTTGGTGCAAATGAGAGATCAAATGGAGTTATGAATCAAAATTTGTGGCCTTCAAAAGTTTGGACTCCGCATCATTTATTTTAAAAAAAAATTGTACGCCACACATGACCATTTAAGGGTCATAAATATTTTTAATTTTTTTTATAAATGGAAAGATCTATTTATAGATGAATTTTACTTTCTAATATGTTTGTTTATCACAAATAAAAGTTTAAGTGGATTTATGGATCAAAGTTATGACCTCTAGAAGTTTGGAATCCACATAATTTATTTTAAAAAACCATATGTAACCATCCTAAATACATAAGATTTATAAATTAATTCCTTAATTGATAGATCTATTTATGATTGAATTAAACTTTTTGAGATGATGGATTAATTGAAAATTAAATCTCAAATAGAGTTACTGATCAAAATTTAGTGATGAGTGTCATTCAACTCCTCATTTAATCAATGTTCAATTGATGTCTTATCAACTAGGGCTGGTGTCCAAAGCTATTTATAGTAAAGTGTAGGATGGTAGATCTAGAAGTCTACTTGTGGGGGTGTTTGATGGTCTCATTCTAACTTTGATTAATGAAATAAATGTGTCTTAAACTACTTGAATCACTCTTTTTCTGAGCATGAAAAGATGTAACTATTTAATCAAATGAATCCACTCTTTTACTTGAAATTAAAATCACACTCCTATTTACGATTGCATGGAAATGAAGATGTTTAACTTGAAAAGGAATTTTTCTTCACACATTTGCTATTAAAAAAACACACTTTGGTTAGAAAGGAAATGACTTGGGAATAATGAAATGCCTTTTTAACTATGAATTTGTTTTTATGTTTTATGAATGAATGCAAACATTATCAAGATTTTGATTAGTTATAACAAAGAGTTAATATAACATAACATAAGTATAATACATAATTCCTAGTTCTAAAGAGAGTGGGCCCTTTCTCCTCTCATACTCAAGAACAAAGATTAATCAATGTTGGAAACTAAAGTGATAATTCATAAAATTGAAATGATTACAATCTATTTAAAACTTTTAGTATGCTTGTACGTATCTTTCATATATTATCTTTCAATAACAAAAGTCTTATATTTTATGCTAATACAATCAAATCAAAATAGGATGCAAAGAGATATGATTCCTTGGTTGATCCACTCATTCAAAGATATGAGATTGGATTTCCAAGAGATTCAATTATTTTGATGAAATAGATATACTATCCTATAATATTCCTAAGATCCAAATATATACACCGTTATCAAAATCAAATCCTAAAAAATAGTAGGTGAGTATTTTTCTCATTTGACTCTAGTTGGAATGATTCTCTCTTATCTTATCTAGCTACCAACTTCCCCATTTGTATATTTGTTTTTATAGAATCCATAGAATTAACCCTATAGAGTTAGTGCGAATGAGCCTATAGAGTCTGTAGAAACAAGCCTACAGAGTCCATAAAGACAAGCCTGTAAAGTCCATAGAAACAAGCCTGTAGTGTCTATAGAAACAAGCTTGTAGGGTTTGTAAAAACAAGCCTATACCATCCTTTAAATAGATGCCATTCATGATGATTTCTTACTATTATGTGTTGGTCCTCCCATGTACTCATATGAACACGTGTCTCAAAAGCATGAAAAAATGGACCTACAGAGTCCGTAGATTCATTATGTGTGAGTTCATATTTCTTTTGGATGGAGATGAAAATTGAACTTTCACTATACATCGCCTATGTCTTCTTCTTGACCATTCTTCACAAAAAAAATCACTAAAACATGATATGTATTAGTCATTAATGACAAAGTAAAGTTTTATTCTTTGGTTCAATATAAAAAAGATAAGTATCTACTTTCCATGTAATAGCTATCTAACAATCTATGATTTGCATAAGATAATATCCTTAGAGAGATGAATTGAGGGAAATAACATGTCAACAATGAGCCATATTTTGAGCTCATCATCTCCCTTAGGATTTACCTTTTTCAAGTCCCATTGCAAACATTCATTTACATTCATAGCTCTTGCATCTACTTGCCAAACTCTGAATCAAATCATAGTCATCAAATTCATCTATTATATGCTTGTCTAAATTTCTATTAAACCCCTGATGTTCTTGAATCATTTGTTTTCATATAGTGAGTTGCTCCTCAAATTATGGAGCTAAACTCTGCCATCCTAGAATATGTATGATCAACAAAGGGGGTCTATATCTCATGCCAATCTATTTATTTTCTCCCCCAGAGTTTATTACCTCTATTAAGATTTCCAAAATTGAGGTATCTCTCCTCATACTCCATCTTAAGTTATTTGGAGACATGACCTCTCATCTTCTAAGAGGAAGTGAAAGTTGGTCCCACCTTTTCACACTTGTAGTCACCACTAAATAAAAACTCTATCTTGAAAACAAGTCAAAAGAAACAACACAATCATATAAATATTGTAAATAATGATTTTTAATTTCATCAATTAAACAAGCACAATTAAAATTCTTTCTAATCAATTTGGGGATAGGAAAGGCTGATCTGATACACAATCTTATAGTCTTAGCATGATTTGTATACTCCTCAAATTTGCTTTTCCATGATAGTTGATTTTTTAATGTAGAATTCAATGCCCTCAATTTAACTTCTCCTAAATTAAGGTTTATCAATAAATTAGTATGCTCATTGTCTCCTATGATCAAAGCATGCAAATAAAACTCACAAAGCAAATCTTGCTGATCAGGTTCAACACTATAGAAAATTTCTAGACATGTTATTGGCTATAAAATCTTGTAAGGAAGATGATGAGATACCCTCAGAAGCTACCATATATAAAATTGTTCAAATAAAAACAAACCATATGTAGGATAAGGATTCCTACATGCCAAAAGAGATTCCCATAATTTGCATGCATCCTGCAAATTTTCTTCTAAATTTTAGACCTTAGCTTATAATTCTTTCTTTTCATTTTCTAATTTTTTGTTTGAAGAAGTTGCAAATTTGTTTTTATATTTGAGTATGGAATATTCTTCTTAAATTTTATTTAGCATTTTCCAGGTAGGAATACTTGGACAACTTGTTTGACAACTTCGGTTAATAAATACCTTAGGAGGAAAAGGTGCAACATTAGAAGGTGCTTTGGAAGAGTCTACCAAACTCTACAATCTCCTATTCTCCTTCTTCATATTTTATACATATATCTAGAGGTCTATTTGTTCACTTTAATTTTTATTTATTGTTTCTTCTAATCTGTGAACTTCTACTACATGATTGACATATGTTGTGTCCAATTTTTTCACCAACAATGAGTTGAGATGATCCTTATTCTACAATTGACTGATCATGTTAGCAATGTCAGTTATTTATTGTTGTTCTCGAGCTTGAGCTTAAGAAAGCTTCAAGGTTAACTACATAATAAGATCATTTATATTAGATGACTCTCCTTTCTCATTTTTGCATATAGTTTTTCCTTTATTCATTGTAGTTTCAACTAAAACATAAGGTTGTCCTGCCATACTTGATTCCTCTATCGTGATTAGCTCTTCTCTTGGAATTGGCTCCTCTATAATGATTGGAGAGTTCCTTTCAAAAGGAGTTTCTTCAACATCTATAGTTCTAAAGATACTTTGATGTATAGGGGAATGAGATACCTTTTTAAGACTATCCAGAATGTCTGTAGCCTCTTTTTCATCTTCATCTATCAGAATTAACCTTCTCCTTCTTTTGGTCACTCTCTGAGATACACTCGATTGTCTTTCCTTTTCAACCATCAAACCCTCGGTCTTCTCAAGTTTTGTAGAAACCTTTCATTTCAAGTATCTTCTTCTTGACAAGGAAATTGGTTGCACTATAGATTCTTGAGGTTCTTATGGGGACCTTGAAACTACAGGGATATGAGACCTTGTGATTCTTCTTCTTGAAGAAGAAGGGATTCCTTTTGAGACTACAGTCTATGATTTATTATTTAGAGTTATTTTCTAAACTAATGTAGTAGGTGGAGATGAATGTTTCTATGGTAAATTTGAGGTTTCTTGTGTAGGCAGATTTGGAATTTGTTGTGTTACAATATTTTTAAATTCTTCCCAGACCTCTTATCCTTATTGAAGGAAGTGATGTTAGATAATTAGGTGAATAAGGCCATGGTGCCTAAGAGCAACATTAGCAGTTGTAGTCATAATTTGAAGGGAACCATATAAGAAGGATGGAGGTTAATATTGTAATAAGGGTTTTGCCTCCCATACTTAAGGTGCATTAATATTTTCATGGCTTCTCCTCCTAAAAGACTATTTTTCCCCTCATAAATGATATACTTGATTACCCACTTAGCTACATATTTCCAAGGTTTATGAAGTGAATTTCTACTAATCCCTTTTGATTTTCCCTTGGAATCTATTAGACATGAAGTCCCAATTTTCTCATTACCATTAAAAGGAATAATTAAATCACTAAATGGAATTCTATCTATCCCTCTCATTCCCTCTTCTGGAACTTGTATGATTTGACTTATAATTTGAGGTGAAACAAGAATAACAATGCATTTAACAATTGAAAACTTAGGGGTGAGATTAGTGATGAATTCTCTTACCATTATTTCATGGAAATCCTAAAACTTTTCAATGAAAGGTAGCTATCCATTTGCTCTAAAGACTACCATAAAAGCTTTGTCTTTGTGAAGCTTTACTGCATTCTTTGACTCTGATCTCATTTTTTTCCCCATTTTTATTTAGATTTATACACAAATCTATTTCTTTAACTTAGATTAGGGTTTAGACTAGATTTTATTGAAATATGTAGGCAATAATCACTGAGGATCTATAGAAATGAAATATTTTGTGTGAAACTCCATAGCTTCATGAGTCCGTAGTTTGACATGATTACTTTATACAGTTTAGCACCTCACATTTCTATAGAGTGTGCCAGCCATTTTTCCAAATTATTACAAATTGGATGAAATGTTGACATGGCACTTTGATGTTGACAACTATTTATCATTTCATTTAGAATACCTTTATGATGTCCCATCATTATAATTATTAATGATGAAATTGATTATACCAGATTTGCATAGGTCATCATGATGTAGACATACACCTTTGCCATCTTATTTGCATGCTTATCCATTATGGTATGTGTCATGTCATTCTATTTTGGAAGGCTCAAGTTTAGGTCATCTCCATAGATTAAATATTAATTAAATCAAAGATAATTAGTTAACTAAATATAAATAAATAGAATATATGTCTCACTTGCTTTTGACTTTAGATTTATCCTTTGCTCACCATTTGTCCTACATAAATAAGTTTGCATGGATTAGTCAACAAGTGTTGAAAGAACAAATTTTATTACATGGGGAAGACCAATCATAGTGACATGATGAGATTCTCTTTTTTTCTTATATATACATATATATATTTTTCCCTTTGGCTAGCCATTACCGGTTTTCTATCCAAATCCCTTTTTGTAATGCATAGCCAGCCATCAAGCTAGTTTTTTGGGCATGCATTATCAATAGTGTCCCTAGAAGGATTTTCACTATTGATATGTGTGTGTGTTATTGTGTGTGTGTGTGTGTGTGTGTGTGTGTGTGTGTGTACAAGATCATCAAGGAGTAGGTTCTCTAGAAGAAGTAGAGTCCTTTAGAATAACTACTTGATTTAAAGTAGTTTCCATAAAAGAAGTAGAGTCTTTCAGAAAGGCTACTTGATATTTTACCTTTTGAACAAATTCTTATTTATTGAGAGGTTTATAATACAACATCAATCTACGTCCATTGACTAACAAAGCTCTTGTACTATCATCAATAGGTATTAGCTTAACAAAACCATTTTCAAAGACCTCCTCAATCTGATAAGGTCCCAACCACTTTGTTTATAGTTTTCCTTTAAAATATTGAAAATTGGAATCAAACAATAGTGCCCAATCTCCTTTCTAAAACTTTCATTGCTTGATCTATGAATCATGCCAAAATTTTCTTTGATGTTGTACCAATTCAGTTCTTTATAAAGCTTCCATCCTCATCTCATCAAGTTGATTAAGTTGTAAGAGTCTTTCTTTTTGTATTTCTTCTAATTCCATCCCTACTTCTATAATTATTTTCAAATTTTGTAATTCAAATTCAACAAAGAATAAGGGCTTCTTACCATAAACCAATTCAAAAGGTGAAAATCTAGTTATTGTTTTCTAAGTAGTATTATAGGCCCAAACAACTTCTGGTACCTTATCTACCCAATCCTTTCTACTAGAATTAACAACCTTGGTTAAAATAGTTTCTAGTTCTCTGATGGTGACTTCAACTTGCCCATTAGCCTATGGATGGTATGGAGATGTTTTTTTATGTTGAGTTTGATATACTTACATGAAGTGCTTTATCATGTTTGACATGAACTATAGTCCTTCATCTAATACTATCTCCCTTGGAGCACCAAATATTTTCATAATTTTGAAATATAAGAAATTAGCTACCATCTCTTCTCTTACATAAGTTAATACTTCCACTTCTTCCCACTTGGTCACATAGTCTATACATACTAGGAGATATTCTTTTCCTCTAGAAGGAGGATCCATAGGACCTATAAAATTAATTTCCCATTTTTCAAATGGTTCTAAAACTAATTGAGGATGAGGGTGCAGAGGCATCTCTATTGAAAGAGTAGGATATCCAATTCTTTGACAAGCATCACAGTGTCTAACCTATATTTTTACTTGCTAATGAAGGTGAGGCCAATAGTATCCTACTCCTAAGATTTTGTGTATGGTTCTTTGAGCTAAGTAATGACCTCCTCTTAGTTCATCATGACAAGATCTGATGGTATCATAAGCTTCAACATTTGCCACACACCTGTGACACACATGATTAGGTCCAAGTTTGAATAACATTTTGTTAATCCATTTAAAAGAAGAACTTTCTTTGATTAAAATTTTCTTTTATTTTTGTGAAAATTGTAGAGGAAACTTGCTTGTGGTGAGGTAATTGGCTATATCAAAAAACCATGGAGATTTTGATGAAATAAAAAATAGTTATTCATCTGGAAAGTCATCTTCCACTAGTTATTCCTCACCTGTAGTGTTCATTCTTGACAAGAAATCAGCAACCACATTAGACTTCCCTAATTTATCTATAATAGTAACATAAAATTCTTGCAAGAGAAACAACCATGTAATAATCCTACCTCCCACAATTGATTTGTTGGTAAGATATCTAATAGCTGAATGGTTTGTATAGACAAATACCTTGTAGCATATTATGTAGTGTCTAAATTTGTTAATTTCATAGACTATAGCTAGGAATTCCCTCTCAGTTATGGTGTAGTTTATTTCAATAGGTGTCATATTTTTTATAATATAATATATAGCATACATGTTATCCTCTTCATCCTTTTGTCCAAGGACTACTCCTATTGTTGTATTAGAAGCATCTATGTATATATGGAATGGTTGAGTCCAATCTGGTCCTCTCAATAATGGAGTAGTAACGAGTTTAGCTTTGATGGTCTCAAAAGCCTATTAGCAAATATCACTCCATTTGAATGTACTATCTTTTGTAAGCAAGGCAAACATAGGGGTAGCTATTTGTCTAAAATTATCTATGAAGCATCTGTAGTAACCAACATGTCCTAAAAAAATCTTAATTTTAGTTTTTTTTAATGGGAAGGGTAAGTTGGAGATTATTTCAACCTTCTTTAGATCTACTTGAATGCCTTTTGTAGAAATATGGTGTCCCATCACTATTCATTCATCCATCATCAACAAACATTTCTCATAACTCAAAGATAATTGATGTTATTCACATCTGATCAATACTCTTTCCAAATTGGTAAGAGCCCCTTCATAAGTTCCACTATGAATGGTGAAATCATCCATATATACTTCAACACAATCATTTGTAAGGTCAAAGAATATTGCTAGAACTATTCTTTAGAAGGTTACTAGAGCATTACAGAGTCCAAATGGGAGTACTTGGTAAGAAAAAGTTCCCCAAGGGTAGGTAAATGTGGTTTTATCTTGATCTTAAACTACCACTATTATCTAGTTATACCCAATAAACCCATCCAGTAAAGAAAAATATCTTTTTCCTGCCAAGTTGTCAAGAATTTGATCAATGAAAGGTAGAGTAAAATAATCTCTTATTGTTTCTTTATTTAGTTCTTTATAATCTACACATACCCTTAATTTTCCATTTTTCTTAGACACAATTACTAGGGGTGAAACCCACTAGCTATCTGAGATGGGGTAAATAAACCCAACTTCCAAATTTTTTTGGATCTCTATTTTGACTATCTCTTTTAATGTTGGGTTTATTCTTCTTTGTGGTTGTCTGACCAATTTGAAAGATTTCATGTAAATGTGATAAGTGCATATGCTTGGGTGAATTCCCTTCATGTCAGTATAATCCCAAGTAAAAGCCTTGGTATGTCTTTCCATTACTTTAAAGATTTTATCTTCCTCTTCATTTGTTAACCAACTATTGATGTTCAAAATCTTTCTAGGTAATACCATGATTGGTTTTGTGCCTAGGTAGTTGGATTCTATTTTCTTGAATTTACTAATCAATGAGTTTAGAGGACATGGATGAGGAAATAGCTTATGAAACATGGTTACATTATCAACAAACTCTTTTCTAAGAGGAATCAGTCTTGATAAAGAACAATGTAATGCATCTAAGAAATGAGTTTGTTATTATTTTACCAATTTCCACACACTTTCCTAAATCAATCCATGATCATATGGTGAGGAAAAAATAGAAGTAGAAGTGGAGGTTTCATAATATTCTATTTGACCCAAGAATCCTAAACTGAGGTAGTTCATAGTTTCTAGACTGGTAGAGTCTATAGATTCCAAACTACCAAAGTCCATAGCTTTCAGACTGGTAGAGTCCATAGCTTTCAGACTGGTAGAGTCTGTAGATTTTGGGTATATTTCTCCATTCAATTCTTCCAGGTATTTTTTAACTATTATCATAGCTAAGGAGGAAATATTGTTTGATGTGTTGTTTGATTCATTCACCCAAAGTTATTGTATGTGATTTGTTAATGGTTTTACAAGAGGATACAAAGAGATGCATTTGGATTTTAACCCATTATAAATGGTCATGTCTCCTAACTTACAATCAATTAATACTACTACAGTAGCCAACCATGGTCTATCTAAGATTATGGGATATCCTAGATTCTTTGTTTTAGGTTGCAAGACCATGAAATCTACTAGATATTCCCAAGACTCTATTAGTACTTCAACATTTTCTATAGTCCCTTTTGGTTTAGTTATAGATTGGTCTGCTATTTGAATAATGGTAGTTTTGGATTGCATTCTCATAAGAGATAATGTATGGAGAGTATCAATTGTCATAACATTAATTGTTTCTCCCAAATCTACCAAGATGTTAAGAATTTATTTACCTCCGATTATGACTATGATCATTGGCCTTCCTAGATCTGTATATTCTGGAACTGATAGTTTTCTTGCTAATAAATCAACAACTTTTCCATCAACATGAATGGTTGCTAGATATTTTTCTTTCCTCTTAGATGTCTTAATACAAAGGTTTTTGATGATCTTATTCAATTCAAGTATATCCCTAATAGCTTGTAGTAGGGGTACCTCAATATTGATCTTTTGCAACTCATAGACCAAGTTTGATTCTGATTTAATATCAATTTCTTTTAATATTTCAATAAAAGGAACTATTGGTGTATTAGTGTTTTCTTTGTTTTCTTCAGGGTTCATTTTGATTTTGGCTTCTCTAGTGTTTAATTGAGATGATTCTATTTTTTCTTTTTCATTAGGTATCTTAGAAATGAGAATTAGAAGCTTTTGTATAGTTTTCCTTGATCTTAAATGTATGTTCAAGCAATCAATAGCTCCAACATATATTGTCTCTTCCTTTTCGTTAACATAAATATGTGATGGTTGTTTATTTTTTAGATTTGTTATTGGTTGTGAAGGCATTAAAGGTTGACTGATTTGTCCTTATTGTTGAATAACTAGGGGTGGCATTATAGTTTGCTATTGAAGTTGTCTTCTTGGTTGGGTGAATTGTTGTTATGGGTTCCAGTATGGATTCCATTATTGATATTGTTATGGCATCCATTTCTACCATGATACCCATTATTGTTGTGGTTATGGCACCATCCATGGGGGTGTTGGCATCCAATTTTGTCCTACCCATGGATTTTGGATTGATGGAATTTGAGGTTAATTCCAAAATGGTGAAGGAACTGAAACATTCCATGGTGCCATCCATAGATTAACTAGGTTTCTTGCATTAAACTATACTTGAGCATAGTTTTATGGGGCAAATTTTTGTCTCTGGATATAATTTACTTCTTCAATAGACTAGACTTATGTTTTCATTTGATTTTTAAAAATAGGTAGAAGGGTGCAATGTTTGGTATCATGATTTATTACATCATAGATCCCACATGATGAAATATTATTTTTATCTAAGGGGTAGAATCTAAGGGCATGTTTCTATCTACACTTAGGATAATAGATTGCTAAGGGTTCTATTGCATTTGCCTTAGCTTGAAGGCCATCTAAAGTACTATTTAGTGTAACTAGAATATCCATCTTTAAATTAGAAAATTCTTCCATTAGCTTACCCACTTCATTATATTTCCTAAACCTTCCTCTCCTAATTCTAGGTTTTGTTCAAGAGTAGTTAGTTGGTACAAAGCTCAAAAATCTGATTGAAAGCCAACTTATTTATATCTCCACCTCCCATTAGATGTAAGGAATCTCTAGTATCTTCATCCAACCCTTTTAAGAAAACCAATTTCTAAACTTCTTCAGTTAGTGGATAATTTCTTCTTTTATGAGTGAACATGAATCTATCCAGGTAATCCTCTAAAGATTCATCCTCATTCTATTTGATTTTGAAGAAATCCTCTTTTCTTTCTTGCACTCAGTAGTAATCTTGATAGTTGTTTAAGAATTCTATCTCAATGTCATCCCATGTTTTAATAGAATCACTAGGTAAACCCATGAACCATCTTTAAGTGTAGAAGGAAATAGTTTTAATTTCTAGTTATCTATTATGTAATCATAGGTTTGACATAGAACCTTAAACTCAAACAAGAATTGATTAGGATCTTCTATAGATCTTCCCTAGAAATTTGGTAGATTAGCTGGTGAAATATTTTTCATGGGGGTTTGATCATTAGGATCTGCAACATTAGGAAAGGAAAAAGTCCTTATTTGTGCAAGTTGTTAATTTTTTGGATTTTGTTGGAGATTCATATTTTCTTCTTCTGATGATGTTTCAAATCTAGGATTATCTTTGTCAAGGATGCGAAACACTATTTATGCGGAAATAACCAGATTCACCAAGTAACTAGAATTCAGAATAACACAGATATGAGAGACAATACACAACTTGTTAACACTTTATACAAAAAAGAATACAATAAAGAAGATGCCACTTCTTCTCCACCACCTTACAGATGATGTTTCAAATCTAGGATTATCTTCCCATTAAATATTTGTGGTATCAGTTATGGGTTGTTCAAAGTTCTCAAAATTTTCTTCAAACATGGTTCTGCACACCTATGAACCTTGACCTTGCACACACATACACCTGTAGATCAACGATCTTACTTACCATGTAGATTTAATCTACACCCTGAAGAACCCTTGTCCTTGCCTCACCAAGTCCTTATGATTCTCCAACCAGTACCAAGCTTGGCACTGATAGGGAACTAGGAGGAGCACCCTTACTCTTCACAACAGAATTTGCTCAACTTAGAACCTACAAGAGATTGATCTTAATAAATTTGTCCTATGGGGCTATCTTGTGGCAATGGCCTAGTTTCTATCCAAGTTTCTAAAGATTCTTGTAGATTCAGCAACCTCCTCTCCTGTTTACATCAGTGAAGTAGCTCCACAACCTAACAATCTCATAGACTTTTAGTTTATTACTTAGAGATGTTGAAGGAGTTTCAACTTGTGTTCTTGGTGGGAATTTTGGGATGAATAATCTTTTAGAGTCTCTAGGATGGTACATAATTTTTTTTTTTTTTTTTCCTCATGACATGACACTGAACTAATTTTTAGGTTTTTAAATTTATTTGTTATTTGTCACCTAGACCAATAATTATTACCCTAATAACACCTTGTTCCCTGGAAACATCACCAAAAATGATGAGTGTCATTCAACTCCTCATTTAATATCCCTGCCTAGCTCCCACCTGTTTCCTAGATCCTTCCTGCTCTATAATCAGCAACACGTATGAAGAAGAGGAACAATGGGTGTTTGAGACTTCTGTCCAAAAATTTGTTACAGTGACCCTCGGCCACCCCATGTCTTATTAATTAGGGCTGATGTCCAAATCTGTCTACATACTGTAAGGTGTCTACACATGATGGTGTCTGTTCGATTCTACCAATGCCGGTACCTGTGTTCACTTGACTTTTTACCCGTGAGCTGGGGGTGTCTTGAAGTATCCAGCCTGGCCATCTCCTCCAAGAACACCAAGGCTTTCCAGTTCTTAAGCCTGTCTAATCTGTCTTCTGCTTAAGAACATGCATCTCCTTCCTGACTAATGACCAAGCCTACGAAGCCACGTCTCTGCAATAGAAGAAGAATCAGTAATATAACAAGTAGATAAAGTATACCTATTTACCACCAGCTAATTCAAGTGCTAACTGTGAGAGTTCTTGTGCATCTTTAATTTTCTAAAGAAATTAAAATCTTCATGTGCAACTATTGTAATCAACTAAATCCACTCTTTTTTTTCAAAGTAAAATCACACTCCTATTTACATTTGGAACTCCCACTCGATCAATGTTTAACTGATGAAAAACACAAAACTTGCTTCCTGCAAATTTTCTTACACATGTTTGAAGCACACAATTGATTACCAAATAGTAAAAGATTCAAATACACTAGAATTGCTAACAGAAAGGATAATGAATTTGGAATAAGGATGCCATGACTTTTCAAGAACTATGAATTTATTTTGATTTTTTGCAATAACCTGCACTTCAATAGAATTATGGAAGAACTCCCTTGCTCTATGCAAACAAGTTAGCAATGATCTATGAAATTAGTTATAACAAAGAGATAATGATAACATGTAACATCTAGGTATCATGACAACCAGTAATTCCTAGTTCTAAGGAGAGTGGGCCCTTGCATCTAATTACTCTTATGACTCAATCATGAACAAAGCTAACTACCCATAATTAGCTCACAGTCAAACCATACAATCAATTCGGTCCCTATTAAGTGATAATCGGCCGATATAATGACCGACATGATTACAATCTATTTGCTAACCTGTAATATGCTTGTACATCATGAAGCTTTCATAATAATCTATTAAATATTTGTGGTATCAGTTATGGGTTGTTCAAAGTTCTCAAAAGTTATGGATTTTTGAAATGCTTCTTCTAAGTCTGGATTTTAAAGAATATCTTCCTGCAAGAGATTGATCTTAATAAATTTGTCCTATGGGGCTATCTTGTGGCAATAGTTTCTATCCAAGTTTCTAAAGATTCTTGTAGATAGGTTTCACAACTTAGAGATGTTGAAGGAGTTTCAACTTGTGTTCTTGGTGGGAATTATGAATAATATTTTAAGTCTCTAGGATGGTACAAAATTGTGATTTTAAGGTTTTTAAATTTATTTGTTATTTGTCACCTAGACCAATAATTATTACCCTAATAACACCTTGTTCCCTAGAAACATCACCAAAAATGATGAGTGTCATTCAACTCCTCATTTAATCAATGTTCAATTAATGTCTTATTAATTAGGGCTGATGTCCAAAGCTGATAAGGTGTAGGATGGTAGATCTAGAAGTCTACTTGTGGGGGTGTTTGATGGTCTTATTCTAACTTTCCTAATGAAATAAATGTGTCTTAAACTAATTGATTCAATTTTTTCTAAAAAAGAAAATAGATATTTAATCATCCACTCTTTTTCTTGAAAGTAAAATCACACTCCTATTTACACTTGCATGGAAATGGAGATGTTTAACTTGAAAAGGAATTTTTCTTCACATGTTTGTTGTAAAAGAAAACACACTTTGCTTAGAAAGGAAATGACTTTGGAATAAGGAAATGACTTTTGAACTATGAATTTATTTTGATTTTTTATGAATGAATGTAAACATTAGCAAGATTATGATTAGTTATAACAAAGAGATAATGGTATCATACATAATTCCTATTCTAAGGAGAGTGGGCCCTTGCTCCTCTTAGACTCAAGAACAAAGATTAATCAATGGATAATTCATAAAACTAAAATGATTACAATCTATTTGAAACCTATAATATGCTTGTACATATCTTTCATCTATTATCTTTCAATACCAAAATCTTACATTTTATAATAATACAATCAACTCAAAATAAGATGAAAAGAGATAGTATTTCTTGGTTGATCCACTCATCCAAAGATATGAGATTAGTTTCCAAGAGATCCAATTATTTTTATGAAATAGATATACTATCCTATAATAGTCCTAAAATCCAAATATATACAACTTTATTAAAAGCAAATTGTACAAAATAGCAGGTGAGTATTTTCCTCATTTGACTATAGTAGAATGATTATCTCTTATCTTATCTAGTTTCCAGCTTCAACATTTGTAGATTTTTATTTAAAAAATCCATAGAATTGACCCTACAGGTTGATATGAATGAGCTTTTGGAGTCCATAGAAATACCCCTGTGGAGTCTGTAGAAACAAGCCTATGGAGTATGTAGAATCAAGCCTATAGAGTCCATAGAAACAAGCCTATGCCATCCTACAAAATTATTCCATTCATGATGATTTATTATGGTTTCATGTTGGTCCTCCCATGTACTCATATGAACACATGTGTCTCAAAAGCATAAAAAATGGACCTATAGAGTCTGTAGATTAATTTTATGTGAGTTTGTAGTTCTTATGGATAGAGATAAAAATCAAACTTTCACTATACATCACCTGTGTCTTCTTCCTAATCATTTTTCACAACAAAAATCACTAAAAAATGATATGTATTAGATATTAATGACAAAGTAAAGGTTTAGTCTTTAATTCAATATAAATAAGACAAGTGTCTACTTTCCATGTAATAGCTATCTAACAATCTATGATTTGCATAAGATAATATCCTTCGAGAGATGACTTGAGGGAAATAATATGTCGATAATGAGACATATTTTGAGCTCATCAGTTAGGGCCTCCAAAATATTGGACTTCACATCAGTTATTTTGAGAACTTTTCAGAATCCCTACATGACCATTTGAAGATGTAAAAAATTTATAAAACCATATCTAAATAGATAGATCTATATGTGGTTAAATTATGCTATTGAAGATGGTTATTTTGGCACAAAAAATATCTCAAATAGAGTTCTGAATAAAAAATTATGCCCTTCAAAATTTTAGACTCTCCATCATTTATTTTCATAGCTTTTCAAATGCCATACACGACCATATGAGTTTGTGAATTTTTTTGAAAGCATCCCTAAATGGGTAAAGTTATTTATGGCTGAATTGAAATTTCTGAGATGGTCATTTTTCATGCAAGTGAGAGTGTTACAAATCAATATTTATGGCCTCTATAATATTGGACTCTACATCATTCATTTTTAGAACTTTTTATAGGTAATACATGAACATATTTGGATCATAAAGGTTTTTAAAACATCCTGAAATGTACCAATCTATTTTTCTTGTGTTGCATTTTTTGAGATGGTTGTTTTGGCACAAATGAGAGCTCAAATAGAGTTATGGGTCAAAATTTATGGCCTTCAAAAATTTAGGCTCTGTATCATTTATTTTTTAAAATGTTTCAGAGGCCACATGACCATATAAGGGCTTGAAATTTTTTTAAAACATCATTGAATAGATAGATATATTTATGAATAAATTTTACTTTCTAATATGATAATTTTAGTGCAAATGATATCTCAGACAAAGTTACAAATCAAAATTTATGGCATTTGGAAGTCTAGACTCCACATCATTTTTTTTTACAAATTTTCAAATGCTATACATAACCACATAATGGTCATAAAATTTATTAAAACATTCTTAATTGATGGATACATATATGGATGAATTTTAATTTTTGAGACAGTCATTTTGTCATAAATGAGAGCTCAAATAGAATTAAGTATCAAAACTTATGGCCTCTAAAAGTTTGGTCTCCATATAATTTATTATTAGAAATTTTTAGAGGCCATACATGACCATATGAGGGTCAAAAAAGTTTTAAAAACATTCCTAAATGGATATAAACATTTATGGCTGAATTTTACTTTTTGATACGATAGCTTTTTTGCAAATGAGAGCTCAAATGAAGTTACAAATCAAAAGTTATGGCCTCCATAAGTTTGAACTCTAAATTATTTGTTCTAAGAACTTTTCAAAGGCCATACCTAATAATCTAATGGTTTGAAAAGTTATAAAAACATCCCTAAATGGATACATCTATTTATTGTTAAATTATACTTTTTGAGACCATGGCTGAAATAGATTAAAATTTATGGCCTCTGAAAGTTTTAAACTTTTTGAATCTACATCATTTATTTTTAGAATTTTAGAATCTATAAGTGACCATATAAAGGTCATGTAAGTTCTAAAATTATTCCTTAATGGATAGATCTATTTATTGTTGAATTGTACTTTATGAGATGATCATTTTGGTGTAAATGAGATATCAAATAGAGTTATAAATCAAAATTTATGGCCTCCATAAATTTTAACTCTGCATAATTTGTTTTTAGAACATTTGAGAGGCTATACATGACCATATAAAGGTTATAAAGGTTATGAAAACATACTAAATGGATAGATTTTTTATGGATAAATTATAATTTTTGAGATGATGGTTTTAGTGCAAATGAGAGCTCAAACAAAGTTATGGATTTCAAAAGTTTGGTCTCTGAATCATTTATTTTCAAAACTTTTTATAATATATATTGACTATCTAAGGGTCTAACAAGTTTTAAAACATATTTAAATGGATAGTGATATTTATATCTAAATTATACTTTCTAAAAAATTTATTTTGGCACAAATGAGAGATCAAATAGAGTTATGAATCAAAATTTATGTCCTTTAGAAGGTTGAACTCTATATCATTTATTTTCATAACTTTTTAGAGGCCATACATGACCATATGAGGGTCTAAAAAGTTTTTAAAACATCATTAAATGGATATATATTTTTGTATCCAAATTAAAAATTTTGAGATGGTAATTTTGGTATAAAAGAGATCTCAAACAAAGTTATAGATTAACAGTTATGGCCTCCATAAGTTTGAACTATACACCATATGTTTTTAGATATTTTTAGAGGCCATACCTCCTCATATGAAGGTCTAGAAAGTTTTGAAAACAACCCTAAATGGATAAAGTTATTTATGGGTGAATTACAATTTTTGATACAATCATTATTTGCAAATGAGAGCTCAAATGGAGTTAGAGATTAAAATTTAAACTTTTCAAAGACCATACATGACCATTTGAGGGTTGTAATTTTTTTTTAAACATCCCTAAATGGATAAAATTATCTATGTATGAATTATAATATTTGAGATGGTCATTTTTATATAAAATAGATCTCAAATAGAATTATAGATTAAAATGTATGGCCTCTAAAAGTTTGGAATCCACATCATTTATTTTTCATAAATTTCAAAGGCCATACATGACAATATAAGGGTTTTAAATATTCTAAAAACATATCTAACTAGATAGTGCTATTTATAGGTAAATTGTCTTTTTTGGCATGATTGTTTTAGTGTAAATTGGAGCTTAAACAAAGTTATGAATCAAAATTTATAGCCTCCAAAATTTTAGACTTTGCATCATTTGCTTTCATAAATTTTTGAAGTCTATACATGACCATATGAGGGTCAAAAAATATTTGAAAACATACCTAAACAAATAGATCTATTTATGGCTAAATTAAACATTCTGAGATAGTCATTTTGGTAAAAATAAGAGCTCAAACAGAGTTATGGATTATTAGTTATGCATTCTAAAAGTTTGGAATCTACATCATTTATTTTATAAAATATACATCATTTGGCATAAATTTTAGATTCTACATCATTTATTTTTAGAGGCCATACATGACCATATGAGGGTCTAATTTTTTTTGAAAACATTCCTAAATGGATAGAGTTATCTTCAATTGAATTTTAATTTTTGAGATTATCATTATAACATAAATGAGATCTCAAAATGAGTTACGGATCAAATGTTATGGCCTCTAGATGTTTACACTCTGATGGGTATCATCTATATCTTCATGTAACCAACTTTTCTATTGATTTCATTCAAATTAGGGGCAATGTCCAAAGCTATGTAAAATAAAGTTTATGGTTTTAGGTCTTACAAAAATGGTTTGGGGGTGTTGATATTCTAAGTGTTTTATCTTAATCTAATCTAATTCAAAAAGACTTGCTTTTGAAATAAGGAATCACATATGCAACATTAAAACACTATGTGCTAGAAATGAAAGTAATATAACTTGCTAAAATAAACACTATATTGAAGGTAAACACACTACTGAAAGATAAACACACTTGTTAAAAGATAAACACATTGTTGAAAAGATAAACACACTGATGGAAAGAAAACAAAATACTTTGCATTATTGAATTTAATCTTTGATCTTAAAGATAATTCCCTACAAGCTATAAAACTAAAATACACTTGTAATTAGTAAAAACTATATACACACATAAAATACCATACAAAGCACATTTTTTATTCTTGAAGAGAGTGATCCCTTTTTTTCCTAGATCTATATCCACTAAGAATAATCTAATAATACCTTCATATATCTATTATATTTATTGCCTTATAAAATACTATTGATTACATATATATGCAAGTTTAGGATCTAGACTAGGAGAGTCCATAAAAACCATAAAAACTCTAGTAGAGTTCATAGAATTATTTGTGAAAGTCTGAAAGGGTCTATAGTGGCATGCTTTATGGATATTTGATACTGAGGAAGTCTATATCAAGGCTAACAAGCTAATAAGGATGATATAATGATTAAGTCGAGGGTGGAATCTAGTCTGAATGATTTGTTAACTATGGATTGGGTGAGTCCATAGCTGTTGGGTGAGTTTGTAGCTATAGACTAGATGATTCTATAGCTAATGGGTAAGTCCATAAATAAATTTATAGTAGACTAGATGAGATGGTAGCATGCTAGATGAGTTTGTATCTCACCAAATATAAAGACATTTCATACGGGTTGCCTTAGAAGATCATCAAAATGGTATTTATTCTCTAGAGTGATTTATTATATGTATATAGACAAAATTGGGAAACTAAACATGTAATGAGTTATAATAAAATGATAAAATTAGTAACTTAAGACATTAATTGCATTAAATAAGATAAAACATCTATTTACTACATTAGGATTAAATACAATCCAAAGATCCTTTTAATGTTCAATCTAAAGGAGTGATAATTGAAGGAAAATTAAGAAAGTTGATGGTAAAAAAGAGTCATATTTTAGAGTCATCATTTACCCCACACTTTACCTTTTTCAAGTCCATTTAAAAACTCTTCTACTTCATAAATATGAATTTTATCTTCTATATGTTGGTTGAGGTCATACACATTGAATTCATCAGCTCAATTATTATCCTGTGTACTAGTCAATTATGATAGATTTGAAAAATCTATTTCTAGATCTAAAACTAATATTTTGCTTATGGATCCCATTTGTGCCATGGTGGAATATGAATAAAGAGAAGTGGATGTATAAATATCATACCTACCCACATTTTCTCTCCTCTTGAATTGATGGCATCAATAATCATGTCCATTATGGCTTATGATCTCTAGACGCTCCATCTTAAATTAGTTGGAGACATGACTTAGCTTATCTTTAGTGAGATTATTAGTGTATCCCAATGCCTAATATTGGATGTAAATACAATGTCAAAATGTTATCTAGTCTATAAATCAAAAGAGAAAATGTAATTATATAAAACTTGAAAATAATGATCCTTGATTTTCTAATTTAGCAAATAGGTATATCTAAAGTTGATCAGTAACATTATTGCACTATCAAAATTAGGTTTGATAAATAGTCATATGGTATTTTATTTTTCTAAATACTCTTCATATCTAGCCTTCTATGCTATTTGATTTTTATAAGTGGAGAGAAAAGCTCTCAGCTGGACTTATCCCACATAAATTGATCATGAATTTATTATAATCCCTTATTATTATGTTACACAAGTAAAATTCACATAATACATCTTATTTCTCTAGGGTAGAATCCTTAAAGATATTAAAACACACAAGGGGACCATAAATGTTATAGGGTAGATCACATGACATTTTGAGTAACTTCCACCTATATAAATTCTCATTTAGATACATATTTTAGGAAGGGGAAGGAGTTCTAAAGGCCAGAAGATGTTCCCCTATTTGACAAGAAACTTGAAAATTGACTTCAACTTTCTAGATTTGTTGATTTTCTTTCTTTACATCTTCCTTTAATGTCTTATTTTCATTTTATAAAGTTCTATTTTATTTATTGAGTTCTTTTAACTCAAAACACACTTGATTCTATTTGTTTAGATAATCAGAATTAGAGATAATGTTTTTGCAAGCTGGTGAATTGAATGTCTAGAAGAAGATGAAGCTTGTTCAAAAATTTGTTAGAGAATCAAGGTTTGTTGATGAGAGTTATAAACTTGATGTTTTAACAATAATTTTTTTCTTCCAACTCAATGATATATATCCTAGAGTCTACCATCTCCACATCAAATTGAGTGAATTTTTCCTCAATCATATTGATTTCAATAATATGATCCAGAGATTTATTATTAAAACTATCTAATCCTCGACTTAAAGAAGAATTCATAAGGTCCTTAAGTTTTAATTAAGCTAGGAGGTTAGCAGTATCTACAACTTGTTGTCTTATGATGGTCACAACTTTTGAAAGTGCAAGAGTGAGTTATAGTTTTGGATCCTCTTTAGTACTAGAAGATTTTTCTTCTTAAGAGACTCTAATGCCCTTTCCTTTGTCTAGTATAATTATACTATCATGATTTGTAGAGGAGGGAGAGACTATTAATTATTTTACTAAAATTACTTATATCAGTATGTTTTCTTCCTCAATGTCTTTCTCAATAAGAACTTCTAATGATTCAAGAATTATTGTTGTAATTGGTTCTTCCTGGAGTTTTGTTGTGTCTATTATTATTGTTAGATAAAAATGGGGGTTTTTTCATAGGCTATCAAGGGCTATAACTACCTCTATATCTTCATCATCATATGATATGATTAACTTTATTCACCTCTTTTTAGTTTGCACATGAGAACTAGGTTCCTTTAAAAGATTATTCTTTTTTGCTTCTGATTGTGGAGCACCAGATGTTTCAAGTGTCTATGTTGTGTTTTCTAAATGAATGTATTTAGCCTTAAGGGTCAAATGAGTTTTTGAATCCGTGGGTCTTAATTTTCTTTTAGCTATAATCTTTTGATAACTCTGTTCAACCATAGGTGTGGCCTATGATCTGGTTTATCTCCTTTTAATAAATGAAATCCTAACCCTAGAAAAGGAAGATTCTATTTTTTTGGGTATTTTTAGAGGCTTTTAGAAGAGGTACTAAAGGCTAATTGTTTATAGCTTTAAAAAATGTTTTTCATGTTGCTTGACTTTATTATATAGAATGATATTGTATAATCAAGTGAATGAGGCCATGGTGGTGAGTTGGAGATGATGTGTTGGTAGCCAAAAATTGAATGGATCCATATAGGTATAGTGGTAGATTGAATCTATGTTGAGTTTATTATTATCTATATTTGATGTGAAGGATGATCCTCATGGATTCATAACCCAAGACACTACGTTGCCCTTCATTCATAAAATATTTCATGATCCAAAAAATAATAGACCTCTAGGGTTCTGGTAGGGTTTCCCTACTAATTCATTTTGTATTTCCTTAGTAATCATGTATACATGCTATAGATAGTTGTTAAGTACCATTAAATTGTGTAATATACTCATAAAAATGGGTTATTCCCAATAATATTTTACATTTTATTAGTAATTTGACCTATCAAGGCCAAATTACTACCCCTATAATACAAAACCTTCATAAATCTAGTCAATAACCCTTTACAACTAGTCAAACTAGTGAGTTATGGCCTAAAAGCACAAATTTTGGTCAAAAATGGAATAAAAAATTGGTCATTATCATTTCAAAAAAAGGATTTTAACATATTCAAAAATATGACTTTAGCTTAAGTCTAGAGTTTTAAATCTTTAAAAAAATGTTTTCATATGTTTTTAAGCCAAAAAAGCCTCAAATTAAAGGGTAACATTAGACTCTTTTCCTTCATTTATCAAGCAAAAGTATGGATTCCATACATCCAAGGTAGGGGATATCAATATCAGGCCATCACATAGCTCCATTCAGAATTTCATGGCACTTTGAAGACCTATAGGACAAAAACCATTCCTCTCCAAGCACTTTTCTTATTTGCATAAAGATATTTGCTTGTAGGTTTTCTTACGGTATGATTTATTGGAGAAGAGTGAAGGTCTCAATTTTGGGGTGGAAAAACTAGACTCAAAGGGATTAATCATGGATCAAGTGTTTCTTTAATTGGATTCATCATGATCATGAACCATCTAGTTGAATATAGGCCAATTTTTGAATCCCTACAACTAAAAAGGCAACAAATTTTCTTTAATTTCTCTTCACTTGGGTAGAGTTTCATGAAAATTCAATCTATTCTAGAATTTTGGGAACTTAATATACTATCCATGGTCTCATTTATTTATTATTCAATAAATTCAAGGTCTAACAAAGCTAATCAAATATACAGTATAAAATTCTTGCAAGGAGAAGTATGGTAATGGAAGGAGGTGGCCTCATTTTTTCTTAATTTCATATTTACATGGGTTTTCATTATGTTTTTAATGTTTTAAATTAATTTCTCAAATAAATCCTCTAATAAATCCATTACTAAGGCTATTTTCATGCTCCCATGTCTCTTAAGGCGCCTCAGGAGGCCTAGTTTAGCATTATTTTAGGAATTTTTGCATATTTTAAGGTTTTTAAAGAAAACTATGTTTCATATTTACCCCATTTCCCTCCTCCAATGGATTGCAAATTCATGTGATGTGCCAATGATTAGTTTGTGTTTTCATATAAACCATTTGGTAGTCTTTGGCATACTCCTTCATGCTTCTTTCCAACACCATCCATTCATCCCCATTTCACTATCATACACAACCATTTCACTATGTTTTATACTTTTTTCCCATCCCCCCTTCATGTTTTTCATCATCTCTTTTCATACCACCCTCACATCATCTCCATTCAATGTTACCATCGTAATGGGAGTGTAAAGCCAAAAGGTTGACAAGAGACATCATCAAAGCATGATCAAAGGGGTATTAGCCAATCAAGCATCATAACACAGTCAAAATGAACATCTATAGTAGGGTAATAATCAAGTGTGGTCATATGGATGTTGAGGATTCAAAGTGAAAGAAACCTTATTCAAGTTTTAATGAAATCATATATCTATGATCACGAGATAGTATGAGGAGAAAACTATAATGGAGGTGATAGAAGGTAGATTTGGACCTTGAGTTTTGGCACAAGTTTATTATGACCACCTACATCCAAAGTTAAAATGGAGTTTCCACATTACCTATCTACTATTCCCATTGATACTAATGCACATTTTCAATAATTCAAGTGTCAATTCCAGCATATTTGGTTCAAAGGGTGTTGACTAGTCCTTACTAGTTAGTTACATGTCATCTCATGCAAGAAGGTTTCCTTCATGTTACACTTTACCTCCAACTCACTTTGAATGAAATAAAGACCAAGATTGGCATAGATTTTCATACAAGAGGTTTTGAAAACTCATCAAGGGCCCACCACCTTCTTTTTTAGGCTAAGATTGAGGATCATGCATGTTTTAAGGAGTTTGAAGATATTTTAAGGACTTGATTTAATATTGTAAATGGATGATGTCTTGAGTTAACTAAATCAAGACTAATCCTTGTGTCCATTCTATGCCACTTTGGCTAGAGTCTTTCCTTTTAATATATAAGTAGGTTTTTTATCCATTTTTTAATAAGATATCCCTCTCTTAGCATGACCAAAATCTACTTAGATTGAGTTTTGTAACCTTTTTAGATAAATAAAATGATTGTTTTAAATTCCATTATGTTGGTATAGTGTGTAATATCAATTTGATTTGCATATGTGGTAGAAATGTTTCCTTTGTCAAGTCCTGATTCTCACCTAAATACTAGTTTCTTAGATTATGTAGGTCATGTTCAGTGCTTGATTTCTTTTTGTTAAGATTATAGTGGATATAAGTGGCTAGTTAGTGCCTTGAATTAGGCCTATTCCATCATTTCCCTCAATATTTCATCACCAGATAAAAACTTCTACATAAAATACTGGTGCATATGGGATATTTAGAGTTGTATATTTAGTATTTACTTGTCTAATTAGTGTTTTAAGATCTAAAATAGAGTGAATAAACTAGAAATATAGGTGTATCACCAATAGTAAAGTAGGATTTACCTTTCAGTTTCCTTTCCCCCCTTTTTATCCCAATAATCAGTAGTTTAATAAGTAGTACAAAGTGATACATCAAAGGAGCTAACCTCAATAAAATATAGAGGTTTGGTCTAAGTTATAGGTGTCCCACACCTTAGATTATCCCAATTTTAGTCTAGGTGTGAATGTTTCAGAACCAAATCTATCAAGCCTTCAAGCAGGGTGTTATCAAGGTAGCCAATAGTTTTGGCATGCTTAGTGGGACACTATTTTAACCATTAGATGAAAATTTTACAACACATTCATCTTCAAATAAAATTTTTATTACTCTTATGGACCTTATCTCAAGGTAAAAGGTACACTATTTTTCATAATTTTATTCATCTTCCTAATTTTCTAGGCCATAGTAGCCTATAGAGAAGAATTATGTCATTCTTCTCCTTACCAATAATTCTAGTATGATCCTCATGACTCATATCAATCCTATCATGAGGTATATTATCCATATGATGAATGTATAGAGCCTTATAAATAATATGAAATATCATACCAGTCCTATAACCACTCTCATGAGTTTTTTTATCCTACTGATCATCCCAATCAAGTCCCAAATCAATCCATCTCAAGCTTCAAGAAAACTCTATTTGGAAATGAGAAAGATATGATAAGTATAGACACTAGAAATATCTATCATGAGAATATTTCCAAGTATGAAATTTAGAGTATGCGAGCAAATTTGTAGTGGGCTAAATAGGTATGTGCAACTTTCATAAGGCAAGGTCACTCAAAGTTTATTTTTGATATTTTAGACATTGGTAGTCTAATAGTAAGAATTAAAGATAGGCCAGTGGTTTATGATAAACCCTAGGGTCATCATAGTCAATAGTATGTTCCCATAAAGCTACCCTTTTCCCTTTATGATTAGCAAACTAATGTTTATCATAGCCCTCAAGAGTCAATCCAAACCTTGCCTAGCTTTCCTACTTGGAAGTCTATCCAAGAGAGGTCTCAAAAAGTTGAAGAAGTTTGTTATAAAAAAATCTAATTTTTATATTACAGAGACCATAAAGGAGCCTATATCTTAAAATTTGTATGAAGAAATTTCCAGTGATTCAATTCATGATTTTGAGGCTAATTTAGCCAAGAAAATTGAGCTTGCAAATCAGCATCTTCATTATTCAATGGTAGATACAAAAGTAACACAATAGAAAATTATTTCTTTCACACCCATGGCTGTAAAAAGTATAGAAGAAGAGGTTCATAAACCCATGTTCATGACTTGGAATCATATATAGGAGTATAGAGAAAAAGAAGAACATTCAAGAATAAGCTAAGATGCTAAAGTCAAGATCCAATAGGAGATCTTTCAGCCTCCAATCCTCTCTCCTCAAAAGCCAAAGTCCTTTACTTCATGGAAATACATTCAAAAAATAGTGTAGTGAAGAGAGGAGATGAAGGTGATCCAAGAAGATCAACCTCATCAGCAAAATTAGGTATCTATGGTTACTTCTATATACCTTTTACATCTTATTGAATACTTTCTAGGATCTACCATGTCAAACCTAGAGAAAGAGCCTATTCTTTTTGAATAAAAAGAGGAAGCTTCATCTGAGGTAGATTAAGCTGAAATAATGTTGCATGATCATAAGGAGTACATCATCATTGACACACTCAGTCTCAAGAAAGGGACTGATTCAATATCACAAGTTATGAAAAAAGGTGAAGTTGTTATTAAGATGCTACAAGTAAATGATGAAATTAAAGAGGAAGACACTATAATTGTTCAATTAGAATGTGTTTTACATGAACTCATTGATCCAATAATAGCTACCATCTATCATGAAGAGAAGACACTTGAATAAGATGAGATCCATGAAGAAGATGAGATGCCATTCTTTATATAATATGAAGATGAATCAAGTACAATAGATCAAGAACCTTCATATGAATCCATCCAAAAGTTATAAATTTGTGATAAACATGTTTCAAATGGTAATTATATTGATTAATTTCATGTCCTTTCAGTTGATCATGATGAACAATCCTTTTGGGATGACTTCGAAAGTTTTTGTGCAAAGTTTGATAGTCCATCTCCACATCATATGGAGATTGAATAATTTTATATAATAAGTACTATTATATCTATTCATTAGGAATAAATTAAATAATTGTAGCTAATTCTAAATACTTATCAAGAATATGAAGACTTTAATAAAGTACTACCTCAAATAGAGCCTAATTAAAACATCAATTCAAGTATACTAGTTGAATTGCCAATACAATCATTGAATGAGAATGTGTAAAATCATAATTAGCCTATGAATGAGGTAAATTTATCATTATTAATGAAATAAATAAGAATATTGGAGGAAGATGATTGGATTTTGGATCCATATCTTCAATCTATGCATCTAAGAATATAATTTAGAGGTTTAGCTACATCTTCAAGAAGACATGAATATCCAAGTTATCCTATCTACAAGAAGATGCCATCAAAAGGAATAAATCATGTTTCAAGGTTATATGGTGGACCAAATATATTTCCATTTGATCCTAAAGGAAATCTTGTCAATTTAGGTTAGTTGTTCTAGGTTGGTTTTGTTTCAATAAGTGAGTAGCATAAGCAACAATCTACTTCCCTTTCATTATTTCCCTATTTTCCTAAGATTAGTTGTCATTGATTTATAGTTTAGTTTTATTTTCCCTTCAATCTTGTTGTGTCATAATCAAAAAAGGTATTACAAAGCCCAAAAGAGTCTCTTTCCTAGTGAATAAGGTCATCTAGTCAAAGTTGTTATGCTACAATTTGCCAATGTCACATATAATCTAGTGAGTTATTTTGACCAACATGCTGGTCAAACCCTAAAATTCACTAAAAATGTTAGTAATTTGACCTTTCTAGGCCAAATTACTACCCCTATAATACAAAAAATTCCTAAATATGGTCAATAACCCTTTATAGCTAGTCAAACCAGTGAGTTGTGACCTAAAAACACAAATTTTGGTCAAAAATGTGAAAAATGGAATAAAAAAGGGGTCATCATCATTTAAAAAAAAGGCTCTTAACATATTCAAAAATATGACTTTATCTTAAGTCCAGAGTTTCAAATCTTAAAAAAGTGTTTTCATACACTTTTTAAGCCAAAAAAGACCCAAACTACTCCCACATGTGCCAATTTGTAATTTAAAACATGAAAAAGGTTGAAAAATTCTATTTTTTCATGATATATCATGTCTTATTTCTAAAGGCTTCTATTTCAAGTGATGGAAGGCTTAGTTATCTATTAAAGGGAAAAATTAGACTCTTTTCCTTCATTTTTCAAGAAAAAATATGGATTATATACATCCAAGGTAGGGGATATCAATATCAGGTCATCACATAGCTCTATCAAGAATTTAATGGCATTTTAAATACCTACAGGGCCAAAACCATTCCTCTCAATGCACTTTCATTATTTGCATAAAGTGACCTGCTTGTAATTTTTTTGATGGTATGGTCTATTGGAGGAGAGTACAGGTGTCAATTTTGGGGTGAAGAAACTAGACTTAGAGAGATTATTTATGGATAAATTGGTTCTTAAATTGGATTATTATGCTCATTAACCATATAGTTGAAGATAGGCTAATTTCTGTAACCCTGCAACAAGAAAGGCAACTAATTTTCTTTAATTCTCCTCACTTAGGCAAAGTTTCATGAAAATTCAAGTTGTTCCAAAATATTGGGAACTTAATATAACTCTCCATGGTCTCCTTTATATATTATTCATACAATTTAGGGTCCAACAAATCTCATAAACAAAGACAATCAAATATACAATATAACATACTTGCAAGGAGAAGTTGTATAGTCATAGAAGAAGGAAACAACCTTATTTTTTCTTAATTTCATGTTTGTATCAGTTTCCATCATGTTTTCCATGTTTTAAATCAAGTTATTAAATGAATACTCTAATAAATCCATTTCTTAGCCTATTTCCATGCTCCCATGTCTCTTAAAGTGCCTCAAGAGGCCTAGTTTAGCATTCTTTAGGGAATTTTTTCATATTTTAAGATTTTAAAAGAAAATTATGTTTCATGTTTACCCCTTTTCCCTCCTATAATGTCTTCTAGATTCATGTGATGTGATGATGATTTATTTGTGTTTTCATATGAAACATTTGGTAGCCTTTGTCATACTCCTTCATGATCCTTTCCACCACCATCCCATTCATCCCCACCTCACTATCATACATATCCTTTTCAATTTGTTTTCTACCTTTTTCCCATCCTCCCTTCATGTTTTTCATCATCTATTTTCATACCACCCTCACATCACCTCCATTACATGTTACCATCATCATGGGAGTGTAGAGCCAAAAGGTTGACAAGAGACATCATCAAAGCATGATCAAGGGGGTATTGGCCAATCAAGCATCATAACATAGTCAAAATGAACATCTATAGTAGGGTACATAATCAAGTGTGGTCATATGGATGTTGAGGATTCAAAGTGAAAAAGACCTCATTCAAGGTTTAATGAAAGAAAACATCTATGATCATGAGATAGTATGAGGAGAAAACTATAATGGAGGTGATAAAATGAAGATTTGGACCTTAAGTTTTGGCACAAGTTCATGATAACCACCTGTAGAAAGAGATTAAATGGAGTTTCCATGCTGCTTATCTATTTATCCCATCAATATTCATGCACATTTTAAATAATTCAAGTGCCACTTCAAGCATATTTAGTTCAAAGGGAGTTAACGAGTCCTTACTAGTTAGTTAGTTCCATGTCATCTCATGTAAAAAGGTTTACTTCATATTACACTTTAGCTCTAGCTCATTTCAAATTAAATCAAGACCAAGATTGACATAGATTTCCATGTAAGAGGTTTTGAAAACTCATCAAGGGCCCACCACCTTCTTTTATATGCCAAGATTGAGGATCATGCATGTTTTAAGGAGTTTGAAGATATTTTAAGGACTTGATTTAATATTGTAAATGGATGATGTTTTAAGTTAACTAAAGCAAGACTAATCCTTGTTTCCATTCTATGCCACTTTGGCTAGATGTTTTTGTTTTGCTATATATGTAGGTTTTTTAACCATTTTCTTAGAGGAGATCCCTCTCTTAGCAAGGCCAAACTCTACTAAGATTTATTTTTGTAACCTTTTCACATAAATAAAATTACTATTTTAGATTCTATTATGTTGATATAGTGTTAATATCAGTTTGATTTGCATATGTGGTAGAATGTTTTCCTTGTTAAGTCCTAATTCTCACCTAGCTACTAGTTTGTTAGTATTATGCAAGTCATGTTTAGTGTTTAATGTCTTTTGACTAAGCTTACAATGGATATAAGTGGTTGGTTAGTGACTTGACTCTTGCCAATTCCATAATTTCCCTTAGGATTTAATCACTAGATAAAAACCTCTACATGAAATACTGATGCATAGGAGATATTTGGATTTGTAGATTCATTCTTTACTTGTCTAATAAATGTTTTAAAAGCTCAAATAGAGTGGATGAACTAAAAATATAGGTATATCACCAATAGTAAATTAGGATTTCCCTTTATATTTCCTTTTCCTCTTTTTTTATCCCAACAATCAGTAGTTTAGTAAGTAGTGCAAAGTGATACACCAAAGGATCTAGCCTCACCAAAATATAGAGGTTTGGTATAAGTTCCAAGTGTCCCACACCTTAGATCATTCCAATGTTAGTCCAGGTGGGAAGGTTTTAGATCAAAATCTATCAAGCCTTTAAGTAAGGTGCTATATGGGTATTTAACACCTTCTTCAATGATCCTTAAGATTTTATTGATTATTCTACTAGAAATTTGAATATTGACACCCCGAATTATGGTGGAGTCTTCTTTCAGGTGTATAATAAACTCTTTAACCAAATTGTCATCATACCCTTGAAATATTTTTAAAAAAGGGAGCCATCCAACTTCCTCAAATACTACTATAGAGATGTCATCTTTCATTTACCCATATATAGAGTTGGGTTCAAACCTCTTTTTCTATCCCATGGTTGTATCAGTTCTCTAGAGGTTGGAGTTAGTATAACAAGTGAAAGAAGTAGTGATAATGGAAAAACAAGACATAATGAAGATGAAAAGAGTTAAATATGGTCTATTTATGGATATTGTCTTAGTAGCTACTGAGGCAATCTAGAGTAATAATGATATGGCATGGGAAATTTAGTGAAACTAACTTGAAAAGATTTGATATTCTCCCACACTTATTAAACATATACACCAACTTCCATGTCATCATTATTTAAATTTATATGGACTAAGTTAGTAGATGGTTCATGTATGTGAATAATGCTGATATGACACTTTTTATCTTGTTTGATTTTTTACTCATTAATTTTACATGTCACCAAGTGCTACTATCATGACTATTATTTTGATAGATTACAAGATGTCCTTGGGTTGAAGTTAGTTAAACCACCTCCTCATGGTAAACATGCATGAATCAAAATAACTTATACTAATCTAATGTAGATAAATAAAATACACAACTTACCTAATCATAGTCATAGTCCTTATTTTTTCCTCCCAACAATTATAAATAGATAATAAATGCATCAGTTAGTCTTTAGGAAATGTTTATATATGAACACAATAGTGAGATTATTGCTTGAAACAAATTGGTTAAAAATTAATAAAATTTTGTTATTTTCTAGTTTTATCTATTTTTTTTTTTTTTATCGTTGACTAAGCATTGTTGGTTTTCAAGTAAATACTCTTTCTTTAATGCATGATCAACCAACAAGCTAGTTTTTATTAGTATTGTCAATAATGTCCTAAAAAAATTTACTATTCAAAATTTTCTATTTTTTTTTTTCATTTTTTCATTTTTATTTACATTTTTTTTATATTTTTAGAATGAAACCAAGGAGTGGTCCAACTTTTTTTATATTTTATACCATTAAGGAGTTTATATCATGGAATAACTATGTTCTTCTATGACAAAAACTTCATTTCTGATGTTTTGGATAAATTGCTCCTTATTGATAGGATTTTAATATAATTTGAGTCTATGCCTATTTAAATACAAAGTTTTATGATTCACATCTATTGGCAATAATTATACGGATCCATTCTCAAAGAATTTTTCTATTTGGTATGGGTCATATCCATCTTGTTATCAAATTTATTTTGAATTGTTGAAACTTGGAGTCAAACAAGAGTGCCCAGTCCCCTTCTTGAAATATTCTTTCTTTGATGTGGGAATCATGTCATACTTTTCTCTAGTACTGCATCATTTCTTTTTGTTTTAAAGCTTCTATCCTCATATCATCAATCTCATTTAGTTGAAGGGTCCTATCTTGTTGTGCCATATCCAAATCAATGCCTATTTCTATTGTTATTTTTAAAATTTGTAATTCAAACTCAATAGAAAGTAAAGGTTTCTTACCAAAAAAAAAAACTAGTAGTTGTCTTCCAAGTAGTGTTTTAGGCCCATACTACTTCTAAAACTTAGGCTACCCGATCCTTTCTACTATTTTTGACTATCGTGGTCAAAATATTTTCCATCTCTCTATTGTTAACTTCTAATTTGTCATTGTACTATGGATGGTAGGGGAAGGATGTCCTATGGTTGACTTTTTAAAATTACATGAAATGATTGGTCATAGTAGACATAAATTATGGTTCTTGATTTGAGACTATATCTCTAGTTACATCAAACCATTGCATGATCTTGAAATATAAGAAATCTACTACTTCTTCTCTCAGAAGATACAAAGCATGAATCTTATCCCACTTAGTGACATAGTTTGTACATACCAAGAGGTATTCCTTACCTTATAATGAAGGATATATGATAGGATATCGTTATACCTCTCATTTAATCAATAAATGGATTGGTCATTTTCTATTAGGTCCAGTGTCCAAGGCTATATGCAATGAGATCATTGGATATTTGAATTTATAGTTCACTTGTTGGGGGGTTTATTCTAAAGTGATGTCTAAATCCTAAAAATAATAATTAATATTCTAATTATAAATTATAAAAAATTAAATTTAAAAGTTTTGATTAACTAAATATCTTCTATGGAATTCGCATGGTCAACATCTAGAACTTAAACATATGGAATAAGATATTATGGTGTCCTCACTCAACTTCCCTTGCTAGGTAGGACAATGTGATATTCCAGAATGTGAAGATGTTGTCTAATGTCACTTATACTACTCTTGAAAAATTTTGGATATGGAAATGAGTTAACAAAATTTATTTTATATGAAATTGAAAGACACACTCTTGCATCAAGAAAAATCACTTGTATTGAATTGAAACAACCTTTGTATTTAATGTAAACACACTTGAATTAAAAAGGAAATTCACACTTTGCATTGAAAAGGAAATCACTCTTGAATTTAAATTAAATCATTTTTGCATTTAAAAATAAAAATACACTTTGAAATAAATGAATTATACTTGAATTAAAGAAATACTTCTAAGATATAAACTAAAAATACCAATTTGTCCTGGTCTTTAGAGAAAAGTGGGCCCTTGCTCCTTCCTTAGAATAGGAACAACTTTACTCATTAATGAAAAAGAATGCTAAACTTTATTTAATTATAAAAATAACATATACATATATGTAAAACTACATTGGAATGCTTCTAATTTCTAACTACAATTGATTGACTAACTCATTAATTAACTAACTTTTAGAATGAGAAAGATACATGTATTTAAAATATGTCTCAAAAACTACTCACAAATTACAACACCTAGTTATATAAATGGTCAAATTTACTTATTCAAAATATATATGATCTAATAATCTAATCCCACACTTATAAGAAGGAGTTGGAATTGACTCAACTAAAAATATATGGAGGATAACTAACATATATCTAAAGAGATTATATCTAGTTTTAAAAAATAGAAATACAAATATATCTGGATCATTTTAGACCATTTCTATATATATATATATATAAAATATATATATATAATCTTAATCTACAAGATCTAATTGGACACCTTTAGAGCATGATTGTTCATCTTCTGAGTACTCTATACATATCTTCAAAGTGCCTTCAGAGCATCCTTAGATCACATTTAGAATGTCTTTGGAGCATCTTCAGAGCATCTTATAAGCATCAAGTCTTCAGAGCTTGATCTATTCTACATTAAATCCTCAAAATTATTGCCAAAAAGGGTTTCCAAAACTATTTGATGTATTTTCAAAATGATCCCACCATAGGTATGTATTTTTATACACAAAAATATGTTCCTTTCATCCAATTTAGACACAATAAAAAGATAAAGAATTATCAATGTATCACATATAAACAAAGGACAAATTGCATTCATTTCCTACTTAGATAAGACCTTAAATATTTAATGAAATGCAATATATAACCAAAAGGCAACACTTATGGATATTTCATATTAGATATAATGATCTATATGGAATGCTCATCATTTCTCCCCCACACTTTAACTTTTTAAAGTCCTCTTGAAAACCTAGTGGAAGAGCTAGTCTTCAATCCAAAAGTCTAGATTTTAACCAATAATTGAAATCATCAATCTAAAAGTGATGCCAGCAATCATGATGACCTCTAGGTATCAATCCATAATCTATTATTACTATGTGAAACCATGCCTAAAATTCTACCTCTACTTGATTGTGATAATTTTTTTAGGGAGATTGAGCACAAAGAAAAATGGGAGGCCCAAATCTCATTATGCAATCCACACATCATATCCTCCTTCATCCAAGAGTTGAGTGATAATTTTTTAAACTACTCAATCTATTCTACGACTCCACTTAATGGTTTTGGGACTCATAAATTCCCTAAATTTTAAATCAATATGTAAAATCTCTCACTTGGATATGCTATCATTAATGGAATTGGTAGAATGATGGCTCATAAAAGCTATAAAAGCTACTACATTTGCTCTCAATAATTCATGGTATTTATTTTTCATGTACATATGGTACATGGGATTACAATTATCAAGAAACTTACAAGCCTATGGAAATTGAGGTCTCATACATAGACCTATGGTGTTCTATAATTCAACAAATTTATTATGTTTTTTTTTATTATGTTATCTAATTTCTCATGGTAGAGAGGGAAATCACACAATTATGTTTTTACCATAAATAATTTCACTATAAATCCAAACTGATAACCTAAAAACATAAGGCACAATATTTACTAAAGGTTTTGTAAAAGGGGTAGCAAGCTAAATGGGCTTAACCTTATAGGAAACTCCATGATTAAGTGAACTTTAGATGGAGTGGTACTAGGATGGGTGACCTCTCAAGAAGGCCCAATACTTTTCCCCTATGAACATCACCTATATGTAATGAGTGCTATGTGTAAAATTCATTCTCATGAGAGATGGGTTCATGTGAACCACTACTTGTGAAACATGGGTCAATGATTTTAACTCAAAAACTACACAGTTGAATCCTAATAACAATATCATAATTTGATTTGCTGTGGAAAATACCTCTTACTTATCAGCCTAATAACATGTTAAAAATATATAATCTACAAATTTCATCATGTCTTTCTATGGTACTTCTAAACATATGTTCATCCTTAATAATATGAGGAAATCCAAGATAAATCAATTATATCTACCATTTGTAGAATTGTTCATGAAGAAAAAGAACATATAAAGAAGAAGATTATGTGCATGATAATAATTTTTCCAAAAATTACACAAATGTTCTAAATAAAAGTCTAAGCTTTCTTCAACTAATACTAAGACTCTACTTTAATCTTAGCATTTTCCTCTTCTAATTTATGAATTTTATATTGGAATTTGTTTCAAAATTAAATCATTTCATGGAAGAGGGAAGCAAGGAATAGACCTTATAAGCCCTTCAATTTACATTAATATTTATCAAGTTTCCCTTTGCATATATTGTAAATAGGCATGATCAATAGTCTGAGTGGTTATCTCTTGTATATGAGTATTTTGTTGTGCCAATAATGAATTCTTACCAAAAATAGACTACTGTAGATTAATAATCTAATTATCTTTACCAACAATAGAATTTTGTAAATTAACAATTTGGTTATCCTTATTGATAAGGGAATTCTATAAAGTACTCAATTCTCAAGTTTGGAAAATATATAATTATACATTTTATTCTACTTAGGATTCATTAATGTAAGAATTACTTCTTATGCCCTAACTTAAGCAACAAATTCTTCACATATTCTTTCCAAATGAGAAATAGTTTGGTTCTTACCTTGAAATTTTAAATGGAGAAAATCCAATTTTTCTTATTTATCTAAATGGTTTTTGAGACAAAACCATAACATGTTGCAACTCCTCATCTTCATGAGTAGGCTAGGGAGAAGATAAACCTTATTATATAAATGAAGATTTAACCTTATCAGCTATAGAGGATAAAGGTATTTTATCTTCTTGAGATACAATTTCTTCTACAAGATTTTCTTCTTTAACTACAATTTATTGTGCATGGGTTTCTTTTTTAGCTACTTATTCAACCTCTGTAACTTCTATGGAAAAGCTTAATCTTCCCAAAATATTAGCTTCCTATACATATCCTTCTTCTTCCTCCTATAGAATAAGATGATGACTTCGTTAGAGTTTGACTAGAGGATTAGGGTTTTATGATGAAACCCCCATTCATCTTTTTGATATTCAATGCAACATCTTTGAAGATAAGGGTGCTGAAGATGGGCCTTATTCAATTTATATTTTTGTGACAGGACAAGAAATAAGATGTGTTAATTTCTTAACAAAATTTTTGGAGGATTTATGGAGAAAGGAGGACTAGGCCTTTTTACCCTTAGATTTTTTCAAAAAATGATGCTGATAGATGAGGTTAACTAAACCATGGTGTCAAATGGACCCATACCTCTTTTTAATTTTCAAGAAACATTAATTATGTCATGATGAAGAAAAGATGGAATATTTACCAAGTATTCTACTCTAGCGACTCCTTTCCTCAAATGAATAAGAAACCATATGGCATCTCCATAGACCATAGTTAATTTTCCATCACATGTAGGATACTTCACAACTAAAAATGTAATAGTCTACCATGGATATGGAAGAATATCTCTCATGATTCCTCTAGCCATACCTTGTGTGGATTTGACCAATATGGCATAAATCTCATTTCCTTTAATGAACATTTGAATTAAGTTGACAAAAATCAATTTATCTGTGACAATTACACCCTCCTCAGGAATTTTAGAGAGTGCACTGATCATAGAGAAATCCACCATAATGTGTTCTCATCTAATAACAAAATGGTACTCATCAAAATTTTCAAATAATTATTGCATAATATTTTCCTAAAAACCTTGAAATGTTTTCATAAAATTTAACCATCCTACCAACTCAAAAATATCCCTAGGTGATTAATCCTAAAGCATTACATCTGATGATTCTAGTTTTATTTTCTTCTTCCTACCTCCCATCTTTGAAGTTATCACTATTTTCTCAAAAACCTAATTATAAAATGAAAAATTAAACCTAGAATTATACAGGATATAGAGGAAGGCAATAAATTGGGGATATGATACAACAATGGATAGTAGCGATAATGAATATCAAATAAATATATATCATGAAATTATGGAAATAGTTATGGCTAAGAACTCTAGAGAATGTGATATTTAATGGGAAAATATCTTTTGGTCATTATAAATGACGTGGGGTAAGGTTCATAATTGGTAGCACTTGAAATATTATCTGCAATTATTTTTACATCACATCATATCTTTTTGAAAAGATCTTTTTAAAACAACTTCACAATCAAATATTTGAATACAGTGATGATGCTAGCTTCAACACATTTATTTTACATTACAAAAACTTGTCCATTTGAAAAAGTATTGACTTCCTAATGATCATACATGCATGACATGAAATATAAAATGCATAACTTTTAGGGAAAGAAATACAATTGTAATTTTGTTGTACAAATCCATGCCTATCTTCTAGAGTTTTCATGTGTTTTTCAAGGATAAAAAAGTTTGAAAAGATAGGTTAGTTGAAAATAATTTATATTAATTGTAAAAAATTCTTTTTAAAAGTATCATTTGTAGTTTCAATCTTCAATTTTTTCTTATTTTTTTATTTTTTATACTTTTTTAATTTTCTCATTTTTATATATTTTTTAATTTTTTTTTAATTTTAAAGGAAGGAGAACCACCATTTTATAGTTTTTATAACTCCTCATTTATTTTATGTCTACTAAAAATATCATTTGGCCTTATTGGAAGAACTAGGTTCTTTTATAAGGTCAAATTGGTCTTGATTATACTCAACAAATTCTTCCTTGCTGAGAGGTATTATATACATCTTAAGCCTATGAACATTGACCAAAAGTATCCTTTAGTCACCATAAATTGGTTAAATATAGAAATATACATTACTATAAATGGTTTTTATTAGGTATGGCCCCAACCATCTTGTCTTAAGCTTACCCTTAAAATTCTAGAATTTAGAATCAAATAGAATTGCTCAATCTCCTTCTTAAAACTATCTTTCTCTGATGTGAGTATCATGCTATTGCTTTTTTTACTTTTAGATCATGATGGTTTGAGGGAATACATAAATTCTAAGTTCATCTAGCCCATTTAGTTGCATGATTCTATCTTTTTATACTTCATAAAGATCAATTCCCATATCAGTTGTTATCTTTAATGTCTATAATTTAGATTATATTAGTAATAAAGGTTTATTTTCAAACATAAGTTCATATAGAGAGAATCTTGTGGTTGTATTCCATATTGTATTATATGCCCAAAATTTTTTAGTTAATCTATCCACCTAATCATTTTTTCTACTATTCACTATTTTGGTCAGAATGTTTTCAAGTTCTTAGTTGGTGACCTCTACTTACCCATTAGCTTGGGGATGATATGGTGAGGATTTCCTATGATTGATCTAGTACAAATATTTAAAATATTTGATCATTTTAGACATTAATTTTGGAACTTTATTATAAATAATGGATCTAGGAGCTCCAAATATAAACATGATCTTATGATATAGGATATCAACAACCATTTCATCCCTATCAAAGGCTAGTGTCTACACTTCAGCTCACTTAGTAACATAATCAGTACACACTAATAAATATTTTTTCCATCAGATGGTGGGTTGATTGGTCCAAAAAATTCCAAATCCCATTTTTCAAGTGGTTATAAACTTATTTTAGGATGGAGAGGCATTTTAGAGGAAAGAGTAGGCTTACCTATCCTTTGGCAAGCATCACATTACCATACAAAACTTTTTAGTCTTGTAAAGATATGGACATTAATAACCTACACCAAAGATCTTATGAATGGATTTTTTTTTTAATAATGTTCTCCTAGTTCAATATTACATTATCTTTTGATGTTATATACTTCATCTTCTCTAACACACATACAAAGTACATGACTAGGTCTAGTTTTAAACAATGTGCCTTTAAACCATTTAAAATGAGAAATAGATATAACAAAAAAAATTATTTATTTAGAAGTAAATGAATGAATAAACTTCCTTATTACCAAGTAATTTTCCATGTCTACAAACCATGGGGAGTATGTAAATATAGAAAATAATTATTCATCTCGAAAAGAACCCTCCATAGGTTCATCTTCACCTATAGTGATCAATATAGACAAAAAGTCAACAACAATATTATACTTCCCTATTTTGTTTATAATGGTAATGTAAAATTCTTACAACAATAATAGCCATTTAATTATTATCCCACCTAATACTAATTTATTCATTAAGTACTTAATAGCTAAATGATTTATATAAATAAACACCTGATAACTAGTAATGTAATGTCTAAACTTGTTTATGGAATAAACAATAGTAATTAATTCCTTTTATTTGGTAGTGTAGTTATTCTTTGTGGGAGTAAGATTCTGAAATAATAAATATCATACATCTTTCCATCCCCATCTCTTCATCAGTCATTATGATGCACTTCTCATGACTCAAAAGTTTTTGGTGTTCTTCACATATAGTAAGTAGTTTATGTAAATTTTTCAAAGTTTCATCAAATGTAGTACCATGGATAGTAAAATAATACATATATTCTTCCACAAAATCATCTATAATATTATAAAAGATGGCTAACATTGAACTCTAGAAGGTAGAAAGTATATTGCATAATCCAAAAGGAAGGGTTGTATAAGCATATGTTCCCTAGGGGTAGATAAATTTAGTTTTATCTTGATCTTCAGGGGTTATTATAATTTAATCATATCCACTTAATCAATCTAAGAAATAAAAATACTATTTTCCTACCAAATTATCTAAAACTTTATCAATGAAAGGCAAGGGAAAGTAGTCTCTCATACTGGCTTTATTCAATTCTTTGTAGTCTACACAAAATCTTAATTTCCCATTATTTTTAGGTACATTAAATAGAGTTACTATCATAAATGGGATAAGTAAAACTAATTTCCAATAGTTTTTATATCTCCTTAACAATTTATTTCAAGGCAAGGTTAATTCTTCATTGTGGTTATTTGACTAGTCTAATGTCTTTAGTGTAGATGTGATGTATTCCTTTCATATCACTGTAATCCCAAGAATATCTATCAATATTCAGAGCTAAGCTACTAGTCTTTAGAGATAAGTTACTAGTCTTCATAGCTAAGTTTATGCAATCAAAAATGCATCATGTCTATAAATCAATCCTGGCTCAGAGAAGACAGAGCATACCTACACTTCTAATTGGGATAAACTTGTTAATCAAGAGGATGATCAATATGGGGATCTATTAGACCCAATTAGGAGATCAATTGTCACAACATATCATGCTAAGAAGGGTTCCAAAACCTATAGTCTGACAAAATAACATAATAACCCTAATGGAGTCTTAAGGTTTAAAACATTCACTTATTCTAATAACAATAAATTAAATATAATCTAGTGCAAACCAAATCTTGTGACACAAAATGGGGGTTAAAAACAATTAAACAATTAAACTAAACATATATTATAGGACATATACTGATGTCAATAAATATAGAATCCTAATACATAAAAGAATAATACAAATGCATTATCTATCCACTCTTACAAGGGAGAAATAAAGATAAGAATACTTAACTTTGAAGACAAACCCATCGAGCCTTAATCTCTCCCTTGTCCAAGGTGCTTCACAAGAGATTATTATGGTATGTAAGGATAACCAAGATAAATCAACACTAGGCTACATAGCCTATCTAAGCATCCAAAATACTATTACATAAGACAATATCCATATCTCTAAAGAAAGTATGACACCATAATCTTTATTACTCAAGTATAATAATCAATAAGTAGATGTTTCTTCACACTTATTTCACAATAATTATTTTCTTATGAAATGGTGGGAAATGAATTTGTATATATAGGTAGATCTTACCCTAAGTCCTCCTAGAAATGTTGACTATACAGGGTTGACCTAGTTAGCCTAGTGTGTTTTTGGGGACAAATTACTTGGTCTGAGCTAGGTCGGTTGAAAGACTAACAAGATAAGAAAGTGAAAAATACCCCTAAACTATACTAGGTTTACCTAGTCAACCTAGTATAGTCAATTAACCAAAAGGGTGTTAAGGTAAGAAAAGGAGGATGGAAAGAAGAAAATTACTAAAATGGGTAGAACTGAGAAGAATAAGCTCAGGGTTAATGGTTTTAGGATACAAGTGTGTAGATGGCAAGTGGCAAAAGGGACAACAATCTTATAAAGCACTGATGGTCTACCCACCCCTTTCCTGGTGTACCCCTTAAGGAATGCACTTAGAGAGATTGAGACTCAATAGGTTCCTACAAGATATAAATTGTCATTAATCAATAAAAGTTTAAAAATATTATGTGTATACATATACCCCATTCAAAGCTTATCACATGTCATGCAAGTGAAACATAAGATGGTGCTTTGAGATAAAATATGATAACACCTAATGTTGATGCTATGTAAAGTGTAGTAAGTAGAAAATAAGATAAATACAAGGACTAAATTAAAATACTCATACCTTTAACTTCCCTTAGTGTCATAGATAAAGAAGTAGATTGTAATAAATGTAAAGGTGTCCAATGTAGATAATAGTAGATGAACTAGTATAAGTTAGTGAAAAAAATAGCCAATTTTTTTTTTTTAGAAAATAGACATATGATGGTGAAAAATATTCTCTATGTCATCATGAATCTAATGAATTTTATGGTTTCAAAAATAGATGAGTAGAAATAAAGATATAGACAAAACAAGGAATCTATAGGACAATAATTGAAAGATTTGAATTTTATAAAGTGTTTTTTAAATAGAGAAAAATGTAATTCATTTGTGAGAGAGAAAAAAGAGAACTCTAGATATAAAATAAGTTACGATGGTAAGAAGACAACATAATAGATAGGGAGAGGCTCTAGAGACAGTAACAAGTGCACTACATGTATGTAGTTAAGATTCTCAAATAAATTTTTGAAAGTTGTATTGATTTAAGTGATTTGTTAGTAATTTTGAGTTTTAAGAATTTTTAGATGTGAAAATTGGAAAAAATTAGATTCTAGGGGCAGCTAATAAGAAGTCAAGAAATGGGTTTAGAGGATTTATGAAGACAATAAGAGAATAACACTTTTTGAGGAAAATATAAGGGGTTGATAAACAAAAAGCACTAGGTCAACCCAATTATCCTAGTAGGCTAAAAAAGAGTAGAATCCACAATCCTAACCTAGTAGGTATGGGTTGACCCTATATATTCTACAGGATGATGGCTTAGTTTGGAGTTGTTAGGTGGTCTAAAAGATCCAAAATAGAAACTCAACACTAGGGAGGGGAAGAGAAGGGGGTTAACTTAGATTTTTGAGTCAACCAAGTGAAAAGATAGGAATTTTTTTGTCAATCTAGTTTGACCAAAGAGCTATAATAATACAAAAAACATGAAAAAGTCCAAAAGAGGGATAGAACAACATGAAATGACCAAGTAAGGTCAAGAAGGAATGAGTAAGCTAAAAATAATAAAATGAAGTAATGTAGGCTTGTTTTTATTGTTAAAATGTAAAAAAGAATGTATTTTGAATATACATGACATGGAAGAACTGATACATCCTTTGTTGTTTCTTAGGTGTAAGGACAACAAAGATTTTGGAGACTTGTGGATGTAGTATGGTTACCAAATTTGTTAGATAAGTTATCAAATGGAGATAGGGGTAGACTAGGATCCATAAGTCTAGGTAGGATAGCTAAAATGTGTTAGATCCCTTATAGTGTTGATATGTTAGTCATGTTCTTTGATTGCTAAGAATTATTTACTAACACCTTTAGATGGGTGGATGGGGATATATTAAAGGTAGATATCACACTAGAGGATGTCCACATCATCCTAGGGCTACCTATAGTATGAGTATAGTTATCTTTAGGGATACCAAATAACTTAGAGGAGATGATAACCTTATCCATGTGGGTTATAGGCTCATAGATGATATTACTAGGTATGATAGCGAGTATGTTTGATGTCTAGATATCATAGATTCTAGACATCTAAAAGGATATGATAGGCCTTGTGACATAGTGGGTGTTATATCACAAGTCAAATGGCAACGTACCACTATTTATGGTAGAATTAGTAGGATGATCTTGGAGGAGTGAGTTCTATATGACCTAGGATCTATCATTTGGGTCTAGTTGGTACATGATATGTAAAAGATGTTGGTCAAATGGTAGAGGACCATAAGACTAATCATATTACTAAAAAATTGGATCTACAAGAGGTTTCATATAAACTGGCTAGTTGGGTTGCTCCATGCAGTTAATGATAGGTTAACTTGAGTACAAATATAGGGGAAGGACTAAGTAGTGTAGGTCATGCCCCACATGCCAACACTATAGTTAATGACATGTGTAGACATAGTGTACCAGCCATATGAGCACATAATAGCTACATGGATGAGTTGGGACATAGTTTCACTAGTGATATAAAGGATAGAGTTGGTCAAAAACTATTTCTATTAGAGAAAGCCATATCTGGTGGCACAAGTGTTAGGTAGATGGGCCTACCTCATCTAATAACACTAATACTAATGCTTGAGTAGTGGGCTTGGCATGTGAGGTATCCATGGGGGAGGAAAGGATTAGGGACACTAGTGGTGCGGCCAACATTAAGGCTACATTAAGAGTAACCATAGACTAGTCAGGCATGATGAGGAGTTGAGAAGGAGGATAAGGAGGTAGAGGTAGAGATGATAGATGTACCACTACCAGCTCCATAGTGATATTAGCAATGACCACCAAAGACATGGTGTTGATGGAGGTAGGATGATTAGGAGAGAGTGGAGACTATTTCCATCCTAGATGATCCCATAGGTGAGGTAGAGAATATGATAAAGAGACCACTTAGACTCAAGCTAATATGGACATGAGCCATGGCAGTCAGGTTTGAGCTAAGGAGGTGACCTATAAAGGAGATGATAAGATTCCATGTATATGGGGAGACTATGCTATGTGGTCATGTAAATGGTGATACCATAGTAGTTGATACATAGATAGGGAAAAAGAAGATTGAATATTATTACTTAGGTTTTTATTTTGAAAATAGAGATAGATAGATAGATAGATATTTTGAGATATAAAAATGATCTAATATCCATCTTGTGGGATTTATATAGGTGTATCTAAGGATTAGGAAGAGAGATTGGGGTCTCTAGTGAGGGGACTACTCCATGACATCCTAGATGAGACTCTTCAACCATACGACCCCATGACACTAGAGTATCTGAGTGTACCATCTACCCCAGCTCAGGTGAGCTAGTTTAGGTTAGTTAGAGAGGTATCAAAGTAAATATGGTCATAAAGAGAGAGGATTAAACCACCATTAGTGATGGATATGGGGGAGATATAGGTATGGAAGGCCCTAATAGATGAGAGAGTTGTGCATCTAGCTAAAGTTATGTAGATGATAAAGATCTAGGCACAGCTAAAGAAGTCACACATGTAGGTAGCATACCTATAAGGATAGGTAGAGGGATTGATATCTTAGATGGACTCCTTACAACATATTATTTAGAAGATTTAGATTGAGGCCTCAATATGTAGTGTGGTTAGGCCATGAGATAGATATGATGAGACCTAGCCATAGAGATGGAGCATTGTATATGCTTTTATATGTTGTATGAAACTCAAGATATATATATATATATATATATATATATATATATATATATATATGATGGATCATTTTGACATATTGATGTTGGATGTGTATGTTGTCATTATGATGGTTGTATTTTATGAATGCTTTGGATACATTTCTTTCTAGCATGTGTATTTAGCTCTGTTGTTTATGTTATAGGAAATATATGAGATGTGGCTTCTTTTCTAGCATTATGTAGAACACATGCATGGTTAAAAAAATAAGAAAAAAGACTTGGTAAAATGTAATCAATCAAGAAAATGTACTACACACTATTTCAAGCTAGGAAATGTATAATAACAAGAAATGACTAAGTATAAAGAACCAAGAAATGGTAAAAAATGATGGTAATAAAGGGATTTATTTTTAAACCAAAGTGAAATATTTTTGCACCAAATTAAAACAAATAAAATCATACTATTTCATGTTGGGAAGTATGAAAAATAATGTAATAAAATGGAAGCTATGTAAAAGGTCATAAATGTTAATAAAAATAAATAAATTAATTCAATCAATCATACTAAATCACGTTGGTTAGAATAAGAGATTTTTTTTTTCCAAAAGATCATTCTTAAATTGTTCATACTAATTCAAGATGGGAAGTATGAAAAATTCATGAAATGGTTATACTCTTACATGCACTTAGAAAATAAAAAGATAAAAAGGTGAAAGAAAAATGAAGTATAAACATACTAAATCAAGATGGGAATCATGTAAAATGACATGTAACTTCATAATCAATCAAATATTATCTCAAATTTGACATATGTAATTTGGATGGTAACTTGGGTATTGGAAAATTTTGTGAGGAGGGCTAGGTCTTATCCATGGTCTTACACTGCAACTCGATAAAGATAACACCATTAGGGTGGAATAAATAAGAATATTAGGTAATAAAAGGATGTGGATAATAAGAAGGAAAATATGGTATTTTTTGAATAATGTCTAGTCCTATCCATCATCTTACAAAGTAACTCATAAATGAAATCCCAAGGGCATTGATCAATAGACAAAATAATATTTATTAAAAGGAAATATAAGGGATATATGGAGTCAAAAAGTGAGTGTAAACACCAAGACTTAGGCATATTATTATAAGACCTTAGGAGATAGGAGGCCTACTAAGCACATGAGAAGACATTAAGTGACTAGTGGTTATCTATGTATAAAATAAACCTATTCATTATAGACACAAATATTTATAGGAAAATAAGTGTGCTACTAAGATAAAATCATGAAGTTATATTGGTACAAGGAAAATTAAAATGGACCTACCTTCCCATGACATGTTCTCCATTCTTCAAGACCCCTTAAAGAGCCATCAGTCTACTATGAAGATTGGGTACTTGCATGAGAAAGTAGGTAGCACTATAATATTTTTTTATTCTCCTCTTCTAATCTACTAGCCTACCTCACCCCAAAGTACCTTGGCTCTACCATGAGGCCATATGTAGAGTTTGAGATTTGACTAGAAGAAGGAGATATGCTTTCAATAATCTCTTTTAGTGTAATTTGACTTTTAATAATATTTTTTACTTTTGATATCATTATATTTTGTTTAAATTATTTGGATTTTAACATTATTTTTAATATTCCTCCTTCATATAGATTTGGAATTACCAATCATGAGAGAGATAGTGATACACATGAATGAGATGTAGGTTAAGGCTAAAGGAAGCTAAGTAACCAAAGATAAAAACACTTAGGCTTGACAATGAACTAGCATGTGATCTCAAGTCTCAACCATGTATATGCTTAGTTTGTGGTAAAAGGAAGAGGGAAAAAGGAGATCCAAAGTGGACTGATAAAAGGAGATAATAATGAGATAGATTATGTTCTAATAGATCACATGGTAAAGGGAGATAATAACCAAAGGGGAATAGGGTTTGTATAACCAAATCACCATGATAAATTATCTATGAAAAATAAGGATAAGAAAGTAAAACAATCATAAATATACAATAAAGATATTTTTGAGAAAAACTCCAAGGGAAAATGGAAAGCAATGATAGAGAAATACAATCATATGTGAAATAGAAATGATAATATAAACAATATATAGTATAACAAGTAAGATCATGATATAAAATAATTAGCAATTTGACACAGTATCAAATGATATAATAGATAAAAATAAGATTGGATGACACATCCAATCTAATAAAACTGTGAAATCACCATGTATGTGCTCATAAATACTAGTAAATCTATCTACACACATTATCCAATACATCGGATAAGTTTCTATGAAGATGGATACACACTGCTACTAAGGTTTCATCAATCTTCAATGAATACTGGGAAAATACTTATTTTATGATCTCCTCAACTAGAAAATTATGAATTCTCTAAGGATTGTGTTGAAGAGAAAAATTAGTCAAAGTATGGTCAAGAGAATGTATGGGAGTGGGATCTATACAAATGCAAGAATCACTAGTGGAGAAGTATTCATAGGTGGACTCTCAGGTGGAGAAGGATCCATAGGCGATGGAAGGTCTATAGGTGAAGGAATAATAAGTGGAGGTACAAAAGGTGGTCAAGGGATCATAGGAGGCACAAAAGGAAAATAAGGAGGAACCTTCTTGTGAGAACAACCTATGGTAGGAATAGAAGGTCTAGCAATGGCTATAAGGTGATATTTGAGATGTTGTTGAAGGATACAACAATAATCAGTGTGATGGGTACCACATAGATACCATACATAATATACCTCAACATACGTGGGTAAATATTTAGGAATTACCTTTAGAAGAAGTATGGCTTTGTATGATGATGGGGAAGAAGGATGCAAGGTATCAATATATTATTATGACTTATGATAATGGGTGGAAGAATGGTTTTTTATCCCATGGAAGTAATAGATACGCTTGTGAGTGGTTTTAGGGTATTCACTCATGGAAGGAGGTAAAATAGGAGTGAAATAAGTTGGATAACACTCATTGGCCCATTTTGTGGGTAGAGGATCCATCTTAGGAAAGACAAGTAAACCATCACCAAGGGAGGGTGATGATGAGGAAGGAATGGAACTAGGATTAACAAAAGGAGTGATAACATTATAAATAAGGGTAGTCTTAGAAATAGTAGGAGTATAAATAGAATCAACTATATTAAGAGTGGGAAGAGGCTCAAATATAGTTTACTCTACTAAGAGAAGAACATGATCTATATAAGGTCTAGGGAGAGTTGCAGTAACTTAGGGGTAAATTAGCTACAAGGGTCAGGGTACCTAGAAAATAGTAAGGCTTGGTCATAAAATGATCCATGAGCCTAGTCCTATATGGTTCCTCATAAATTGGAGGTGTCAACACCATCACTACCCTATGATAAAGGGGAAAATACAAAATTAGGAACTATAAGTGAAGGAAAATGTTGAGATACACAAAAATACTCAAGTAAAGATGAATGATAATAGATAATCTCAACATCATGGGACTATACAAGATCACCTAAAAATATATCATCTAAGGAAGAACCATCATCATAATCTATGGTGTAAATATCAATGACATAGGTAGGGATAACCTTGTCATCTGATGAAGCATGGTAAATAGAATTCCTAATCTTGGTCAAGACTATGGGAATGCCATTGCAAGGAAGCTAATGAGAGTGAGGCTATAAAGAAGCAAGAAAATATGAGATGAGATGAGGTGAGAGATATTTTTTTTAATCTTTAAGTTAATCTCATCAGGATCATCATCATTAGAATTTAATAGGTTAGGAAGAGTGTTACCAATAAGATTTCCCACTGTAACTTTAGGTTGAGTTAATAAGAAAGTTGAGATGTTGAGACTGATGAAATGGAATTATAGGCAAAGGCTCAAGAGTGAGAATCTTGAAGATACCATGATCTTAGAATTTTTCAAAATTCCAAAGGTTAGTGTCACCCTGAATCCTATAAATGGCTCCATTATGAGGGAATTTAATGTATTAGTAGGCATAATAAGTGATATATCGCATGTGGTGAGTCCATGGACTACCAAGAAAGATGGTATAAGAAAGGGGGGAATTAAATATCATCACTTTCACACAAATAATTATGGGTGGGATGGTAATGGGAAGCCACACATAACCTAGAGGAGGTATTTGCCTTCTATCATACCCTTGGCATGTGTTACATGTAGACTTTAGATTACATTTAAAATATCCAAGGGTTTTAATTAAATAAAGAGAAGTAACACATGTGACATAACCCTCATCAATAAATGCATGTTTTACTTAGACATCACTGTTTTGGATTCTAATAAATAAGGGAGGATCATCTGCACAAATTAGAATCTCATCAGGAATCATAGATATGATAGGAAATCATATATAAAGAGAAGTGTCTAAAGTTTCATAAATGTTGATAGACATCTCTTCACATTATTTTAATATACTGTCTTTGGATCTAGATAAATTTACCTCTCATCCTATGAGGGGAGGATGAGGGAAATTAATCTTAAATAATAGCTACATGAGACAGTTTATATGATGGTGAGAAGTCCTCATAATCTTAAGAAAAGGAATTTGGTATGGGAGATTAATGAGATCTACAATGGGATCCCACTCATCATATCCCATAATAAGGTTGTTAGATAAAGGTGTGTAGTGATTAAGAAGATACCTATAAGGATTTGAAGCACATTAAAAAAAAATTGGTAAGAAAAAGTTTTAGAACAAGGTGGTAAATCATGTTGTTATGATGAACTAGTTGATTCAAGTTGATTTTGAGAATTGGAAGAAGAAGTGTTAGTAGAAGGTTGTTTATCATTAGTATTGGAAGATGATGGAAGAGTTGTAGAAATATAATGTGATGTGTTATCTAATGGGGAATTGAAAATTGGATTGTCAAAAGTGATAAGATATTCTTGTCCCAACTCATTTAAATGAGTTGGAGAAGAATCCTAGATAACACAATATGCCTTATGTGAAGGAGTGAAGATATGTTGGTAATCAATCAAAGCCACCACCCTTCACATATTATTCATGTTAACCACATTTTATTTATAAGTTGGTTAGACAAGACTTTATACATTGTTGGTGGAAGGGGTGTGCTTGTCTTGAGTGTCTTGAATCGGTTGGTGATTAGGTAAAGGATCTTTGTAGATATCTAAATGAGCATTTTCTTGATTTAAGGCTTGAGTTTTGTCATGTGTTTTATATTCCTTAAAATCAATCTCATGGGATTTTTGATGCTTAGAAATAATGAAATCATGATCAAAATTAGGGCCAAGAAGAAAATACATAGCTAAATTATGAAGTTGTCTATAGGTCTCATGAGAATAACCCCAACTAGTGTGAAACCAAAAAAACTTGTTAGAATCATACCAAAATTTCATAGGATGAGTAGGGTAAAGCTCTCCTAGAAGAGGCTTGGGTATATGCTTTAGAAATTTAGTTAAGGATAGAGGTTTTTAGACATTAACATTATTTGGTGAAGAGAAATGAGGATTAGTATATTGTTGAGAAGAAGGATCTGGTTCTAAACAAGGGTTAGGAATGATAGCTTCAACATTGTGAATGGTGTCATAAGAATTGGTGACACCATCATTAGTAACATTGTGGTTTTTTTTGTTTAGTAATAAATGAGGACCTATAAAAGGTTGGGGTGGCTTGAATTGATGCATTAGGAAATCTTGTATTTTAGCTTGGTCAATATCCTCCTCTAAGGTATGTGGAAAAAGAGTGAAAACTTGATATTGTAATTTAGGAAAGAGATAATTTGTAAAGAGATGAAAAAGATTTTCATCTACCATATTATGTTCAAATTTATTTGACAAATTCTTCCATCTTTTAATAAAGGCTTGGGAAATTTTATTATCACGTTATTTATAATTAATGAAATGGGCCAAAGTGTTTTCAAGCAGATCATTAGTTTATAATTGTTTCACTAAAGCATTTAATAATTCCTCCAAACTAGAAATGGAATGAGATCTAAGTTGATTGTACCGATCCAAGGCATCATACATGAGGGTTTTGGCTAATATTTTGGTAACATTAATGGTTTATAATTTGACCCAATCCTTGTAAAGATTTTTAAATGTTTTGAGGTGAAGGGTAGGATGGATTAACCCATTATAATAAATTGTATGTGGCATACCTCTTATATTAATGTTGGAAATTTGAGTAGTGAGAGGTTAACTTTGGAGATGTTTGATGGTTTTGCTGACCAAAGGAGGTTGAAGAATGAGATTACCTTGAGAATATCAAAGAGGAAGAAGGGGAACATTTTGGTTATGTGTGCCCCAAGCCATTGGTTAAAGATGAGATTGAAGATTAAGAAGGTTGTGTTGCATTCTCATCATTTGATTTGTGTTATGTGATTGAAAGGTATTCATTTGATTAAGAGTTTGTAATAAAAATTGATGTGTTTGATTAGCACTATAAAAATTATAATTAGTATCTATGCTGGTATTAGTGTCTTTGGTACCACTATTAGTGTTGATATGAGCTAGAGAAGAATTATGAGGATGTGAGGCACTAGTGGAAAAATTTTCTTGTGTGGAAAAATATGGACTAGTGAATGGTTGAGAAGAATAAACACTAAAATCATGATTACTTTAGGTAGAAAATAATGAACTAGTGGAAGGATTAAGGATAGTGAATCTTATGAGAGGCCAACTAGATGTAGAACCTAACATGTTAGTTAAGATACTAGGCATGGAGTTAGAAGAGGTTAGAAAATAAGATGTCATGGCATAAGGAGTCAAAATTGAAGGATGAGGTTGAGAACAAAAGAAAGTGGTACCCCATAATCTCATTGAGAATGTAGGAGTAGGTGAATGAGGCTCTTAAATTTGACCACTAATCATGAGGTTATAAATGGTAGAAGGATCTTTTCCTCTATGTTGATAAAATTCAAAGATAAAGAAAAACATTTTAGGAGTATACTCTAACTCAGGTTGGGCTTTTAATGATAAAAAAGGATTATGTTGTAAAGAGGTATTAAGAGAGGTCCCATAGTTCATTATGCGAGTATAAATATGAACATTACTCTCATCTAAAATAGGGCCCTACTTTGTTAATGGGAGACCCTATTAAGATTAGTAAAGTTCATCATGTTTGTTGAATATAATTTAATATCATTACCAAACATAAAGTTCATGATGAAGGGAAAATAAGAAATATGAGAAATCAAAGGACAAATAAGTGACTAAAATAGTACAAGGTTGATTAGGTTAAGCTAGCATAGAAATAGGGACTGTAAAACTATACAAGGTTAACTAGGTTGATCCAGTATAGTGTATAAACAGAAGAAAATGTATTGGGTTAACTGTGTCAGTCTAGTATAGTAGACAAGGAATTTAAGAGACCTAAAAATAGATTTTTGAAAATGAAACAAGATAATTTTTCAAGTAATGAAAAGTAGTAAGTACTAAAAAGAAATAGATTGTCAATTGGATTAATGCTAGGATATCCAATTAAAGTACAAAAAACAAAATATTGCACCAACATTGGTTAATGCAAGATTTTGTGCATACAATTTATACAAAGAGTTGACAATCAACTTTAAAAGTAAATATCTAACTAATTGGTCAACCTAAATGTTTATTAGATTATTAATAAATGATTTTTGATGTGATTGGAAGTTAGTTATAATCAATGTATTAGATACCAATCTAAGTATGGTTTTAGATAGTTAGGGCTAAAAGGGACTGTAGCAGTAATGATATAGGCTTGGTATTGAGGCCTACCCATCACTTAAAACACTATAGCATTAAGGGTATTGAGTTATTATCCATAATATACCATTAACCATGATTTATACTTGACTAGGTCATGAAGTTAGCTTCCCCTTGGTGATGGAATCTAAGTAGGTTGACCTAGGGTAGATAGAATGTTAAAATGTTTGTCTATATTATGTGATTTTGGAATATGTACATAAAATAAAAATAGTGAAACTAAATGGTTAATTAAAAACCCCTAATTAAAGTATGTGGGTTATTCTAAGCATGCAAATGATAGGAAAAGGAAATGTGTGAGATAATTACTAATAGATATGAGGTTGATTCCAACTTGAAATAAGGTATAGTGTTGACACTATATGTATAGAATACATAATAGGGTTGACAAGGTCAAACCTATATTATGAAAGTAAGGTTTGAAAATGAACTAGGTTGGGATGGTCGATCTAGTTATTTCAGATAGCACATAGAACATAGAACTAGGTTGGCATAGTTGATCCAATTGACTATGCAAGGGCAATTTTAAAGACTAAAAACTATGAAAGGAAAGATAGAAAAGAAATAAATAAAGATGTAGAAAGGAACCTTGGTGGATTAGAGATGAAATGAAGGAATATTTTTGATAAAGTACCTTAAAGTATGCTTTAGAAACCTACAAACTAGGTCAACAAGATCAATCAAGTTGTGCAAGAACCTATTGTAGAGTGCTAACAATGTATAAAGTCAACTGGGTCAACCTAGTAGGCAAAACTAGATGTCTAAAAGGTTAAAAACTTGTACTAGGTTGATTGGGTCAATCTAATTGCTTGTTCTTAGAAACCTATGCACAAAAGTCAAAAAAAATGGTCAACAAAGTTGATCCAATGTGATAAAAATATGATAAAAAGAATGACTAAATGAATGAAAATAAGTGAAATAAATCTTGCAATGTTTAGTTTCATGTCAGGTTCACTAGAATGTATGCAATAAAAAATGCATCATGTCTATAAATCAATCCTAGCTTAGAGAAGATAGAGCATACCTACACTTTTGATTGGGGATATACTTGTTAATTGGGAGCATGACCAATATGGGGATGTGATAGACCTGATTAAGGGATGACTTATTATTGGAAATATTGTCATTGATGTCAAAGGTCTAGCATTATTGGTGATAAAGGCCCCATTATATTTAATGATGTTTGTAATAGTAATATCTTGGCTAATGTGTGTTAATATTTATTTAATATGAATGAACACATTTTTTGTTGCATAAAGTCAAAAGAAGGGCCCATGGAGAAGTCAAAGAGTCATGGGGTAAAGACAAAAGAAGAATGGGATGCATTTTCCCACGAAGAGTCATCTTGAGGAATTCCAAGAGTCACCAAGTGAAGACAAAAGAGGAAGGGTACAATTTCTCATGAAGGGACACTTTGAGGAATATGAAAAGTCACCAAGATAAAGATAAAAGAGGAAAGGATGCTTTTGCTTATGAAGGGTCACCATATGACTTTTCAAATACAAGGATATCAAGGGTCATGCAAGTTTGGCACAATTTTTCATGAAGATTGAGGGTCACTCACAAAGGGTGAAGGCCAAAGGTCATTTGGAAAGCTATAAATAAAGGCTTGAGATGCCATTTGTAATATGGGAGATAGAGTATGATTTATAATTGTTATATGTAGCTTAGAAGAGCATAGGAGAGAGAAGAAAGAGATATTATAATGAGCTATCATTTATTGAGATAAAAATATTGAGAGATAGTTGTGTGGTATACAAAAAAGGGATTGGTGCTCCTTTGGGTTGGTGCTCATGAATAGTTACTGTGTTGGTGCTCAACAAAGGGGTTGGTGCTCTTATGGGTTGGTGCTCATGAATATTTGTTATGTTGATGTTTAGAAAAGGGGTTGGTGTTCATGTGGGTTGGTGCTCATGAATAATTTCTATCTTGGTGATCATCAAAGGGGTTGGTGCTCCTATAAATTAGTGCTTGTGAATATTTTAGTTTGAGTTGGTGCGCATTCATATACTTGAGATTGTTTTCCATTATTTTTCCCACATTAGGTTTCCATGTTAAATATGGTGTCTCTCTTTATCTTTTGTGGTGTTTATTGGTTTAGTTTTATTACATATATTGAATGTATGGTTAAGTGGAATTTGATTAAGTGAAAGTTTATAAGATTTATGATATACTGATTCACCCCCTCTCAGTATATCCCATGTTTAACAATTGATATCATAATAGGTTCCTTTTTGAAAAAGTTTTATAGTTTGAAGGTAGATCAAGAAATCACAAGATGGCCAAGTAGCTAAAGGAGAATCAAGAGTTGAAGTCTATGGTTGAGGCTCTTAAAGAATAGGTGTGTATCTTGGATTCTAAGTTGGTTATAGAAGCAAAAGAAAATAACATATTTATTCAGGATCTTAAGAATCAGCTAGAGGTTACAAATTCAAGTTTGAAATCAAAAGAAGAATCAAAGATTAAAGTGCCAGACTGAGAAAAATGAAAAGGAGTCGAAGGAAATAATCAAATATCTACAAGCACACTTTAAAGAAGCCAAGAAGAATGAAGAAGATCTAATGGCACAGTTGAAAATAATAAGTAAATAATGTGAAAGGTATGTTACTAAAATTGCTTCTTTAGGAGTAGATCTTGATAAAACAAATAAAGTAATCAATGATATAGCAGCCAATGATTCATTAGTTGATAATGAAACTAGTTTGAAGATTAAGTGTCTAAGATCAGATCGAGGAGGAGAATTCATGTCAAATCAATTTATTGAGTTTTGTGAAGATCATGGATTAAAGAGACATTATTCATCAACTAGAACTCCACAACAAAATGGAGTAGTTGAACAAAAAAATAGAATAGTTTAGGAGATGGCAAGGATAATGCTAAATGAATCAAAGATAGTAGATAAATATTGGATTGAGGTAGTTTCTATAGTAGTGCATATTTAGAATAGAGCATTATTGAGAGTCAATAGTGACAAGAATCCTTATGAGCTATGGAAAAATAAATCAACAACAATTGATTATTTTAGAGTTTTTAGTAGCAGATGCTTCATAAAGAGAATCACTGAAAAACTTGGTAAGTTTGAATACATAGTAGATGAAGGTATATTTCTTGGTTATTCTTTCAAAAGTAAAGCTTATAAATGTTATAACAAAAGAATCAAGAATTTTTTTGAAAGTGTAAGTGTCAGGATAGAAGAAGATGGAACACAAAGAATTAATGATCCAGTATACACTCTTGAAATCATTGAAGAGGAAGGTTTTGAAGAATCGGATGAAGATGAGGAGATGTTGAAAAAGGGCATCAAAACTCCATCTAAATATGTTTAGAGAAATCATAATGAAAGTGACATCATTGGGGACATAAATGAAAGAATTCACACTAGAAGAATGATGGTATGTGAATTTGAGCAAGTTAATTTCTCTTTGTTATAAAAAATTTAGCCTAGAACTTTTTCAGAAGCTAGACATGATAAGTATTCAGTTAATTCTATTGATGAATAATTAAATCAAATAGAAAAGAATGATACTTGAGAATTAGTGCCTAGACCAAAAGATCACAATGTGATCAGAACAAAATGAGTTTATTTAAATAAGTTGAATTAAAATGGAGAAGTGACCAGAAATAAACCAAGATTAGTATGTAAAGGATATGTTTAGATTGAGAGAATATATTTTGAAGAAACTTTTGAACCATTGGTAAGCTTAAAGGCTATTATAATGTTTCTTGCATATACAATGTTTAAAAATATCAAAGTATTTTAGATGGATGTCAAATATGCCTTCCTAAATGGGAATATTGAGGAAGAGGTCTACATTGAGTAACTTAAGGGATTTATTCTCTCAAATAGTAGTAACCATGTATGTAGATTGAAGAAAGCATTATATGGATTGAAAAAAGCTCCCAAGCTTGGTTTACAAGACTTGATTAGTACCTACAAGATCAAGGTTTCAAGAGAAGATTTGTTGATAGTAATCTCTACATCAAAATAGAAGGTGAGCATCAATTGATTGTTGTGGTATATGTTGATGATATCATTTTTGGAGGAAATATTGAAAAGATGACAATTTTTTTTTGATAGAATGCAGAAGAATTTGAGATGTCTATGCTTGGAGAATTATCATTTTTCTTAGGATTGTAAATATTTCAATCAAATAAAGGAGTTTTCATATCTCAAAGTAAATATGTCAAGGAAATGTTGAAGAAATTTGGTTTTGAGAATTGTGCACTAGTTGGCACACCTATGTGTATAGGAAATAAGGTGAGCAAGGATGAAGATTCACCTGTCAAGATCAATCTTTGTATAGATCCATGATTGGTGGTCTTTTATATTTGATAGAATCAAGGCTAGACATCATACATGTAGTAGGTATGGTTGCAATATATCAGTCATCTCCAAAAGATAGTCATGTTCAGTTGGTGAAGAGAATATTTAGATATATCAAAGGGACATTGGATTATGGATTATGGCATCCCACAGGTAGAGATTTCACTTTGGTTGCTTATAAATATTTAGATTGGGCAGGGTGCTTGGATGACAAAAAGATTACAAGTGGAGGAACTTTCTTCCTTGGTGATAGCTTAGTATCATGGCTAAGCAAGAAGTAGAATTTAATATCACTTTCTACAGCTGAAGTAGAATATAATATAGCAGTATTGTGTTGTACTCAAGTGATTTAGATGAATAAAACTTTGGAAGATATCAAGGTAAAGTATGATGACCCTATTTATATTTTTTGTGATAACATAAGTGTTATAAATATTTTGAAGAATCTAGTGATGCATTCAAGAACAAAACATATTCCCATTAGATATCACTTCTTGAGAGAGTAGGTTGTAGATCAATAGGTTAAGATGGAATATATCAGTACTATAGAGCAGATTGTAGATATTTTCATAAAATCACTACCAAAAGACACATTTGAGTATCTACAAGAGAAGTTGGGAGTAACTTATTTTACTTCCTACCATTTAGGTTCAGTACTAGTTGAGGGGGAGATAAGCGTTAGCTCTGATAGGTCCTTTGCCATTAATGTCAAAGGGGGAGAATAATAGGTATAGGTACAGGTGTAGAAATAGGTACAGGGAATAGGTACAGGTTGCTACAGTAAGGGGGAGTTACTATATGTTTTTTAGATGATAGTATGTGTAGGTTTCAAGATGGGGTAGTTTTAGGATTGAGGTTGCCATCAATGACAAAGGGGGAGAATATTGTCATTGATGTCAAAGGTATAGCATTATTGGTGATAAAGGCCCCATTGCATTTAATGATTTTTTAATAGTAATATTTTGGCTAATATTTGTTAATATTTATTTAATATTAATGAATATATTTTTAGTTGCATAAAGTTAAAATAAGGGCCCATGGAGAAGTCAAAGAGTCATGGGGTAAAGAAAAAAGAAAAATGGGATGAATTTTCCCATGAAGAGTCATATTAAATAATTCTAAGAGTCACCAAGTGAAGACAAAAGAGGAAGGGCACAATTTTTCATGAAGGGACGCCATATGACTTTTCAAATACAAGGATATGAAGGGTTATGCAAGTTTGGCACCATTTTCCATGAGGATTGAAGGGTCACAAAAGGTGAAGGCCAAAGGTCATTTGGAAAACTAAAAAAAAGGCTTGAGAAGCCATTTTTAATATGGGAGATAGATTATGACTTGTAATTGTTATGTCTAGATTAGAAGAGAAGAGGAGAGAGAGGAAAGAGATATTATACTAAGCTATCATTTGTTGAGATAATAACATTGAGAGATAGTTGTGTGGTATACACAAAAGGGGTTCATGCTCTTGTGGGTTGGTGCTCATGAATAGTTGTGTTGGTGCTCAGCAAAGGGGTTAATGCTCTTGTGGGTTGGTGCTCATGAATAGTTACTGTGTTGGTGCTCAGCAAAGGGGTTGGTGCTCTTATGGGTTGGTGCTCATGAATAGTTGTTATGTTGATGCTCAAAAAAGGGTTTGGTGTTCATGTGGGTTGGTGCTCATGAATAATTTCTATCTTGGTGATCATCAAAGGGGTTGGTGCTCCTATAAGTTAGTGCTTGCGAATATTGTAGTTTGAGTTGGTGCGCATTCATATACTTGAGATTGTTCTCCATTATTTTTACCACATTGGTTTTCCATGTTAAATATGGTGTCTCTCTTTATCTTTTGTGGTGTTTATTATTTTAGTTTTATTACATATATTGAATGTATGGTTAAGTGGAATTTGATTAAGTGAAAGTTTATAAGATTTATGATATACTGATTCACCTCCCCACTCTCAGTATATCATATGATTAACACTTCTCACAACATATCATGCTATGAAGGGTTAGAAATCCTATAATAAAACACAATCTCACAACCCTAATAGAGTCCTAAGGTTTTAAACTTTCACTTATTCTAATAAAAATAAAGTAAATCTAATATAGTGCACACCAAAGCTTATAGCACAAAGTGGAGGTAAGAAACAATAAAATAACTAAACTAAACATCTATTAGAATACATATACTCATTTTAATGTATACATAATCCTAATGCATGAGAGAAGAATAAAAATTCATTATCTATCTACTCTTACAAAGGAGAAATAAAGTTAGGAATACTTACCTTCAAAGACAAAATTGTCGATTCTTAATCTCTCCCTTGGCCAAGGTATTTTGCAAGAGATTATTGTGGTATGTAAAAAAACCCAAGATAAATCAACTCTAGACTACATAAACTATCTAAGCATCCAAAAGACTCCTCTATAAGACAAGATCTATATTTCCAAAGAAAGTATGGAACCCTAAGATTTATTATTGAAATAGAATGGTCAATAAGAAGATGTTCATTCACAATTATTCATTAATAATTATTATCTTATGAAATGGTGGGAAATTAAATTATATATATAAGTGGATCTTTCCTAAAATCCTTCAATAAATGTCAGTTGTACAGGGTCAACCTAGTTGGCCTAGTGTGTTTTTGAGGATAATTCACTATGTCTAAGCTACGTCAATTGAAAGGCTAACAACCTAAGAAAATGAAAAATACCCCTAAACTATATTGGGTTGACCCAGTCGACCTAATACAACTGAGTAACCAAAAGGGTGTTAAGGAAATAAAATGAGGATGGAAAGAATAAAATTATTGGAATAGGTAGAATTGATAAGAATAAGCTTAGGGTTAATGGTTTTAGGAGAGAAGTGTGTAAATAGCAAGTGGAAAAAGGGACAAAAAACTTACTAAGCACTGATGGTATGCCTATCCCTTTCTTGGGGCACCCCTTAAGGCATGCACTCAGAGAGATGAAGACTAAATCAATTCCTATAAGATATAAAGTGTCAGTAATAAATAAAAGATTTAAAAATATGATGTGTATACATGTAGTCATATAAAATGATAAATTTGGTTACTTGAGTATGGTTAAAGACACCCAATCCACAGGTATCCTACTTGCTTGCATAACCCTTATAGGCTTTTCTTTCACTAATTTCCAATCATCCACAACCTTCTAGACTTAACTCTTACAGACCCAAACAACTCTTTTAGGCCTAGATCCATCCCCCCAAGTCTCATTCCCTCTAGAAAACAATGCCCAACTTGGATAAGATCACTGAAACATAGTGTATCCTATTTTTGGCACTGTTGTCCAAGTCCAAATTTGGTTCAAATGGTCATTTTCTCTCAAATCCTTATCCTAATTCATGTTGGTAGAATGCAAATTCATTTAACCCATGATCATAAATTTCCATATAAAAATCCATTCAAATTACTTTTACAAGGGTTTTCACTCATTTATAAGAGAGAATCAAGAATACAAGCAAGTACATTCAAGCACTTTTCCCTATTCTTTGCATATAGCCATCCAATATTGATTCTATCTTATTCAAACCATTACACCAGTCCCTAGTCATTCCAAATACACCTAGTTTTACATATAATTGTATTTTCATACACAATTTTACCCAAAACTTTAATGTGAGAACTACATTAGCTTAATCCCTCAGAGTATTGGTATGTAGGCAATGTGCCCACACATGAGGTGTGAATTACATCCAATATATATTTTACACACTAACCCCTTCTCTCTCTTTCCCAAGTTGGCATTCAAGTTCAATCACAAAGAGATCTTAGGGATTTGAATATTAAAACATATGCACAATGAGCTTCATAGACTTCTAAGCTTTGATATTTCATTGATAATGTAATACATACCTATTGAGAACCAAAAAAATTTAGATCACATGGACAATAGTGACAAAAAAGGACTATAGCACCAACAAGGAGGGTATACCTCTTTTTTTTTCTCCCATCCAATCTAGAAACAAACTCTAGGATCCTATTTGTGATAGTTTCCCAAGCTTGCATAAAAATTTCTAGACCTTGCAACATCCATCCCAATCAGTTTCTATCTAAGTTTGATTTTATCTTTATAATTATTATTTTAGGAAAGGTAAAAATATAATCTATTTACACAAATAAGTGGCTTAATTATTAAATATTAGTTATTGATTTACCCTAATTATAACTATTTATTAATTAAAAATAAAACTCTATTATTCTAAAAAATAATAAACATTTGGTGAACTTGACATACTTTGAATTTCACATTAAAACTCTAGAAACCCTAGGGTAAATTCCTAGCTAATTTTTACCATTAATTTTTGAATTTTTTCCTTATATTAAAATAAAAAATTCCTCTCAAATTTTAAAATGTTTTAGTAGATTTTAATATAAATTTATTTCAAACCCTAGTTACATCAACTAGCTCCCAGTAATTTTCTAATCATTTTCTAAATTTTAGTTACATATTAAAATCAATAAAATCATTTCAAATTTAAAAACTTCATAGTGATTTTAATAAATTTATTTTTATCAAATCCATAGTTACATATACTATGTCCCATTAAATCAAACACTTTCCCATAAATTTCTAAATTGTTTCTTGAATACTTAACTCAAATTCAATTTTAATTTTAAAAATTCATAGTATTTTGTAAAAATATTTTTGAAAAACCCCTAATTGAATGTACTAGCACTTATTTATTCTTGAGGTATCACCTTACATCTATTATCAAATTACCAAAATGATTCTCATTTATTTATAAATGTTTCTTACGTTTATCACAAATAATAAGGAAACTATAATGGGCTCTATCATGTTCATGAATGATGAAGTCTATCATATGTTAGTACATAGCTTCATCCTTTGAATTTCATGTTTATTTTTCATTATATGGGATGATATTACAAAATTAATTTCCAAAAATGCACAATATTTCAAAATTCTTTTTTCATATTCTCTTTTTCTTATAAGGAAGTATTAACAAATCCAATTTGATAAACGCATTTGAAAGCTATGTTACATGTCAAAAGTTTCTATGCCTTTATAAAAAAGTGCATACTCTCTATCCTTTTATTTTAATCTCTCATATGGAAATTTTTTAAATTTTGCTAAACACATTAGACATGTCATGATTCAAGTCAAAGTTTTGTATGCATTAATGCACAATTCCATGCTCTCTACCCCTTGTTTTCTATCTATCATGTAGAATGTTATTAATAATCATGTTGTTATACATGGTTTCTAATTAGATATATCTAACTCTTTGGATACTTTTAAGTATCTCCTTATCACTACTAGACATAATCAAACACTAGTGGTTATATCTAACCCTCCTCTCTTCAAACTTGTTTCATCTAACTTTTATCTCATTCCTACTACCAGCTCTATGCTTATCATAGATAATGTGGTACATGTTATCACCCAAGTTTATGTAGACAAGAAGGTTGATTACATCCATGGTTATAGATTTGTCACTCAGGTTAGCACCCCTTATCATCTAGTTTTATCTCCTCCACCTATTATAGTTCTTCCTCCAATCCAGATTCAGACATAGTCATGACCTTCATCACCAACATAGAGAGTTCATAGACCTCCACAACTTCAAGATTATAGACAAATTTTAGCTACAATATTCATACCTAGAATAGTCTCATTGAGATATCATGCATATACACATAAATCACATGTTCAATGATCTTTTCCTACTTCCATATGTGTCCCTAAGAGCCCTAAAATTACATCCACTTCTCAAAGTTACAAAGGAACCTCACAGTTGGTTTCCATTATAGAGATTTCAAAATATTTACAAAATATATAGCTTTTAGAGCCATAGTCTCAACATTTCCATCATACTTCACGATCATGCATGATCCTTCTCATTGATATAAGACAACATGATAGGGAGTCTCACATGAGACTCATTGATTAGTATCATCCTATCCCAGCCTGTTTGTACATAATCTCTTCTTCTTGATTGTATATAGCTTATATAAAAATATAAAAAACATTCAAATAATTCAAAAATACCAAAAACATTTAGATTATATGCATCATCGATGTTTTACATTTTGACTACTATGTTAGAATTATATTTTCTATTTTATGCTATGGTTTATTGATTATCTACATTACCATGCTTCACTTGATCTTTTTTGAGTGTGTGCAGTGACTTCCAATTCTTTGATTGCTTCATTTTACCCATTGAAGGGTTATCCTACTTCTACATTCAAAATGCACATTGATACATCTTCCCACTAGGGGCATATACTATATGACTAAACCATCCAATTTATGTCATTATTACACTACACACTCCTAGTTATCATGATGATGTACATTACTTACTAGATTATATAGATTATCACATCAACACTCACTAGTATCTTGCACTAATGTATTTCGTATCATATACCTAGTCTTTTACTAAATGTTTTTTGCATTATTTCACTCTTTCTTTGATTAGTTATATGTGACTATACCTTTTCCATTTTTTACATGCTTTCCTTTATTGCTTTATGTAGCTAGATACGATTGCATTTCTAGTTCTAGTTTCATTTCTTATGTGTGCCTTAGGACATTTGCCAATGTCATTTGCTTTTATTCATGTGTGTGTAACTTTGGGCATTTAATAATGTTCCTTGCTTGTAATATTCTATGTGTTTATGGCCCTCATGCCAATATTTTCTTATTTCAAATTATATGTGTATGTGGTATTTGAACATGCCTTGTATTCTTACTTTTCAATTTTAGTGACATGTGCCCATGTCCCTTGTTTATGTGGCCCCTTAGCTAACCTTTTATGCTTCTTGATTATTTATCCATGTGATTTTTTACTTGATTGATTTTTTAATTAATGAAATGTCATGATCCATATCATGAATTTTCCTTACTTTATTAGAAGCCATGATGGATATCATGCTCCATCCCTCCTTGAGAACTAACAACTAAAAACTAAAAACTAACATCTAACATTTCCAATTCTAGTTTAGTAAATTGCACATAATTTTACATTGTTATATATATATATAGGAATACCCTTATTTATCTAACAATATCTCAATACAAATATTGCTTTATCTAGAGATATCTTGTCAAATATCACTGCTATATAATTTATATATGCAACATAACACACTTACAAGAATCTTTTCTTCTGAGGGTAGTCATTACAGGTTCAATCATTCCTACCCTCATAAGAGGGGGAAATAAACAAGGGTTTTCTCATAGTGATAAAATATCCTAGAAATCAATATAACAACATTCAATCACCTAGTTCAGAATCTAGAGGTCAAACTAGTCAAAATAGAATAGAAAAATAGTGATAATTCCAAATGAATAACTAATTTTAGCATAAGACAATAGTGAAAGAAATAGATAGCAACACCAAACATAAGGGTGTTATAATTTTGTCACTCTTTTCTAAGTAGAAAAACACCCAAGTTTTCTAGTAATAAGCAAAATGCTTAGCTCAACTATAGTTTTTACACGTCTAAATTAGTTATAATTAGTAGTTTCAATACATTTTTCTCAGGGAATCCAGATATAGGGGGTATCATGCATGTCATGATGGATCTCAATTATAGTTTTATATTAGGAAGTTGACATAAAATTCAATATCAAATCCATGTTCCAAACACTAGTAATTGGGGGTAATGTGTGTGGCACATTAGTCTTCTTTTATTTCCATGTTCAGTTTATTACACATGCATTTTTAGTTTTTGTGTGTTTTACTCCATTTGTAGGTAGTTTACATATTTTTCAAGTTAAAATTCCATACATGTTTAACTTCCCAAGTACCCAAGTTCCTAATTTGCCTTTCATAGAAGCATATTGCATCAATTTTAGAGTGGATTTCATACAATCATAATCTCCATCTTTTAAAATGGCCAAGAGTGGCATAGTTTCCAATATACATTTGGCTATCCATGCCACATTATCATATTTTTTAAACATTCATGGGATCCATGATCCATCTCATATGACATCTATTCTATACTGGTATCACTTCATAGCTTCATTTCATAGGGCAATGATGGAGTCAAAGGGCCAGCCTTTGTATTCTTGAGCCACTTATTCAGAGGGAGTGGACATATAGTCTAGACATTGATTGACACATGTATGATTTGTTAGCTTCATTTAGTAGGTGATGATGGAGCTAAAGGGATAGAATTTTTATTACTGAGCCACTTTCTAAGAAATTGAGAACTCAACCCCATTTGTGAGATAAATTTTGGTATAACATCATCTAGTACAATCTAGCATTACTCAGCCTTACTCAAGATCATAATAGCTTTTGTATTGGTTCAAATACCTAATGAGGTGTATTCATTCCTTTCTCTTCCTTTTTATTTTACTCATATTTTATATGTTCATGTTTTATATGACATATAATAAGAACTTATCTACTCTTTGTTCCATTTTATAGATTCATACTTACATAATGTACTCTTTATGCACTATCCAACATTACTCAGCATCATACAAGCTTCATGGGATTCACCTTTATAGGTAAGTTTAGGTATGCTTTCTATTTTTTCCTTTATCCTAATATTTCAATTTTTTACATCAATAGAATAAATGAGCAGGTAAATATAGTCATATAAAATGTGAAATTTAGTTTCTTGAGTATGGCTAAAGATACCCAATCCATAGGTCCTCCTACTTATTTACACAACTCTTATAGGCTTTTATTTCACTAATTCCCAATCATCCACAACCTTCTAGACTTAACCCTTATATATCCAAGAAATTCTTTTAGGCCCAAATCCACCCCCAGGTCTCATTCCCTCAGGGTGTCTTATTTTTGGTGCTATTGTCCAAGTGAAAATTTGATTCAAATGGTCATTTTCTCTTGAATCCTTATCCTAATTCATGTTGGACTAATGCAAATTCATTTAACCCATAATCATTAATTTCCCTATAAAATTCCATTCAAATTCCATAAGGGTTGGCACTCATTTATAGGAGAGAAGAAAGAATACAAGAAAGTACATTCAAGCACGTTTCCATATTCTCTACATATAACCATCCAATAATATTTATAGCTTATTCAAAGCATTACACCAGTCCCTAGTCATTCCAAGTACACCTATTTTCTCATATAATTACATTTTCATAAATAATTACACCAAAAAAATTAATGGGATAACTACATTAGCTTGATCACTATTCAAAATATTGGTATGTAGGCAGCATGCCCACACACAGGGTGTCAAGTGTGTCCAGCATATCATTTACACACTAAGCCCTTCTCTCTCTTTCCTAAGTTTCCATTTAAGTTCAAGCATAAAGAGCTCTCAGGGATTTGAATATTAAAAAAAATGCATAGTGAGCTTCATAGACTTTTGGACTTTGATATTTCACTAACAGGGTGACATAAACCTTCTGAGCAAAACCTAAAAAACTCAAATCACCTAGACAATAGCATCAAAAAGGACTATAGCACCAAAAATTTGGGTTTCCCACTTTTGATGATCCTATCCAAACAAAAAATGAACTCTAGGATCCTATTTATGATAGTATCCTAAGCCTTCATATAAATTTATATACCTTGCAATATTTGTCTCAGTTTCTAGCTAAGTTTGATTTTCTCCTTATTATTACTATTTTTAGAGAAGGTAAAAATACAATTTATTTAAACAAATCATAGGCTTAATTATTACACATTATTTACTAATTTACCCTACTCAAAAAAAATTATTAACTAGAAATAAAACTCCATTATTATAAAAATAAAAAACCAATACACTAAGTTATCAATCTTGAGAACTAGACTTTTAGACTTTGGAGCAAAATTATTAGACTTTGGAGTAAAACTATCAAACTTCAAAGATAGGATTTCTTGGTCTAATTTTTTTGTTATTTGTTCCTCAAACTCTTAGACATGTTATTTGATAGTTACTATGGATAAAGAAGACACACTTAGTTTTATTTAGGATGATCCATCTATATTTGTTTAGAAAGGCCCATTAAAGGTTTAGCAGGTGGATAGAGAGAAATTTGTTTAGCTTGAATTTCATTAAAAATGGTCATGTTTCCAGATCTACAATCAATTCATGCTACTATTTTAGTTAACCAAGGTCTACCAAGAATTATTGGATATGTTAAGTTGTGGAGCTAAAAGCTTCACAGGTATGCAAATGTGGAGGTTGCTAAGTGTTACAGTAACTGACATTAGTCAGGCCAACCAACATTGGTCTCATCTTCAGCTACACAATAATTGACATCGGTTATGGTTGGCCGGCATTGGTTAGATAGGAACTGACATCAGTCACTGGTGTGTTTTCAGAACTGGTCTAATTTTAGATGGATAGTCAGTTTGCATGTAAAGACTAATTTTAGTCTTGAGTCTGCATTTCTAATTATTTTTTGGTTTGGGATCTATTTAAGAGACCCATGGGGCTGTATTGTAATAAGGACAAAGGGCTAAGAAGGATTAGATCCTCAAGTGTAAGATCTAGAAGGTCTGCAAGAGTGCAAGATTAGGGAGATCTATAGGTAAGCAAGGTCAGTTGATCTGTGATGTAGCAAGATCAAGAAGATCTGTGGGTGTGTGTGTGTGCAAGGTCAGTTAGATCTATGGGGTAGAAAGATCAAGGAGATATACAACACAACAAGGAGCAAGATCAAGGAGATCTACTGTAAGGTAGGCAAAACAACCATTGAGTTGAGTGTCACTGGTGGATGAGAGTAGGCAACAACAACCATTGGGTTGATTGTCACTGGAGGGAACAACTCAGTGTTGAGTTGGTTGTAATTGTGTGTGAGAGAGAAATATTGAGGGAGAATTACTATATACCCAAGAGGTGTGGGAAGAGTGTGATTTCTTCATTGTATTTCCTTATGGAAGAGTGTAATATAGATTGTATTGTTTCTCATATCTCCTATTCTTTGTTGTTTCTGAATTCTAGTTACATATTACTTCTGGTTTAATTCCATGTTTAGTTGCTTATACAAAGGTAATCAATTGTACTCCAAGTTCCTAACAAGTTGGTATCAAAGCTTTGTGTTCTAGATCCTGACAAGTGGTATCAGAGCCTGGTTCAGAGTAGGTTAGTATTTGTTGATTACAGGTCACTCTTAAGGGTTTCTGATTGAGTGGGAGTAAAGTAATGGTAGAAGAAAGTACACTAAGAATGGATAAATTCAATGGCAATAATTATCAATTATGGAGGATGTAGATTGAAGATTATCTATATCAAAAAGATTTGTACTTACCATTGGGTGGGGTTTCATGTAAGCCCATAGATATGAAAGATGAAGAATGGAATGTTCTTGATCAAAAGGCTCTGGGATTTATAAGGATGACCCTGGCATCATCTATGATTTATAACTTATCACATGCAAAGAAAATGGTAGAGTTAATGGAATCTTTGGCAAATTTATATGAAAAACCCTTAGCTTTGAATAAGGTATTTCTTATGAAGCAATTATTTAATTTTTAAATGCAGGAAGGTGGATTGGTATATAGTCATCTTAGTGATTTCCATGGTTTGGTAAACCAGTTAAATTTAGTCAAAATAGTATTTGATGATGAAATTAAGGCTCTCTTAATCTTATGATCTTTACCTAAAAGTTGGCATAGCTTGGTAATGGCAGTAAGTAATACTGGGTCTGCTTCAAATATCTTGAAAGTTGATGATGTTGTTAGTGTAATCTTGAATGAATAAATTCACAAGAAAAGCATAGGGGAAACATCAGGTAATGCTTTAAGTGTTGAAAGTAGGGGAAAGCAAAGAGAGAAGGTCGAGCAAGGGAAATCAAGGTCAAAGATAGGTAGTAGATCCAAATCCAAAAATGGAGGTATAACCTACTAGAATTATGGAAAGAAAAGGCATGCAAAGAAAGATTATTGGTTGGTAGAAGATCAGCATGAAAGAAATAAAGAAGCAAATGATGTAGGTATTATTGCATGGGATGCTCTTATATGTTCCTTGGATAAAGTAGAATCTTGGGTTTTAGATTCTGGTGCCTCTTCTATGCAACCCCAAATAGAGAATTTTTTCATGATTATGTCCATGGAGACTTTGGAAAAGTTTATTTAGGGGATGGTAAGCCTTGTCAAATTGTTGGCAAAGGGAAAGTGCAATTGAAATTATAGACTGGCAACATATGGGTGTTGAAGGATGTCATGCATGCTCCCATCCTAAAGAGGAGTGTATTTTTTTAGCAAAGTTGGGTTATGAGGGTTGCATAGTAACTCTCACAGCAGAATCTTGGAAAGTTTCCAAGGGTGCACTTGTTTTAGCAAGAGGTAAGAAAGTAGGTACACTTTATCTATCTACTTGTATTATTGATTATCCTTCTATTTTATCTACTTCAAATGTAGATGCAAAGATGTGGTTCTATAGGCTTGGTCACATGAATGAGAAGGGAATGCATGTTCTTAAGTCAAATTTTAAGAATTGGAAAGCCTTGGTTTTCAAGGAGAAGATGATGGACATAGATCAGCTCAAAAGGCTAAATAATTTTGAGTAGGGCAATGTTGATTTAGACAAGGTTATGATCCAAAATGAGCTCACGAGTAAAAATCATCACTCACAGGAAAACACAGACACTGACATTAGTTAGGTGAGAACTGATGTTGAGAAAATAGGAACTGACATCGGTCTAGTGGAGACCAAAGTTAGTGATGTCAGGCAGGTGGACACCGATGTCGATCAAGAAATTGACATTGGCAAGTAGGTGGAAATTGACGTTGGTCAGGTAATAACCGATGTCGATCAGGTCAGTCACATGGAACTGACATTGGTCGGGTGTAGACTGAGAGATGACCGAGATTGGTCACTGATAGAAAGAAATTTGGGTGGATAGCAAGCTATTAATGAGTCTCAAATTCCCATAAGGAGGTTTGAAAGGGTAAGTAAACCTCCAATTCATTATTCCCCTTCTTTATACTACTTGTTGCTCACTGATGGTGGAGAACCAAAAAGTTTTGATGAGGTAATGCAAGTAGAATCCAAGAAATAGTGGGAGCATGGCATGAATGAGGAAATTGATTCCTTGGAAGAGAACCAAATGTGGGATTTGGTAGAGTTGCCAGCTGGAAAGAAAACACTAAAAAATAGATGGGTTTACAGGTTAAAGAAAGGAGAGAATGGACAGGTGAGATAGAAGGCCAAGTTATATGGTCTTGAGAAAGCTCCAAGATAGTGGTATTTGAGGTTTGATAGGTTTATGACAAAGCATGGCTTTAGTCAATGTCAATGTGACCATTGTGTTTATTTTACCAGGTTGGATAATGATAGCTACATTATCCTGTTATTGTATGTAGTGTATATGCTTGTTACAGGGTCACACATGCAGGGAATTGTTGAGCTAAAGGTAAAATTAGCTTAGACATGTGCCAAGAAGGATTTAGGAAGAGAAAAGAAAATCCTTGGCATGAGTATTTCTAGAGACAAGGAAAATCACAGGTTGATTTTGTCTCCAGAGGATTATGTGAATAAGGTAGTGGAGAGGTTTGATATGTAGGATGAAAAATTGGTAAGCACACTTATGGTTGGATAGTTCAAGCTGAGTAAAGAATAGTATCCTAAATCACATGATGAGGTTGAGTATATGGTATGTACTAGACCTGATATTGCCCAAGTAGTGGGAGTTGTTAGCAAGTTTATGGCCAATCCAGGAAAGAAGCACTGGAAAGTAGTTTAGTGGATTCTCAGATATCTGAGAGGGACCAACAGTAGGCATTTATGCTATGCAGGGTCAAGCACTTCTCTACATGGGTATGTAGATTTGGATATGGCAGGTGACTTGGATGATAGGAGGAGCACCATAAGATATGTGTTCACTATTGGTGGAATGGCAGTTAGATGGATTTTAGAGTTGTAGAAGGTTGTTGTAGTCACAATGGCTAGCAAGGATAAGAACCTTGAAAAAATGTTAACAAAGTTGGGAATAAAGGAGAAGTTGAATCTTCATTCAACTTTTCTTGGTCTTCAAGATTGAACTTTAAGATGGAGATACAAGCCAGAAACAAATTAGAGAATGTAAAGGTACAGGTACAAGTGCAGCTATTTATCTCCAAGTGGGAGATTGTTATGTTGTGGAGCTAAAAACTTCACAAGTATGCAAATGTGGAGGTTGCTGAGTGTTACAGTAACTGATGTCAGTCAGGCCAATTGACATCGATCTCATCTTTAGCTACACAATAACTGGCATTAGTTATGGTCAGCCAGCATCGGTCAAATAGGAACCGATGTCGGTCACCTGTGTGTTTCCAAAACCAGTCTAATTTTAGATGGATAGTCAATTTGCATGTAAAGACTAATTTTAGTCTTGAGTCTACATTTCTAATTATTTTTTGGTTTGGGATCTATTTAAGAGACCCATGGGGCTGTATTGTAATAAGGATGAAGGACTAAGAAGGATTAGATCCTCAAGTGTAAGATCTAGAAGGTCTGCAAGAGTGCAAGATCAGGGAGATCTATAGGTAAGCAAGGTCAGTTGATCTACAGTGTAGCAAGATCAAGAAGATTTGTAGGTGTGTGTGTGTGTGTGTGTGTGTGTGTGTGTGTGTGTGCAAGGTTAGTTAGATCTATAGGGTAGCAAGATCAAGAAGATCTGCAACACAACATGGAGCAAGATCAAGGAGATCTGTTATAAGGTAGGCAAAACAACCATTGAGTTGAGTGTCACTGGTGGACGAGAGTAGGCAACAACAACCATTGGGTTGATTGTCACTAGAGGGAACAACTTAGTGTTGAGTTGGTTGTAATTGTGTGAGAGAGAGAACTCTTGAGGGAGAATTATTGTACACCCAAGAGGTGTGGGAAGAGTGTGATTTTTTCATTGTATTTCCTTCTAGAAGAGTGTAATATAGATTGTATTATTTTTCATATCTCCTATTCTTTGATGTTTCTAAATTCTAGTTACATATTACTTCTAGTTTAATTCTATGTTTAGTTGCATATACAAAGGTAATCAATTGTACTGCAAGGAGGATCCTAACAGGATATCCTACCCTCTTTGTTTTGGTTGAAGGATCATGAAATCTATAGGATATTCCTAAGAGTCTAAGGTGACTATTACATTCTCTATGGTTCCTTCAGGGGTAGCAATGGATTAACCTATCATTTATATGTTTGTTGTAGTAAGTTGAAACCTTATGAGAGATAAATTTCTATTATTTTGACATTCATTATGTTGATGGTAGATCCAATATATAAAATCACATTTGGAATGAACTTGTTCCTAATTGTCACATTCATCACAAGACTACCAAGATCTCCATATTTAGGAACAAGTATGTTTACTTCTAGTAAATCAATAATTTTTCCTATTACCTAAAGTTTTTAAGGATTTTTTTGCTTCCTTCTTGGTGCTTTGATACATAATCCTTTAATGATCTGATTCAACTCGGGAATATCCTTAATGGCTCTTAACAGTGGAATTTCTATCTTCATCTATTTTAATCTATTCATCAATTTAGAATCTTTCTTAGGATTTTCTTCCTTATATCTCATAGGAAAGAGAATAGCAAGGGGATTTTGAATTTTGGTTGGTGTAATTGTGGCTTCTACCTTTTCTTTAGTTGGTTCTTAGACTACAAGGGATTCAAGAGTGTTTTCATCATTGGGAATTTTAGTTACGGTAATGGGTAAATCTATAACTACCTTCCTTGATCTAATTTGAATATTATTACATTCAATTTAACCACTTTCAACATTACTTTCTTGATCAACTTCATAGATAGGTGTATTTTTATTATTCTTTGGATTTTCCACTAGTTGGGCAAGTAACTATCATTGGTTAACCTATTGCTCAATTGGTTATGGCTGAGGTTTTAAAGGCATTAAGTCCAATTATGGAGGAAACCTTATTTATGGATGAAATTTTTGATTTTATCATTGAGGTGGTGACTATTATACCCAATATGATTGTTGGTTTTGTTGTTGTGCCCAAAATAGTGAAGGATTTTTAGACATTTCCCACATCTATGGCATCCATTATTGAGTACCCCATGGTTGTGGCTATAGTGGACCCCATATTGGTGGTGTGACTTATCCAACCCATGGTTCCATCCATGGATTGGAAAGAAATCTTGGGAAATTTTGATTTTAAGGATAGGAGTACTAGTTTCCTTGTCTTTGGATAAAGTTCACTCAACTATATGTGATACTTGTTTTACTTGGTTTTTGTGGTATGAAGAAGTTTAAAATTCTTGGTGTCATGGTCTAGGTCAAAAATACCACATACCTCTATTTTTTCTAAAGGATAATATATTACCACATGTTTGAGTCTACATCAAGGATTATATATTAAAAATTATTCAGTGTTGTAGCATTGGATTTTTCTTTAAGGCCATCTAATGTGGATGTCAATTATACTAGGATGTCTATCCTAAAATTATCAAATTTATTACATTAATTGTCTAACTTCAGGCGATTTTCATTACCTTAATTTACTTATTCTAAGTCTTATCCTAGAGTAGTTAGTACACAATGCTAAAATTTGATGAAAGGTTGACTTGTCAATGTCACCCTTTCCCATTAGGTTTAAAGCATCATATGAATCATCATCTAATAGTTTAAGAAATACTATCTTGATGACATCCTCAATGAGTTGGTAACCACTTTATATATGGGTAAATATAAACCTATCAGGGTAATCTTATAAGGTTTCATATTCATTTCATTTGATCTTGAAAAAATATTCCTTATGTTCTCTGGCTCTAAAATAATCTTGATATTTATTTAAAAATGTAGTTTCCATTTCATCCCAAGTGGTGATAAAATTAACCTCAAGGCCCATGAACCACCTCATGGATACATCTTTGAGTGTAGATGGGAATAACTTCAACTTTTGATTATCTGTGAGATAGTCATATGTTTGGTAGAGAACTTGAAATTCAAAGAGGAATTGATCTAGATCCTCTAAGGATTTACCTCTAAAATTAGGTAAAATGGATGGTGAGATATGTTTCATGGAAGTTTTGTCATCAGGACCTAAGATAATTAGATAATAAAAAGTTCTATCTTGTTGAGTTTGTTGATTGGGGTTTTCTACATGTGCATGTTTGTCTCCCATATTTTCTTCCTAACTTTAGTTATCAATCCAATCTAAATTATCTTCTTGGGTGCTGAATATAAATTATCTTAAGAGGAAAATCTTTATTGGCAATTAGATATTCTTCTTATAAATCTTGTGGATAAAATCTGACTATTATAGAAAGAGTATTTTCAAGATCAAGTATCATTATAAGAGAAGATGTTCTGAATAGGATTCTTCTTATATGATCTATTTGTGAGGATGAACCTAATTCATGAGAGGAACCAAAAAAAGTTTGTATATAGATTTCAATTACCTTTATTTGAGTTCTTGATCTTTCTAGTAAGGATTGGATCATCTCTTCTTGATTTATTTGGGATCCTTTAGAGATAATTCATCCTTCATAATCTCTTGGGTTGTTCATAAATCTAAGGATTCCTAATTGTTTTTATGTTTTTGAGTTTTATGAATGTTTTTTCCCTATATAACTCTAATGTAGGATTTTACTAACATTTATTGATGAGCCCCCAAAAATGGCACCAAAAATGATAGACTATCATTTTACCTCTCATTTAACCAATCAATGGATTAGTGTCATTCTCTACCATGGTCAGTGTTCAAGGCTATATTCAATGAGACCATTGGATATTTTCATTTACAATGTGTTGTTTAGGGGGTTTACTCTACTATGATATATAGATAATAAGAACAATAATTAAGATTCTAATTATAAATTATATAAAAGTAAATCTAAAAGGTTTGCTTAACTAAATATCTCCTATGCAATTCACACCATTAATATCTATAACTCAAATATCTAGCATAATACATTATCGTGTCCTCGCTCAACTTTCTTGACTAGGTAAGATGGTGTGATATTATATAATGTGAGGATGTTGTAAACTATCATTTAAACTATTCCTAAAAAATTATAAATATGGAGATGAGTTGAAAAAATTTACTTTCTATTAAATTTTAAAGACACACTTGCATAAATAAAATTCACTTGCATTGAACTGAAATAATCATTGCATTTAATAGAAACACACTTGTATTAAAAAGGAAATTCACACTTTGCATTGAAAAGGAAATCACACTTTCATTGAAAATGAAGTCATTTTTGCATTTAAAATAAAATACTCTTACATTTAAAAAGGAAATTACACTCTCCATTAAATGAATTATATGTTAATTAAAAAGAGACTTCTAAACTATAAACTAAAAATACCAATTTTTGTGATCTTTAGAGAGAAGTGGGCCCTTGCTCCTTAGAATAGGAACAAATTTACTTAGTAATGAAAAATAATACTAAACTTTATTTCATTATCAAATGAACATATATAGATATGTAAAACTACATTGGAATGCTTCTTCTAATTTCTGATTACAATTGATTAACTAACTCATTGGTTAACTAACTTAATAACTATTTAGAATAAGAAGGATACATGTAGTTAAAGCACGTCTAAAAAACTATTCATAAAATAAAAAATATGGTAATTTAAATGGCCAAATCTGCTTATTCAAAATATAGATGATCTAGGAATTAGATCCCATACTTATAAGAAGGTGTTGGAATTAAATTAACTAACAATAGATGGAAGATAACTAACATAAATCTAAATAAATTATATTTGATTTACAAAATATAAATACAAATATATCCAGATCATTTTAGAATATTGCTATGAATAGTTATGTCTAAAAGAAGATATATAAATATGGAAGGTATGTGTGTGTGTGTATGTATGTGTGTGTGTGTGTGTGTGTGTGTGTGTGTGTGTGTGTGTGTGTGTGTGTGTGTGTGTGTGTGTGTGTGTGTGTGTGTGTGTGTGTGTGTGTGTGTAAACACACAGACACACACACACACACACACACACACACACACACACACACACACACATTCCATATTTATATATCTTCTTTTAGACATAACTATTCATAACAATGTTCTAAAATGATATATATATATATATATATATATATATATATATATATATATATATATGTAGAATCACTATCTTGATCTGCAAGATCTAGTTGGACATCTTTGGAGCACCTTCAAAGTGCCTTCAAATCATCTTTGGATTGTATTTAGATCATCTTTAGAGCATCTTCAGAGCATCAAATATTCTTTGTCAAATCCTCAAAACTATTTCCAAAAAGAGTTTCCAAAATTATTTGATGTCTTCTCAAAATGACCCATCACAAGGATATATTTCTATACATAAAAATATTCTCATTTCATCTAAGTTAGACACAATAATGAGATAAAAAATTATCAATGTATCACATACAAACAAAGGACAAATTGAATTCATTTCCTACTTAGATAAGATCTTAAATATTAAATACAATGTAATATATAACTAAAAGGTAACACTTATGGATAGTTTGTATGAGCTATATGGAATGATCATTAATCTAAATGACCAACAAAGTCTATTCCCCACTTTACAAATGGTTCTAACAATACCTACGGAGGAATAGGAATTTATGTTGATAGTTTAAGTTATCCCATCCTTTTACATGGATCACATAGTTTGATATACTTCTTTACTTTCTTGTGAAGGGATGGCTAATAATATCTTGCTCCTGGGATATTATGCATTGTTCTCTTTGATGAATAATAATATCCTCTTGGTTCATGATGATAATATCTAATGATGTCATAGGCTTCATTATCTACTAAAAATCTACAAAAGATATGATCAGGTCTATAATTATATAACATGTCATTAATCCACTTAAAAGAAGATCTTTCTTTGATTAAATATTTCCTTTCTTTATGGATGAAATGAGAGGGAAACTTTAATATCACCAAATAGTTGGATATATCAACAAACCATGGTGATTCTGCTAAAACACAAATAGTTGTCCATCTAGAAATATATCTTCAACTAGTTCCTCATCACCTATAGTACTTATCCTAGACAAAAAGTCTACAACCACATTAAACTTACTTAGTTTATCAATAATATCTATATCAAATTTCTAAAAAAGTAATAACCACCTTATGATTCTTCCTAATAATATACTTTTATTCATGAGATACCATATGGATGAATGGTCTATGTATACTAAGATCTTATAACCTATAATAGAATGTCTAAATTTATTGATGGCTTAATCACAAGGAATTCTTTTTTTGTGGTTGTACAATTTCTTTCAGTAGATGTGATATTTTTTTTTGATTTAATAAATAGCATATATATGGTCATTTTCATTATTTTATCTTAGAATTAACCCCATTTCATAATTAAAGGCATAAATATAGATGTGAAAAGGTTTTTCCCAGTTAAGTCCTATTAACATTGGTGCAAAACTCAATTTATGTTTAATAGTTTCAAAATATTTTTGACAGTCATCACTCCACACAAATTTACTATCCTTTGACGATAAATAAAACATAGGAGCAGTAATTTTGTTAAAGTATTTTATAAAACAACTTTAAAAACTATTATGGCCTAAGAATATTTTAATATCAATTTGGTTTTGAGGGGTAGGTAGCTTGGATATTATTTTAATTTTCTTAGTATACACTTCGATTCCTTAGGTATACATGTGGTGTCTTGGTATTATGCCTTGATCCATCATCATTAGGAATTATTCATGACTTAGTGACACTTGGTGTTCAAATCTGGTTAGGACCTTGTCAAGATTACGTAAGGCTTCATTAAATGTGTCTCCATGAAGAGTGAAATCATCCATGTAAACTTCTACATAGTCATTAGTCAGATCATAGAATATGGATAAAACTACTTGTTAAAAAGTAGTTGGAGAATTCCAAAGGCCAAATGGTATGACTCTATAAGAAAGAATTCCCCTTGCATATGTGAAAGTGATTTTATATTGATCCTCAACTACTAGTATTATCTGATTGTATCCTCTAAATCCATCCAACAAAGAAAAGTATTTTTTCCCTACCAGATTATCAAACACCTATTCAATAAAAGGAAGAGGGAAATAAAACCTCATAGTAGATTTGTTTACCTCTCAATAATCTACACAAACTCTCCATTTCCCATGTTTATTGGGTATAATTATTAGTGTATAAATCCATTAGATATCTGATATGAGATAAATGAATCCCACATCCAATAATTTCTCTATTTCAATATCTATTATATCCCTTAATGTTGGGTTTATTAGTCTTTGTGGCTGTCCAAATGTTTTTTCCTATTTTGTTTAAATGTGATGGGTATATACACTAAGATGAATTCCTCTCATGTCTATGTAATCCAAAGTAAAAACTTTGGTATTTTTTCTACGACATCAAAAACCATTACTTATTGATCATGGGTTAACCAACTATATATGTTCAATTTTTTTCCTAGTAATACCATAACTTGTTTGGTGTTAAGATGAATAGATTCTACTTATTTTATTTCACTCATCATGGAGATAAAAGGACATGGATGTGGTAATAACATATGAAATGTAGTTACATTTTTTACAAATCCATATCAAAAAGGAATGATTATAGATAATGGAAAATTAAATAGAGTTAGAAAATAAGTTGGTGTATCTCCTATCAAATTCTAAATACTTTATTTCAATGGTCTATGGTCATATATTGAATAGGTAAGATGAGATTTTTTTGAAAGAATGAGTCAATAACAGTTAGTCTAGTTAAGTACATAGTTGATGGACTGACAAAGTCCATAGTTGATGAACTGATAGAGTCCATAGTTGATAGACTGGTAAAGTCTATAGCTAAGCTCATAAAGTTAGTGGATTCTTCCAAATTTTGTGCTAAATCATTAGTTAATTATTCCATTTTTCCTTATACTATTATAATGGCTAGGGATGAAAGGATTTTATTATTTATTTCAATTTCATCAACCCATAATTTTTTAGTGTAATCTATTAAGAGTTTCATAAGGGGTATAAAGATCATTTTTCTTGTAGACCATTAAAAATAGTCATATCCCCTGACCTAAAATATATTAATGATGCTATAGTATCCAACCAGGTGTTAGCAACCTATGTTACACCCTATTAAAGTAGACTGCTCAAATCTGCTTCATAGCTTGGCTAACATTAGAATAGTCTAAGGTTGTGGGACACTTATAACCAAACCAAACCTCTAGATTGTGAGGCTAGCTCCTTTGAATATATATATTTTGAATCAATTACTAAAACCTACTTTGATTTGGGGGGAAAGGGTTAGAAAGATAACTAAAAGGGAAATCTATACTATTGATGTTGATACACCTATATTGTTGGTTTATCCACTCAATTAGAACTCCTACAACACTAATAAATGAAAATTAATAAATATTACAACTCCAAAGAAATCTTGTGCAATATTATTTCACATAAAGATTTCATAAAGTAATCTAAGAATGAGGTTAATGATGGAAGGCCTAATTTAAGGCACTCACTAGCCAATATTTCCATTTTTAGCTCAGTTACTAAACATAAAACATTGTATATGACCTGTATAAAATGTCATACTAGTAACTAGGTGAGATTAGGACCTACCAAGGGAGAAAATACTACCACATGTGTAAATAAAACTAACATAATCACACTAAACTTGTATCAAGAAATCTAAAATAATCATCTTTATTATCTCAAGAGGTTATAAAACTTAATCTTGACATAGTTTCATCATGCCCAGAGAGGGATCCTAAAAATAGGCCTAAAATCCTACATATATAAAATCTAAGAAGAGAAGAAGCCAAGATAATGGTATAAAAGAGAGAAGAATAAGTCAAATAATCATTAACTCAAGTCAAAATTAGTTAAAACTTTGTTACAAATAGTTCTTAAGACATCACTCCATTTTGTTGATGTTGCATGATCTTGGCATGATCTCTTTGGCTTCGAAAACAAGGTGGTGGGCCATCATGACTTGTTTAAACTCCTTTTTAAGCATGATACACCATATAATTTTTAAAATAACTCCTCCTAACATAAGACCAGGTTAAGTGAATGATCACTTCCTACATGAAAACTATGGAATATTCATTTATTGTTAGTCAAATATTAGTTAACTCATGATTGACACTTAAGATTAGTTAACTCCTTATTTATCCCTCCTTGGCATTGATTGCCACTAAAGTCTAGTTATGCATGGAAACTCTGATTTAAGATTATCTAGATCATTTTATTTCCACTTAAGACATTATTAATCATGATAACTCTAGATAAACTCCTTTGATATCCCTTCTATGCCATTTTAAACTTCAATTTTTTGACAAAATAAGTCTACTAGGCCAATTAAGCCTAGTAACCTAACTTATTTACACTTGATGATCATAATAACCTACATAAAAATTTTAAAACCTAAAAATATTGTGAATTTAATACATGATCCAATTACTCATATCATGAAATGAGTCCTCCTTGGCAAGTAACACCTGTAAATTAGTCAAACTAGTTGACTAAGTCAATCTATCTTCAATTCTAAAGACTAACTGATTTGAATGAGCTCACAGAGGAATTTATATGAATGTTTTTGAGCATATTGTAATTTTAATATTAATAAAAAGTTCCAAACAATCATATCCATTGATTGAAATCCATTAAATTTCCTTATACCTCTATTTTTTGCACTTTTTCTTCAAAAACCCCTATTTTTTTCATGTCCATATAGTTCCATACATAATGGTACCATTTATAGGAATATATATGAGTTTAATTCATGTTTATATTGGTTATTAGGTTATTCATGGATTTTTAAGTGTAAGAAACTTCACTTTTCTTAAAAGTGGTTTATAAGAGGGTTTGGGAGGGTTTTGAAGGTGAACCTTCTTAATGATGATTCATAAAGTATGAACCTATAAAATAGAAATTATTTCCATGGATATTTATTCCATGTACCCATTAAAATTTAATTATAATATTGTGTTCCCATGCAAAAGGTGTGCAAAGATATGTAGGTAGCGAAGTTTATTTGTAGGGTTATAAATGCATTTTGGACATGCTTGTACTCCTAGTGATGGTTCATAAACCTCATCTCCTCAATAAAAATTAATAATTAATATATTATAATTAAAAATTGGTCCTAAAATTATGCTAATATAATTTGGTCATACTCTATATGTGGTGAAAGATATGAGCATTCAAACAGATAGATCAAATGAGTGTTTAGACTACAGTAGTTAAAACTTGCTCTAAAGGACCAATTTAACCTTTCCATTTCTTATAAATACTTTAAATAATCCTCATGGGACATAAAAAATCTCATCATACCTTTTATCATGGTGTCATATTTCTTATAAAGGTTTGAAAGTGCCTTCATGATGGTGTGAGCCTATAGGTCTTAAGACTAATGTTTTAGGCCTAAAATGCCTAATATTGAGTTTTAGGATTTGAGGAACCTATATGGGTATATAAGGATTGAAAAAAATCATAAAATATTTTTTCCACTTTTTTAAAACCTTTTGAAACTACCTCAAAAGACTCAAAATCCAATTCTACTCCTCTTTTAAGTGGTTGTCTGTAGGAATGATTGTGTGTTTGTCTGTATGGAGATAACAAAGGTTTAAAAAGTAGTTACTTCTTAAAAAAATGTTTACTAGAGTATGAACTTAGATAATATTCTCAAATAATTTTAACCTTCTTCAAACTTAGTCTTTATACTCTCAAATCCCTCTACTTTCTTGTCTCTCTACTGTAGGATTTTAAGTAGTCATAACTTATCAAACCCTGATGGCTAGTTTGTCTATTATGTCACCTATAATGAGTGTATAAACATAATATAACATTGAAAATTCATTTTAAACATATTTTTGAAATCTATTTTATGGCTTTAAACACTTCTTAATCTACATAGATGACTAATAATAGTGCAATGCCTATTTAAGGTCTTTCTTTACTACTAGCCCTGAAGGGCATTTATCTTTAAAATAGAAATATTACCTATATAAAGAGGCATATGTAGACTATAATTACCTTTATATTCATTTTAAACTCTATCATGAGGTTTAAACCCTCTATTACTCTTTAAAACTCCTCTCAAAAGCTCAGTAGTCTCCTCTATGATTGCTTAACTTATTAGGGTCAATTAGTGATAGAAAAATGAGAACTTACACCTCTAGTATGACCTTAAGAATGACTTAAAAAGATTTAAATGGTCATGGATATAATTTTTACCAAATTTAATAGTTTTAATCCACCTATATATGTTCCAAAAACCTCAAAATCTCTTAAAACTACCTATTAACTGTTGACTGTATTTACAGGCATGACTATGTTTTCATGTTAAAGGATTAAGTTATTATATCACCTTTGTCTTTAAGATTGAATATGTTAAAAAAATATTTTATTAGGTTATTAAAATCCATATTTAAATGATTCTTACCCTTCATTAGTCACTGATCAGTCTTATATGCCCCATCAAGACATCATTTCTTTTCATTTTATTCAATATGGTTATCCCTATCAATAGTGTTGTAGGTGGATGATTGGAGGTATGAAGTGTTTGATATCCATTCCACCTTAAATTGGCACCTTGAGACTTCACAAGTGGTTTTAAACCTTCCTCTCACCTCTTTCTTTAGTGTATTTTCTCTTCAAGGTTACTTTTAGGCTCCTACATAGTCCTAATCCATACACAAGCCTATGTACTTTCATGAGTTAATAGTACTTTTATGATCTTGACATAGATGGAGGTTTGATGATATCAATTTGTGCTTGATAACCTAGGTGACTTCATAAGTTTTTCCTCTTGAGTGAGTTTACCTTAAAACTACACCTTTCAGGTATGTGGATGTTGTATACACATAATATTTTAAAATTTTATCAATTATTGATGCTCTTTTTCTTGTAAGAACCTATCGAGTCTAAATATCTTTGAGTACACACCTTAAGGGGTGCACTAGGAAAGGGGTGGGAATACCATTGGTTCTTCATAGGAGTTTTGACCCTTTTTCACTTGTTATCTTCACACTTATCTCCTAAAAACCATTTCCCTAAGCTTGTTCTTCTCTCTTATACACTTTTATAGTCATTTCCCATATTTCTTACCCCTTTTGATAGTTTATAGTACTAGGTTGACTAGTTTGACCTTGTACTCTTATGGGTGAAATTCATTTAGGGTCTAGGTCAGTTCTTGGCTGACCTAGCCATGACCTAGTGAATTTTTATCCATATCAGTACTAAGTCAACTGGGTAACCTTGTTAGCCAAAACATTCAAAAGAGATTAGGATTAAATCTGCATATATATAAAAGATAATTTAATATATATATAAAAGATAATTTAATAATTATTTATAGAAGATAATAATGAGTATGAGCTATTGCACATCTGCTTATCCACCATTCTACTTAAGGAATAAGCTTAAGATTTCATACTTTATTTAGAGATACAAATCTTGTCTTATGGAGAAGTCTTTTGAATACATTGATAGGTTATGTAGCCTAGAGCTGATTTATACTTGCCATTATTACATACCACAACAACCTCTTTCAAATCACCTTGGCCAAAGGAGATATTGAGGGTCGATGGGTTCATCTTCAAAGGTAAGTATTCTTAACTTTGTTCCTCCTTTGTAACAATAGATAGATATTCATTTGTACTTATTTTTCATTCATTAATATTTTGTATACATTGACATGAGTATATGTCTTCTATGCATGTTTACTTTTGTTGTTTATTACTCCTACTTTAAGCCACAAGATTTGGTGAGCACTAGATTAGATTTTTTTTTTAAACTTGTTATTAGTATAGTGAATATGAAAACATGGGTATTAGTTAGATTTATTGTGTAATTTTACTTTACTACAGGCTTTAGAACCATCCCTAGTATTATTATTATGATAAGAGATCCCATAATTAGGTCTAGAAGATCCACATATTATCCATGTTCCCAATTATCTAATGTATCCCCAATCATAAGTGTAAGTATGATATATCTTTTTCAAGTTAGGATTGATTTATAGACATGATACATTTTTGATTTCATACATTCTAGTGAACCTGATGTGAATCTAACCCTTGCACATTTTATTTCACATTTTTCTATCATTTTATTTATTATTTTTATAAATTTTTGATACTAGGTCAATATGGCCAGTATAGTTTCTAACTTCTATTCATAGGTTTAACACACAGTTACATCAAAATGAGTCTATTCTATTTATGTAGGTCTTCATTAGATATAGGTTACTAGATTGAATAGGTCAATAGTATATGTTTTCACTTCCAACTAGGCCACTATGTCAAAAAAGTTGACATAATACTCTTATAGGTTTCTAGAAAACATACTAGGTTGACTAGGGTGGTATAGTATTTTGGATAGGATTCTATAAAACATACTAGGTCATCCAGGCTAGTATAGTATTCTAGATAGATTTTATAGGTGGTTGGCATTCTTTTTCAAGTTTAGATTTCATAGAAGCTTAACTTCCTGAGTACCCAAGTTCTTGAGTTGGCTTCCACATAAGCTTATTTCACTAGTTTCAGAGTGGATTTCATACAAGCCCAATCTCCATCTTTTGAAATGGCCATGAGTGGCCTAGTTTCCAACATACATTAAGCTATCCACAACAACATTTTCAAATCATAGTAAATTCATGGGCTTTAGGATCCATCTCATATGAAATTTATTCCATATTTATATAATTTCATAGATTTAATTGATGGGGAAATGATGGAGCCAAAGGACTGGCTAGCTTTTGTATTCTTGAGCGACCTATTCAAAGGGATTGGACACACAGTCCAAACATTGATCAACACATGCATGATTTGTTAGATTCACTTAGTAGGTGATGATGGACCAAAAGGGCATACCTTGGCATTATTGAGCCAATTCTATGGAATTGAGCACTTAGATTCATTCATGATATTAATTTTGGTACACCATACACCCAGTATAATCCAACATCACAATAGGTTTTGTATTGGTTTGCATACCTAATGAGGTGTATTCGTTCCTTTATTTTCCTCTCTCTTACCCAAATTATATATATTCTTATTTTTGATATATAATATTTAGTAAGTATTAATCTATTCTATTTTTTCATTGTACATTCACACTTCACACCATGTTCTCTCTATGCACATCTAACATCACACAACTTCATGAGCTTCACCTTTATAGGTAACTTCAGGTATGCTTTGTATTTTTCCTTTATCCTAGTATTTCACTTTATTACATCACTATAATAATTAAGGGGGGGGGAATTTAGTCATATAAAATGCAGACTTTTTTAACTTGAGTGTGGTTAATGACACCCAATCCATAGGTCCATCTTACTTTCTCTCATGACCCTCATAGGCATGTTTTCATTGATTCCAAATCATCTATAGCCTCCCTTACAGACCTAAATTTCTCTTTCCATTCTTAATATATCCCCCTAGGTCCTATTATCCATGGACAATAGCACCCAAACTTGGATTATAGTGCTAAAACCTAGGGTGTCCTATTTCTGGCATTATTGTCTAAGTAAATTTTATCCTCTTACAGTCATATTCTTTTGAATCCTTATCCTAATTCATGTCATCATAATGTGAATTCATTTAACCCACAATCATTAAAACCCTTATAAAAGGCCATTCAAATTACATTTAGAAGGGAGGGCACTCATTTACAAGAGAGAAACAAGAATATAAGCAAGACCACTCAAGCACTTTTCCCTATTCTCTCCATCCAACCATCCAATAGTATTTCAATCTTATTCAAACCCTTATACTAGTCTCTAGTCATTCCAAGTACTCCCAATTTTTCATTCTATTGCATTTTCATCATAATATTGTACTAAGCACTTTAATGTGAGAACTACATATAGCTTTATCCCTCCTTAGAGTATTGGTATATAGGTAATGTGCCCACACACAGGGTTTGAAGTACATCTAATTTATCCTTTACACACTAAACCCTCCTCTCTTTTCTCCAAATTTTACATTCAAGTTCAATCATAAAGAGGACTTAGGGTGTTGTAGACTAAATTAGGTACACAATGAGCTTTGTGGACTTTTTGGCTTTGATATTTCACAAGCAAGGTCACACAAACCTAGGGGAAAAAACCCATAAAGCTTAGATCAGTAGGACAAAAACATCAAGATAGGACTATAGTGTCAAAACCCAAGGTGTCCCACTTTTAGTACTCATATCCAATCAAGAAATAAATTCCATATTCTAATTTATGATAGTCTCCTAAGCCTACACATAGATTTCTAGACCCTGTCTCAATCATAATAATACAAAATAATATAAGTTTGATTTTCTCTCTTTAAATACTATTTAAAAAAAAAGCATAATTATAGTCAAATTTCAAAAATTAGTAGCCTAATTATTTTATATTATTTACTAATTTTATCTACTCAGACCTATTTATTATTTAGGAATTAAACATCTAATTTCCCAAAAAATAATAAATAACAATGTCAATATTTGAGCATATTAATAATATTTTGTTATAATATTAAGGACTTATTATCCTCTTTTAAACATTATAACTCTCTCAAGACCTTACATACCTACACGCATATACCTTCCTTATTACATATGCTTAAACCATGGTTATAGGTGGTCAATAAGAGTTTTTTAAAATTTGAACTTGAGACTTGGTATTCTCAACTATACTATTTTACTTGAACACAAATTTTATCTCATTAGTATTTTTTCACATACTTATTCCTCATCTCCACCCAAATCTAATGCAAAGGAATTTATCTTTTCCTGCATGCATGAATGTATCCATTAGGCCCATAGATGCCTACATAGATATTAGTTCTTCATTTAACTATGTTTTTGTTTTTCCTATCCTTTTCCAATGGAGTGAGGATCAATATTGAATTTTACCAACCTTTCAACAAATTTAAACTTCTTGGAACAATCCCTTGAAACCCACATAGTCATCTATCAGTACATAGTCTCTATTTAGCCTTATAATCTACTTAGAGTATGAAGTGGACTGATAATTTCATAAATAGAGCTTCCATTTGACTTGCATACACCTATACACTATCTTTTCACACCTACCATACATATTTAAACACTTTATCCATGATTCTCCAAATAATGTTCATCTCAACTCAGGTAAAAGGGACATATAGGTTTGCTTTCTTATGATTTTAGCCTTCTAATGATGCAAAACTTGATCTTTTCAACCTTGATATTATTTTATCATTACCTAATTATGTTTATTATGAGGTTAATAAAATCACAAAAAAATTATAATGCAACATATACCACCTTAAAACATTTTTTATGCAGGTAGACCCATGATAGTCTCAAACCAAGAATGTTGCATGTTGTTTGGAGAAAATGGTGTTCGAGTAGCTAATGGAGACATAATGGAATTATATAAAAATTTAAGGAGTAAAAAATGATATTAAACCTAAAATTATCCCCTAAAACATTAAAAACCCTGGAACAATAAAAGACCATGATATCTACCTTTGCAAAATGTGTATAAATGGAGTTTCCTTTCCCTTTTAAGTCCACACGTATGAAATGTAACTTGGATAAATGTTAAATATGAATATTAATACCATATATATCTTATTAAATTTATCTCATTCATTAAAACATATTCAAAGTACCATTTTGAGGAGAAATAGTGAGCTTGTGGGGTTGATTAGTAGATTTAGACCACAATAAAGTATTAATGATTGTTCATAAAGCTCAAGCCACCAATATGATGAATATTTACATGAATATGAATATAATTAGGACCACATCCTCTTGAAAATATTTTATACCTTGAATCTCTCTCTCTTGTATGGAATGAGCAGTTGAAGTTGACCCTTACTAGCTTGTGAACGGAACAATGGAGGTTTTAGAGAAAATTTTGCATATTTAGTACCTAAAATTGTAATCCAATCATGGAATTAGGTTATCTATTTTAATATACACTATTTACATGCATTTAATTTAAAAAATAATCTTCTAAGTTTGTACATGTACCTAAAACTCCTTCTTAAGCATTGAAATTCAATAATCTAACTATTTTTTAGCATCTTGACATATAGGGAAGTTATATAACTAATTTAAGGATATTTTAAAGAGTATTAGTACATAAATTTCACTTTTACATATTTGGACATTAGTTAAAATCACCTTTCCTTCATTTAAACTTTACCTTAAAATTCACAAAAGAACCTTAAACTTTCCAAATATATGTGAAATGTCTATACAAAGTGATGAAGGGTAAATAATGAATTTTAAGGACACCTAATGACCAATATAATACAAATATAATAAATTAACTTGCCTAGATTTACCTTTAAAAATGTTGATAAGACCTTAGAAAGACCTTTTGAAGACTATCAAGGCATGAAAAGGACTAGAACAAACATATGAACAAGGTTATAAAACATGACAATCAAGTTTTTATCTATAGGGGATGACATTTTGAATTTATGGGTCAAAATTGGTCAACTCTAACTTATTATAAATTAAAATTCAATAATAAATAACTCTATCCATTTAGTGATGTTGTTGAGAACTTTTTAGACCCTTATATGGTCATGTATGGTTTCTAAATTTTGTTGAAAACAAATGATGTCGAGTCTAAATTTTTAGAGGCTATAACTTTTGATTCACAACTTCATTTGATTTCACATTTACACCAAAATAAATATCTATTAAATTAAAATTCAAACATAAAAAACACTATCTATTTATGGATGTTTTTAGAACTTTTCATACCCTTAAATGGTCAATTATGTCCTCAAAAATGTTTAGAAAATAAATGATGTAGAGTCCAAACTTCTAGAGGCCATAAATTTTGATTTGTAACTATTTTTAAGCTCTTGTTTATGAAAAAATTACCATCTCAAAATTTTCAATTCAACCATAAATAACTCTATTCATGTAGGATATTTTCAAACCCTTTTAGACCTTCATACGTTCATGTATGGCCTCTGAAAAGTTATGAAAATAAATAATGTAGTGTCAAAACTTCTAGAGGCCATAAATTTCAATTCCTAACTTAATTTGAGCTCTATTTTATACCAAAATGTCTGTCTTAGAAAGTGTAGTTTATCCATATAGAGATCTATCCATTTAGATATGTTTACTTTTTAGACCCTCAAATGATTAGGTATGGTTTCCAAAAAGTTTTAAAAATAAATGATACAAAGTCCAAACTTCTAGAGGCCATAACTTTTGATTTTTAACTCTATTTGGGCTCTCATCTAGACTAAAACCATCATCTCAAAAATTAAAATTCAAACATTAATAGAGATATACATTTAGGGATACTTTTTTACTTTTATGACCCTCAAATGCTCATGTATGGCCTCCAAAAAGTTTTGAAAATAAATAATGAGGATTCCAAAATTTTGGAATCTATAAATTTTGATTCGTAACTCTAATTGAGCTCTCATTTTCACCAAAATGACTATCTTGGAAAACAAAGTCCAGACATAAATAAATATATATCCATTTATGTATGATTTAAAAATATTATGACCCTAAGATGCTCATGTATGGCCTCTAAAATTTTTTAAAAATAAATGATGCAGAATAAAAATGTTATAAATATTTGGAGGTCAAATTTTTTTATCCATAACTCTATTTGAGATTTCATTTACATCAAAATGACCTTATCAAAAAATAAAATTTAGTATTAAATATTTATATCCATTTAACAATGAATTCAAAAATAAATTCCCTCAGATGGTCATGGATGGCCTCTAAAAAGTTCTAAAAATAAATGATGTAGAGTCCAAAATTTTGGAGGCCGTAACTTTTGATATGAAACTCTATTTGATTTCTTGTTTGAGCCAAATCATCTAACTCAAAAGTAAAATTCAACCATAAAAAACTCTATCCATTTATAAAAATTTTCAAAACCTTTTGGACCCTTATATAATAATGTATGTCCTCTGAAAAGTTTTTTAAATAAATGATGCATAGTAGAAACTTCTAGAGGCCATAACATTTTATCTATAACTCCATTCGAGATCTATTTTATGCCAAAAGAATTATATCAGAAATTAAATTTAAAATTTAATATCCCTATCCATTTAGGGATGTTTTTATAAATTTTTTAGACTTTTAAATTGTCACATGTGGTTCATGAAAAGTTCTAAAAATAAATGATGCGGATTCCAAATTTCTAGAGGCCATAAATTTTGATTCATAACCTAGTTTAAACTCTCATTTGTATCAAAATAATCATATAAAAATGTAAAATTTAGAATATATTATATATATATATATATATATATGAGGGTATAAAAAGTTTTGAAAACATCCTAAATGAATATATATATATATATATATATATATATATATATATATATTCATTTAGGATGTTTTAAAAACTTTTTATACCCTCATATGTTCATTTATAGCCTCTAAAAAGTTATGAAAACAAACTATGTAGAGTCCAAACTTCTGGAGGCCATAACTTTTGATTTATAATTTTGTTTGAGCTCTCGTTTAAACTAACATGACTATCTCAAAAATTTAAATTTATCCATATATATAAATATCCATTTAGATGTGTTTTTAAAAAAAAATTAGACCCTTATATGGTCAGGTATGGCTTACAAAAAGTTTTAAAAATAAATGATGTAGAGTCCAAACTACCAAAGGCTATAACTTTTGATATGTAACTCTGTTGGGCTCTCATCTATACTAAAACCATCATATCAAAATATAAAATTAATAAATAGTAGTCTTATCCATTTAGGGATGTTTTTAGATCTTATCTAACCCACATATGGTCATGAATGGCCTTTGGAAAGTTCTAAAAAGAAATGATGAGGATTCCAAACTTTTGGAGGCCATAAATTTTGATCTATAACTTCATTTAAGTCCTCATTTACACTAAAATTACCATATCAAAAACTAAAATTCAACCATAAATAGTTATATCCATTTAGGGATGTTTTTTAAACTTTAATGTCCCTAATATGGTCATGTATGTCCTCCAAAAAGTTCTAAAAATAAATTATGCAGAGTTAAAAAGTTTAAAACTTTTAGAGGCCAAAATGTTTTATCATAACTCTATTTTAGCTCTCATTTTCACCCACATGACCATATAAAAAAAATAAAATTCATTATTAAATAGCTATATCAATTTAGGGATGATTTAAAAACTTTTATGAACATTATATGGTCATGTATGACTTTCAAAAAGTTATGAAAATAAATGATGCATAGTCCAAAATTCTAAAGGCCATAGCTTTTGATTTGAATCTCTATTTGAGCTCTCATTTGAGCCAAATCATCTATCTTAAAAATTCAAATTTAACCACAAATAACTATATCCATTTATAAAAAATTCAAAACTTTTTGGACCTTTATATGGTCACATATGGCCTCTAAAATGTTCCTTAAACAAATGATGTAGAGTCCAAACTTTCTAAGGCCATAATATTTGATATGTAACTCTGTTTGATCTATCTATTGTGCCAAAATGATCAAATAATAAATTTAAATTCAAAATTTAATATCTATATCATTATATATAGATTTTATAAGTTTATAAAAATCTCACATGGTCACATATGGCTCTCGATAGGTTTTGAAAATAAATGATGTGGAGTCCAAGGTTTTTGGAGGCCATAACTTTTGATTTGTAACTCTATTTGAGCTCTCATTTATGCCAAAATGAATGTATCAGAAAGAAAATTTCAGCCATAGACAACTATATCACTTTAGGGATGTTTTTATAACATTATAAAACCCTTACATGGTCATATATGGCCCCCAAAAAGTTTTAAAAATGTAAAGTCAAAACTTTTAGAGGCCATAGCTTTTGATTTGTAACTCTGTTTGAGATCTCATTTACTTAAAAACTACAATATCAAAAATTATAATTAATAAATAAATACCTATATACTTTTAGGTATGTTATTATAACTTTTTTTAACCTCATGTGTTCATGTATGTCCTCTAAAAAGTTTTGAAAATAAATTATGGTGAGCCCAAACTTACAAATACCATAACTTTTGATATGTAACTCTATTTTTGCTCTCATTTACAATAAAATCATCATATGAGAAAGTGTAATTTAGATACAAAAACCTATACCCATTAGGTATGTTTTAAAAACTTTTCAGACACTCAAATGGTCATGTATGCCTTCTGAAAAGTTCTTAGAACAAATTATGTGGAGTATAAACTTTCAAAGGTCATAAATTTTGATTTGTAACTTTGTTTGAGCTCTCATTTCATTTATGATAAAATGACCATCTCAAAAAGTAAAATTTAGACATAAATAACTGTATCTATTTAAGAATGTTTTTATAAGTTTTTATATAATTAAATATTATTTGAACTAGAAATTATGTAGTACATAACTTTTGATCCATAACTCTATTTGAGATCTTGTTCATTCTAAAATCATTGTCTCATAAAATACAATTTATCCATAAATAGCTCTATTCATTTAAGGATTTTCTTAGAAATCTTGATATTATCATGTGTTGGAATGATAATTACTAATAGGGGGTGAATTAATATTAAAACCCTTTATTTCAATTAGACTTAAGCAATAATGAACCATTCAAACAAACACATAGATCTAGCAAGCATAATCAACTATCCACATAAACATGACACATAAGAACACAAAATATATGGAAAAGACTCAAGGGGAATAAAACCCACTGATTTTTTAAATGGAATATATTATTATAAGACAAAAACCAAATTTAGTGAAGCACCAACTCCAACTAGCCAAGTACCCACTTGACTAGGCTTTAACAAGCACCCAAATACAAGAAGGCACCAACCCCCTAGATGACATAACACTAAATAAGCCACTTGATTTATTTGATAAAATTTATGAAAATATATATTTATAAACCAATTGATGATGATCACCTCTTTATATTTTCACACTCTTATCCCTCTCAAACTACCTTCTAGGCTTCTTCACTTAACTAGGTCTCTTCAAGACTAATTAGGTCATATGACATTGATTTTCATATGAAAACACACTATAATATATTAATTAAGGATCATATACACTCATATGATGGTATATAATACCTAATTCTACTAAAAATGTGCTTATTCACTCACTTCCTCTTTTCTTACTCAAATAGGCCTAAAAATGCCTTGTATATATACCATTCCTTGTTCATATACCACTTAGTCATCCACAAACCCTTAAACTTAAGGGTTGGACATAAAATAGGTATTATGACATATTTTTCACATTAATTAACTAATATTTGAGTCATTTTGGTCTGACATGACTCAATTTGGCCTCATTTCACTTTTAGGTCTCATAAAGACCTAATTGCATCAGGTCTATCTCTTAATGCCAAAACTTGATTCTTTTGGGCCCAAATGGATTTATACAACAATTTAAAACCATTAAAACACTAATTTAAGGAAATATTATTACCTCATTCATTATTTTTATATCTACATCCTTCATTCATACTTTGAAACCTTCTTTAAGTCAAATTACCCTATTAGGCATGTGTGCTTCAAAAAACCATCTTACAAGAATGAATCTCAAACATACTTAAGACACTCAATAATATATATATATATATATAGAGTTTAAATGAACATAGGGTCATAATAAAATTAATTATAAAATTCCATTCCAAAGATAAGGCTTCAAGAATACCTTTGTAACTTAGTCACTCAAAACTACCAAATTACTTCAAAACATAGTCAATGTGACTTAGACCTCCAACGCCTGTATAGACATTTTCAATGACTTATAATGAATTAAGATTATCCTATGATATAATTATACCAATTTTATATAAAAATATCATATAGTAAAATGGAAAATATTGGTCTTGTAGACGAATCTCATGACCTTATATCTCATTGTCTCATCCAAACCAGACAAGTCAACTTATGAGCAACTTTTTCACTATATTCACTAACCATAGAAAGTTATAAAAAACATAAAAAAATATTAAAATTATTTAATAAAATATATATGTACTTTTTTCATCATTATATCATGAAAACACATTTAAATTCATCTTTTCACTATTCCTTGGGTTTTTCACTATTTACACCATTAAGCCTGTTATCAATTGGCTAAATTAGATGACCAATTTATCAAATTTGAGGACTATAACCTATATAAAAACATTAATTTAAATTAAACATGAGTCTTTACCTTACTCTTCCATCTATTTTTTACTATGTCTAATGTGACTTTTGACTTATACATCAACTTCTTCAGAAATAAGCCTGTAACTCAACATTTTCTCTTTCCTCTCTCTAACCAATACCACTTGGAGGTAATTAGGACAGTCCAATACAAGATATAATATCTTAATTGATCATACCAACCAATTATAGGCACTTTTTATCAACATATTCAACATTGGGTCTTTATTAGGGTTCTTAGAGGTTTAAACCTGTTTGTAATCTTAACGATCAATCATAAAGTCTATCCCCTAAATCCAAAAAATAATGCCTAAAATTTTGAGTTAGGACCCTTACCCATATACCATGAACTTATTAGGTTATAATTCAAAGTTTTTATGACATAATGATCACAATATAATCCTTCTCAGGTTGAGAACCCTTCATTTTGGTCATTCTAGAGACCTCCAAATAAATTTTCATGCCTTATCATTCAAAATAGAAATTAAAAATTCATGAACATGCCTAAAACAACTTGAATCACATTTTTAAACTCTGACCTACTACCACTTTCCTTGTAAACTGATCCTTATACCCCATTAGGCTATACTTTCTTTATTTTTTAGACCTTGACCTGCAAACCACATTAAGCCTTAAAACTAACCTTCATGCCTCTTTATATGAACTAAAAACCTCACTATCATTCCAAAAAACCTATTTCATGCTTAAATACTATCATACATCCTTCACATTCATTGATAATAGATCATGATACCTCATTAGGCTAGGTAGGGTTTAAGAGAGATCTAGGTGTAGACCTAGATTGAAGGTTTTACCCTAGTAGGCTCATATTGTAACTCTTATGAGTGTTTCAATACCTCAAATTCATGAGATAACAACCTAATACAACCATTCAAGACTATGTAAATTCATATCACCAAGACACCATTCTCAAACCTTCTCACAAGGTCTCTTCATATCATGAATAGTTTTAGGATACTTAAGAACTTGATGCCTTGACCTATTCCTTCTATATAATGAACTCGATAAAAAATTTAAAAAATTAGTCATACATCACATCAAAATCATATCACTACACCATTCTCTTTTTCATGACAATAGTCTTCCACAACTCTATACAAACCTAAAACCACCTGACTAAACATTATATGAATTAACATATTTATTCCATGTACTTGAACACCTTTGACACATTAACGTGTGCCTTCTTGAAACCATAAAACATTATTTTCCTCAAAATTCTCTCTTACCTTCAAATTTTTATAACCACACTCTTCTTAATTCATATTGTTTCATCACATACTACCAACTAGACTTAGTGACCTTTGTTCATTTATTTCACTATAATTCCTTCTCATGGCTTATTCTTCCATGATTTTTACCTTCTATTCTCAAAAAAAGAATGAAAATATGTATCTCGATCACTCATTACCTTTACAAACATCATTTTGTTAACTGATAACACACTCTAAATAGTTTACTACCATGCTCAATAGAGCTTTGTCATCAATGAAAATTATGCCTTTATATGATACACCATTTTGACATCAATCATAACAAAAATCCAAAAAAATACCCCTTTGTCATTGATGGCAAACAAATTGATGGAGAACACACTACACAAATGATATAAATTCAAAATGAAACTTTTCTTATTTGCTCATTCTCCCTCTTTTGACATGAATGATAAAGGGTCTTTTACAAACTACCATCTAATCCTTAGACCTAAATTTCAATGAACAACACAAAGAAATGCTGAAAAAACTAACCTTAGGCTCATACAAGTTGTTGTAGACAAATTTTGGAAAATTTTAATTATACCTCTAAAAATCATGCTTCTTATCCTTATCTTGACACTTCACAATATAGAGATACAAATATCCCCCTAACACCATACTCTCCTCTTGATTCATAAGATGGAAGCCACTCTAAAAAACATATCTAAATATGCTACTTCTCCCCATTATTTGTAACATGATCATAGAGTTTATGAAGCATTATACAAACATGCTCCCCCTTTGTCCTCATGGCTTGTTCTCATCATATGTGTCATTGGACTCACAAACCTTTCTAAACATCCTTCAATCATCTCTCATATACTAATTATATACATAAAATTTCATCACACTTCCAAGTATATCAAACATATTCAACTTGTTTCTATGATCCATATTCCATATGTTTCAAGATAAAATCCTATGCTCAGAATTGTGGATGCAGGTTTTATGCATACCGTAGCTATAATAATGTATCCTATAACATTTTAGGATCTTAATGGAGGTAAAATCCACTCTAGGGCATGAGTTTTAGGTATGTGGTCTTTGACAACCTATTTATGGAATAGTGGGTAGGGTATGTAGGTTTCTAACAAAGTTTTTCTGGATGAAGGTATGGCTTTCTAATAGAGTGAGTTCCTACATGAGTTGTATGGGTGGCTAGATTATAATCTAGAGTGGGTATACCTTTATAAAAAAACACAAAAGGGAGGTTAAGGTAGGTATAAAATAAATATCCATTTATCTTAGGATTTACTTCTTTGGTTGGTTTTTGGATAGACTTGTATTTTCTTAAAACTAGTGTTTGTTGCTAGAAGCAATTACACACATGTAAACAGCCATGGATAATGAGTCTAAGGAAAAGAATATTAAAAAATTTCACCATCCTTAGAAATTTTTTTCTCCTATTAGGGTATTTTTTTCACACCCTTTAATTAAGAGATTATGGCTCAGGATAATGAATTATTTAAGGTGGTTATAACACACACTCAAAAAATTACACCAAGAAAACACCAGTACACTTTCAAAAATATGATTCAATCTAACTTAACTATTTCAATAAATACATTCACCAATCTTCAATAGCTATTACACATATACGATTATCATATTAGTAAAATAAATCAAGAATATATTTTTAGCTTTAACACACTAAAGATTATTAAAGAAAACCATGATAGAAATAACAATTAATAACACAACATTGGAAAGGAAATACTCAAAACAATTTGCTTGAAGACCGAAAAGCTTCATTGCTTTGTATTTCAAAATTTTCTAACAAAAATAAAGTTGGGGTTATAATTTTATTTATATATCTTTGGTAATGGATCACCTCATCTTCTAAGTCTATGCATAATTATTACATGTGGTGGTTAGAATGTGTAGTTCCAACTGTGGTTTAAAACCTTCTAAGAAAAGCTAAAAAATCTATAAATAGACAAACTAACTTTACAAAAGTATAAAAAATGTGAATGCACAAGAAAATACAAAGTCAATTTTATAATGATTTATTTAATTATAAGGAGAATATAAATATACATGCCACTACATGGCCTATTTACAACTTGGCATCCAACTTATTACACTTGTATTTATATGGAAATGATGCATGTAATAATTTAGTACTAATTAAATGTAATGGGGATAATGAAATTGAAAATTGTGGCATTAGTTTAAGGATTAAGGGCCCAGGGTTTATGAATAATCATTAAGAATCTAAGTCACTCTAGACCCTCTTAAAACCCTAGTAAGGACTTGATGTGATAGAATGGCCTAAAAAGTGAATTATATGACTTGAATTGATTATAAAAAATCTTAAAAATCATTTAATACTCTAATTAGGTTCTCACCATGAACTTTGTATTTACTTTTAACTATATAGACTACATTTAATGCCCTATTTTACAAGGTTTTAGGTGTTTTGTAGGGGTTTTGAGCAAAAAAACATTTGAAAACTATTAGGGAAGGTTATTTAGTATGTATTACACATATTTAAGTCTATAAATCCATATAATACACCATGTAAGTGATCCTATAGGTCTAGTTTTTCAAGACAGTCTAAAATAAGCATAAAAAGGGTTAGTTTCTTCGACCACTTCTTGGACCACGGCGTCTCAAGACCTAAAATTTGGCATGGAGGTTGGTAATATAATGGTGAAAGAGAATAAAAAACATTTTTTGAGTTTCAAATGTGTGGGAAAGGTCTGGAGAGGAAACTTAGTTTCTAAGTAAGGAGGCCTAATTGAGTTTTAATTAAGGAGAGAGAATAGTAGAAAAAGGACACTTACACTCGGTTTTAGGTCCTAAAAATTGGAATAGATCTATAATAATATATTGGATCCTTAAAAATGTCTTTATTTATATAATATAATCCATAAATTATTCTAGATAAATAGTTTTACACATTTTTAGGGCTACAAGGAATAAGGCCAAATGAGAGCACTTGGTGCAAAATGGAGTCTTAGAGAGAGTTTTATGACTTCAAATGTATTTTTATAGGTTTTATATTATGTAAATAGGGAATATATATAGATAAAATTACTTTATGAGGATAAGCTCAATATTTAACATTTGTAAGCAAGATTGGCCTAGTGAGATAAAGAGGTTTCAAGACACCTAGAAAGTTACTTGATGTTTGCCACTAAGATTTCAGTTTGAGAAGATAATAAATATATGGAAGGTGTTAATATTATATAAAAATATCATTTAAACATTCCTTTACCATCAATTAATCCACTTGTCCATTCACAAGCCAAGTTAAAGGGAAGTTTTGAAAAACAAAGCAAGGTGTCAAACAAAGTTACAAACTCTGACATAATTGTACGAGAATAGAATCTTCAATAAATAACACATTTACTATAATACATATTAAGATATTTTCATACCTCCTTTCTTGAATGTAACTCTCTTTTGGACACTTGTCACTTCTCTCTCCTAGACCCTTCTCTCTTCTTCTTTCACATTCTCTATATATTCAGCCTGGATAGGCTATGTTTATATCCTCCACATTGGTATGGAAAAGTCCTAATCATTTTAAAGAATGTTATCAATGATAAAATTATAATTTTACCTCATATTTTTATTGTTTTCAATGTTTGTAATTGATTATTTTATCTTATCAAGTGATTATCTTTGATTCCTTGGTATGTTGTCCTTGTCTAATATTCACATTCAATCTAAAATCATTTTTATAGGTATTGTGAAGTACCTAAGTGAGGTTTAAAGTTTGAGAGAGTTTTATTTTCATTAGTTTTATTTCATGACCTCTTTATTTGTCCTCCTATCCTAAATAATATTCATAATGTTCATGAGAAATGTTGATGAAGAGAGGAAAAATTAGAGTGGTGTCTTGTTTAGGTTTGTCTTATGTATAAAGCACATTTTCATCTACTTGGTAGTGGTTAAGTATATTTGGTGCATCACATCCATTAGGATAGGTTTTTTCTCTCTTTTCCTAGTAAGTTGGTAGAGTAGTTTGTGAGCCTAAGTGATTCATCAAGGGTAGCTATCCATTTAACCTAGAGATTCAATCCAAGTTTAGGCTACCCATAGCCTATGATTGTTTCCATTTTATTAAAAATTTATAAGGATTTAAATACCTTAAAAAGTGTGAAAATTTGGTTGATAACATGTAGTTTAGGTAAAAAAGAGAGATCAAAGAGAGTTATAGATCAAAAGTTATGGCCTCTAAAAGTTTGGACTTTGCATAATTTATTTTCAAAACTTTTCAAATTCCATAAGTGACCTTATAAGGATATTTAAATTTATGAAAATATTCATAAATATATTTATATATTTGTAGATGAATTTTGGTTTTTGAGATGGTCACTTTGATGTAAACAAGAGCTCAAATAGAGTTACAAATCAAAAGTTATGACCTCTAGAAGTTTGAAACCTACATCATTTATTTTTATAACTTTTTGAAGGCCATACATGTCCATTTAAGGGTCATAAAACTTTGAAAAATATTATTAAATGGAAAAATTTGTTTATGACTGAATTGTGCTTTTTAAGACAAACATTTTGGTGCAAATCAGAGCTCAAACAAACTTCTATAAAAAAATTTAAGGCCTCTAGAAGTTTGGACTCTGCATAATTTGATTAAAGAACATTTCATTGGCCATACATGACAATATAAGGGTCTTAAAAGTTTTTCAAAGATATATAAATAAATAGAGATATATATATGGTTAAAATGTACTTTCTAAGATGGCCATACTTTCTAAGATGGTCATTTTGGTGCAAATAAGAGATCACACAGAGTTATGAATCAAAATTTATGCTCTATGGAAGTTTATACTCTACATCATTTATTTTAAAAAAACTTTAGAGGTCATATATGACCATATAGTGGTTTGAAAAGTTATAAAAAAATCTTTAAATAGATATAGGTATTTATGGTAGAATTGAATTTTCTAAAACCATCATTTTGGTGAAAATGAGAGATCAAATAGAGTTACAAATCAATAATTATGGCCTCCAAAAATTTGGAATCTATATTATTTGATTTCAAAATATAATCATATAAAATACAAAAATTGGTAACTTTAGCATGGCTAATGACACCGAATCCTTAGGTCCCTCTTACTTGCTCTCATGACCCTCTTCGGCTTACTTTCACTAATTCCTACTCATATGTGGCCTTCCAAAGTTGACCCTAGATGAGCTAAGACTCTCTCTTCATGATAAAATTATCACCTTAGGTCTCATCTACTCAATAAAATAGCACCAAAGTTTAACTATAGTGCTAGACCCTAGGGTTTCCCCTTTTCAGTGATCTTTTCAAATCACATTTTGAGCTTAGGTTACCAATTTTCCCTAATTCCTCTTATTCATTATGTTAGCCTAATTTGGTTTCATCTAACTCATGACCAATAGATCCCTATATAATCCCATTCAAAGATCAATTGGAAAGGGTTGGAAAATTTTCATTCAATCAAGTAAGAATATAAGTAAGACCACTCAAGAAATCTTCCCTATTCTCTACATACAACCAACCTATACACTTTCAAGCTAATTAAAGTCCTTACACTAGTCCCTAGTCAGCTCAAGAATACTTAGTTTTAGAATTTCTTACATTTCATTCACTATTGCACCAAGAAATCTTAAAGGGATAACTACATATGGCTTGATCCCTTTTTAGAGTATTGTTATGTAAGAAGCATTCCCACACATAAGGTGTGAAGCACGTCCAGTGCATCTTACACACACTAACCCCTTTTCCACATTTATTAAAGTTTCTTTCAATTTCATAAAAGATATAAGTACACAAGGAATTATATCTATATGGATATCTATTTATAGTGATGACCTAAAAATTGGTACACATGCTCACACTAAACAAGCAAACAAAACCTAGAACACTTAAATCCTTAGGACAACAATGCTAGAAAAGGACTATAACACCAGAGCCTAAGGTGTCTAGTTTTATCACTCTTATCCAATCAAAAAATGAAGTACACAATCCTATTTTCAATAGTGTCCTAGTCTTTCACATAAATTTTTAGACCCTATCTCAATTAGAATAGTCTAGAATAAGCTAAGTTTAATTTTTTTCTCTCTCACTGCTATTTTTAGAAAAGGTCTAATTGTAATTTAATTTCACAAATTGGTAACTTTAATTAGGAATATTATTTACTAATTTATCCTACTTAGACTTATTTGTTAAATAGGAATAAAAATCCATTATTCCCAAAAATAACCAATCATTAGGTGAACCTGACTTACTTTGAATTTTGCATAAAAACCCTAAAAACCCTAGGGTAAATTCCTAGTTTATTTTCCCATTAATTGCAATTTTTTATCCTGAATATTAAAATCATAAACTCCTCTCAAATTTTAAAATTTTTTAGTAAATTTTAAACTAAATTTATTTCAAAATCCTAGTTGCATACACTAGATCCCAGTAATTTTCTATCATTAATCCAATAATTTTATAATTTTTTGGTTGCACATATACACCAAAAATTTAATTCAAAATTTCAAATTCAATAATAATTTCAAACATAATTTTATTTCAAAACCCTAGTTACATCAACTAGCTCCCAATAATTTTCCAATCATTTTTAGTTTCACATTAAAATTATAAAATCACTTCAAATTTCAAAAATTCATAGTCATTTCAAAAAAAATAATTCCTCAAAACCCTAGTTGCATTTATTAGGTCCCATTAAATCAAACACTTTACCATAAATTTATGAGTTTTTTTTATTATATACTTACTCAAAAATTCAATAACAATTAAAAAAATTCATAGTATTTTGTAAAACTATTTTTTAAAAATCCCTAGTAGCATTTAATAGCTTCTATTTTTCTTCTTGAGCTATCACCTTATATGTTTGGGAGCTCTGTATCCTTTCTATGCATATTATAGTTCCTTCTTTAGATTATATCAGTTCCATCTTTTCTACTATTATCCAATTTGGTTTATTTATGCCACCTAGGTTCCTTGCATCTCTTATTTCAAGATGAAGTGAAAGACTTAGTGGAAATCCTCCTAAATTCACCCAAATTTCTTCAACTCAACCATATACTATGGATAACCACCTAGTTCAGACTCTAGCTATAGATTCTACACATTCAGACTACACCAATTTTAATGAGAATGATTCAAATAATGAGAAATATGAAAATACCAATGATGATGTACACACTAATGGTAATGATCCACCACATTAGACTACTAATCTACTTCCACCCATTATTGATAATGAAGTTGTACTCAACAAAGATTTGATCCCACAAAGTTTCAAAGAAAGACTCAAGAAACAACCTCAAGATTATACTCTTATATTACAATCTCTCATGGAAATAAAAAAGGATAAATAAATTGATTTTTCCATTCCTACAGAGCAACCAGTTGAAAGTGACACTATGAAGGCAACTATGTCTCAACAACCCCTATAACAACCTAACATTCCTCTATGCCACTAGTTATAGCTAGTACATCACTATCTCCTAATGTGGCAGCCCTTGTGCAAGAGATAAGATTTTTGAAATCTAATTTTTTTACATCCTGAGTAAGGTTCCATTAGACTTACGTAGGTTTTGGATTCTTTTACTCTTCTACATACACCATTGGCATGTCACATTTCTTCTACACCCTTGCCTTAAGGTTTTGTTCAACCTATTACTATTTATGATGGCAAGGGTGATCCAGAGATGCATTTGAGATATTTCATGCATCATTCCTAGATTATGTATAAAATGACTTGCTACTTACCAATATATTTATGTGGAGTCTAAAAGATGATGCTTTAAAATGATTCTATAGTATATAAAATCAATCAGTTAATGTATTCAATCTTTTATCTAGCATGTTCCTAGCACACTTCAATATCAACATTGGTGATAAGGTTTTATATAATCAAATTTCTCAATAGAAACAATGACCAAATGAGCATCTCATAGATTATGTTTTTTAGTATAAGACCATCTTGGATAAGATGACTAGCCCCATGGTAGATCAAGAGTTATAGGACCTTTTGAAACAAATTCTTCTACTATAACTTCATGAATCAATCATGCTCAAAATATTCTCTTCCTTCACTAAAATGTGTCACACATTAAAGGAAAGAGAAGTCAAACTAATTTCAATGGGAAAACTAAAGTACACTGATACATCAAACATAACTAATAAGAGTAACAAAAAAGTCCCATATAAGGTCAATTTTAGTGATACTAAAGGTAAGAATAAACTTAAAGTTAATGTGGCTTCAGAGCCTCCTCAGTGAATAGTTTTATTAGCACCCCCTTGGCATACTTTTTCACATCTTCTAGCTTCTCCAACCAGGGTTTTATAGTAGATTTTAGATTTTAATATCATATATCTCCCTCCTATTTGAAAAATTATTCCAATAAATCTTCTTCCAAAGGGATATGATCAATAGGAATTTTGTGACTATCATAAGGCACCAGGCCATACAACAAACAAATGTATTAGTTTAAAGCACAAGATACATGACCTAATAGATTCAAATGCTATTTATCTTGTCATTTCAGTTGAGCCTCCACCAACAAAGCAAGCATAGGATAAAACATTGAAAATATTCTTAAATCTATTTCCATAACATTCAAAATATGATATCGGGGGTACATCAGGGGTTCATGATGAATATCATGCACATCCACCACTAGATACATATAGGGAACCTTTAGTTGAGTTACATCCTTTAAGAAACATTATTAGTGTATATAATTCCATAATTCTATCTAGACCTTATATCTAATTCTCAGAATAGGAGATCATCAAAGATGATTTATATTATCATGCACTCTTTATCAGAGCTCACATTCATAATCAACCTATTCACAGTGTGCTTAGTGAAAATGGTTCCAGTTTTAACATGTGCACCTTGACACCACTATAGCATTTGGGTTATTCAAAGTAGGATATCACTTTTATAAACATATTTATAAGTGGTTTTATTGGGCATATATAGAGTTCATTGGGTGATATAGTAATTCCACTATAGGTTGGTCCTACACATGTGGCCCCATCATTCACTAAGTTCCAAACATAGGAGTTTTTGATATGTTACTTAATTGAGCATGGATTCAAAAACCTAGATTATTACCTTCAAAAATTAATATATGCATGAAATTAATTCATTCTAATCAAGTTTTTATATTTGGTGGAGTTCCATATGATTTACCACTCCCCACTTTAGAACCATCTACCAATTTATAGTCACCAGTTTTAGTTTTGCCACTAGATTTAGTTTTGTCATGAATTTTAGCTTCTCATCTAGTTTTAGTTACTATTCCACTTTAGATTCAGACATAGTTGAGGCATCCATCACCATTACAGAGGGTTCATACACCTCCACATCTTCAAGATTCTAGATAGCTTCCAACTATAGTATTCACACCTAGAGCAGTTTCATTGAGATCTCATGCATCTACACATAAAGCACATGTTCAAAGAACTTTTCTTACTTCTAGATGGGTCCCTAATATCCCTATAGTTTCATCTAATTCTCAAGTTATAGAGGGATCCCTATGGTTATTTTTTACTTTAGATATTTCAAACATTTACAACATATACAGCTTTTAGAGCCATAGTCTTAGCATTTTCATTATGCTTCATGATCACGCATGATTCCACTCCTTGATAAAGGACACTATGATAGGGATTCTTACATGAGACTCATAATTTAGTATCATTTCTACTTAGCATTTAATCTACATAGTTTATTTTGTATTGATTATACATAGTTTAAATTTTCCAAAAATACAACAACAATATAACATTTCAAAATTCAAAAACATTCAAAAATGTCAAAACACCAAAAACATTTAAATTGTATGCATCATCCATGTTTTACATTATGAGTATCATGCTAGGACTTACATTTACTATACTTATTTTTTATCGATTTATATACATTACCATGCTTCACTTGATCTTCTTTGAGTATGTGCATTGATATCTAGCTCTTTGATTGCTTCACTCTACCCATTGAGGGGGCATCATACATTTATATTCAAGACAAACTTTGATATACATACCCACTATGGGAATATTGTGTATGACTACATCATCGAGGTTATGTCATTCCTACACTACACACTCTAAGTTATCATGTTGATACACATTACTTACTAGATTACACATATTACTATATCGATATTTCACTAGTATCTAGCACTTATCTATCTCTTAGAATATACCTATTCTTGTACTAAACATGTCTTACATAATTTCACTCTTGATTTGATTAGTTATATGTGATTATATCTTTCCATTTATTACATTCTTTCTCTTCTTACTTAGATTAGTGTATTGGATTACATTTCCAATTCCTACTTGTCACTTATATGTGCCTTAAGACATTTGCCAATGTCCTTTGCCTATGATCCTTTATGTGATTATGGATTCCACACCAGCTTGTTTATTTCAATTGTATGTGTATGTGGCATTTGAACATGCCTTGTATGTTTTTTTCTAGTTTGAGTCACATGTGACCATGTCCCTTGTTTACTTGGCCCTTCAACCACCCTTGTATGCTTCTTACTTCTTACTTTGAGTGATTATTTTATTGATTGCATCTTTGATTATTTTAATTCCATGATCCATATCATGCATTTTTTCCTATTTTCTTGGATGTCATGATGGACATCATGCTCCATCCCTCCAACTAACAAACCAACATCTAACAAACTAACAACTAACACTTTTAGGTTTAGTTCAGTACATTACACATGCTATTACATTTTACATCTATCTAGGCATAAACTTTTTGATATAACAATCTCTCAAATCAAACCATGTTATATCTTGAAATAACTAGTTGATTATCATTTCTATATAATGATATTTGTAGATTAACACACTTTTAGGGATTCTTATTTTAAGGGTAGTCATTGTAAGGTACTTATTCATACCCTTAGAAAAGGGGTAAATAAACATGGGTTTTGATATAAAGAGAATAGCTCTTATTAGTCAAAAAATCTAGTTTTAGAGCAACTAAAATAGCAAGTAGTCATCAAACTACTCAAAATAAACTAGGCAAATAGTCAAGATTCTAGAACAATGATCAATTTCATCCCAAGACAATAACACTAAGACTAGACTACAACATCAAACACTAGGGTGTCTATTTTTAGTGATCCTATATAAACAATAGAGAAACCAAGTTTTCTATAAGTAGGTAAAAAGGTAGGTTTAGTTATAGTTTTACATAATCAAACCAATTCAAATCAATAGTTTTTAGTATTATTTTATTAAATAATCTTGACATAAGGGGCATTATGCATGACATTAATGGTCCTTACTTCTAGTTTTAGATATGATAGTTGGTATAAATTATAGATTAGAATCCATGTTTTAGACACTAGTGATTGGGGGTAGATTACACAACACTTTTTCTTCTTTTCTTCTAAATTTTAGCATTACTTAAGCATTCTTAGTAGCTATGTGCCTTATTCTTAGGAGTAGATTTCATACAATCCTAACCTTCACATTCTTGAGTACTTGAATTCTTGAGTGGTTTCCACATAAGACAACTTTTCAATTTTAGAGTGGCTTTCATACAAGCCTAATCTCCATCTTTTCTGATTTGGCCAACATTGGCCTAGTTTCTAACACATATTTAGAAATCCATGCCACATTATCAAATTTATAGAAAATTAAAGGGCTTCAAGAGCCATCTCATATGACATACTTCTTCATACCAGTATCAATTTAAAGCTTCACTTCATTAGGCAATGATGGATCTAAAGGGATAACCTTTGTATTATTGAGCCACCTATTTAGAGGGATTAGACACATAGTATAGACATTTATTATCACATGCATGATCATATAGCTTCACTTCATGGGTCAATGATGGAGCCAAAGGGATAGCCTTTACATTCTTGAGCCACTTTCTAAGGAATTTAGCACTCAAATTTGTTCATGATATAACTTTTGGTAAAACATCATCTAGCACATCTAACATTACTCAACCTTACTCAATATCATAATAAGTTTTTTATTTTTTTGCATACCTAATTCACACTTAAACAACATGCTCTCTATACACTATCCATAATTACTCAGCATCACAAGCTTCATGGACTTCACCTTTATAGGTAAGTTTAGGTACACTTTTTATTTTCCTTTATTCTAGTATTTCACTTTGTTGCATCACTAGAATAAAATGGGGGCAAATATAGTCATATGAAATTCAAAAATTGGTAACTTGAGAATGGATAATGACACCCAATCCTTAGGTTCCTATTGTTTGCTCTCATGACACTCTTAGGATTATTTTCATTGATTCCCAATTATTTATGGGCTTCCCATTTATGGCCTTCCAAACTTAACCCCAACTAAGTTAGGACTCTATCTTCATGACTAATACATCCCCCTAGGTCTCATCTACTTAGGATAATAACACCAAAGTTGGACTATAGTGTTAGACCCTAGGGTGTCCCCTTTTTAGTGCTCTTGTCGAATCACATTTTGAGTCTAGGTTACCATTTTTCCCTAATTCCTCTTGTTCATTATGTCAACCTAGTTTGGTTTCATCTAAACCATGACCAATAGATCCTTATAAAATCCCATTCAAATATCATTTATAAAGGGCTGGAAAAATATCATTCAAGCAAGCAAGAATACAAACAAGACCACTCAATTAATCTTTCCTATTCTCTGCATACAACTAGCCTATACACTTTCAATCCAATTCAAGTCCTTACACTAGTCCTTAGCCAGCTCAAACATACTTAGTTTTAGCATTTATTTTATTTCATTCACTATTTCGCCAAGTACTTTTAAAGGGAGAACTACATATGACTTGATCCCTCTTCAAAGTATTAGTATGTAGGCAATGTGCACACACACAGTATGTGAAGCACATCCAATGCATCTTACACATAATAACCGCTTTTCCCCATTTATTAGAGTTAATTTCAATTACATAAATGATAAAAGTAAATGAATAATAATATATATAAGGAGATCTATTCATAGTGAGGACCTAAAATTGGTACATAGGCTCACACTGAGTAGGCAAACAAAACCCAAAAAGCTTAAATCCATAGGACAATATCACTAAAGAAGGAATACAGTGCTAAAACCTAGGGTGTCCAATTCTAACACTCCTATATAATTAGAAAATAAAGTTGAAGATCTTATTTTTTATAGTGTCCCAGTTTTACACACAAATTTTTAGACCCTCTTTCATTCGAAATAGTCTAAAATAAGCTAAGTTTAATTTTCTCTCTCTCACTTCTATTCTTAGAAAAGTTCTAATTTCCATTTAATTTCACAAATTAGTAGCTTTAATTAGGAATATTATTTATTGATTTTTCTTACTTAGACTTGTTTATTAAATAGGAATAAAACTCCATTATTCCCAAAAATAACAAATCACAAAACTTCTTAAAGGCCATACATAACCATCTAAGGTTCATAAAAGTTCTAAAAACATCCATAAATATATAGATTTTTTTATGATATAACTTTTGGATATGGTCATTTTAGTACAAATGAGAACTCAAACAGTGTTATAGAATAAAATTTATGGCATTTGAAAATTGGAACACTGATGGGTGTTGTCTATCCTTGCATTTAACCATATTTTTTGTTGATGTTATTCAAACCAAGGGTGGTGTCTAAAGCTATTTGTATTAATGTTTATGGTTTATAGTAATGGTTTGTGGGGTGTTAATCTTCTAAATGTTTTATCCTAATCTAATCTAATCTAACCTAAAAAGATTTTCTTATGAAATAAGGAAGCATACATATAAAATTAAAACATTATGTGCTAGAAATAAAAGTAATCTAACTTGATGAAATAGAACACAATGTTGACAAATAAAGTTTGTTGCTAAAAGATAAGCACACTATTGAAAGGAAAACACACTGTTAAAAGGAAAACACTCTGTTGAAAATAAAACACACTAGTTCATAAAATTGAATTTAATATAAAAATTTAAAGATAATTCCCTATAGGTTTTAAGACTAAAATACACTTATAATATTTAAAACTATAAACACATTGAAAACATAAAATATCATACAAACATTATCTTGATTCTTAAGAGAGTGGGCCCTTACTCACCTTGGGAATAGGAATGTAAAGAAACTCAATACTTAGAAATTATAGATATATTAATTAATTGATCAAATCAAAATACATAAATATAGCTTCAACTTTTATTGTGGTATTGAAATATTAACTGAATATTTCAATAAATTTACTTTCTAATTCTAAAATATAGAGATCTACCTATATATAATGCTACAACTATAGATCCCTAGATCTCAGTAACTAATCTTCTTATAACAAGACAAATTTCCTAACTCCATTAGATATTAAGATAGGTGATTGATGTTACAATAGACATAATTACCTATTACAATATCCACTAAGAATCTATTAAGAATATCTTCTTAAATTTATTGGATCAATTATCTATAAAATATTGCTAATATATACACAATGACTAAAATATATGAAATCTATTTATAGTAATATTATAAATATAAATTGACCAAAATGTTCTTTAGATATTTTGTCAAAAGAGGAAAGTATATGTCTTTAATGTTGCAAGTTCAATATCTAGACTAGGAAAGTCTATAGCAACTATGTAAGAGTTTGTGGCTTTGTATGTGTAATTTTGCTAGATTCCATATCATGATTTATGGATTCTCAAAATTAAGGAAATATGTAGTAAGGCTACCATGCTAGTGAGGATAATGGAATGCTTTAGTATAGGTTGGAAGGTTGTCTGAATGAATCTATAGCTACATCTAAGTGAGTCCATAACTACTAGGTAAGTATGTAGATACAAATTGAGTGAGTTTGTAGTTTGCCACATGATCCCATAGCTCAACATATATATCAAAATCCTTCATGTGGGTTGCCTCATGAAAATTCAAAGATCATAAAAAAGGTATTAATTCTCTATATACAATTTTATTGTCTATATATACACAAAATTGTGAAACTAAACATGCAAAAAGTTAGAATAAAGTGAAAAAATCAATAACTTAGACTTTATTTGTAATAAGAAAGATAAAACATTTATTTACTACATTAAGATTAAATATAAGCCTAATATACCTACAATGTTTAGTTTAAAGGAGAGGTAATTGAGGAAAAATGAAGGAAGTTGATGGTAAAAAAAAAGAGTTATATTTTGGACTGATCATTTTCCCCACACTTTACCTTTTGTAAGTCCCTTTGCAAACTCATCTACTTGTCCCCTCATAACTATGAATTCTATATTCTAGGTGTTAACTAGGGTCATACACATTGAATTAATTATCCCAATGGTTATTTTATTTGTTGGTGAAATTGTTATAAGTTTGAACCATCTATTTCTAAATCTAAAATTGATCATTTATTTTAGGATCCCACTTATGCCAAGGTGGAATAGGAATAAGGAGTTGTATTTTAAATCTCATACCTATCCACATTTTTTATCCTCTTGAGTTTAGGACATCAACAATCATGTCTATTATTTCTTTTGTTCTCCTAAGACTCCATATTTGATTAGTTGGGGACATGACCTCCCTTATTTTTAGTGGTATTGTCATTATATTCCAACTTTTGATACTAGCTCTAAATATGGTATCAAAATGTTGTCTTATGAATAAATACAAATAAATAATGTAATTATACAAAACTTTTAGATAATGATCCTTGATATTCTAGTTTAGCAAATAAGTAGATCTAAAGTTAGCTAGTAACATTCTCTCACTAACAAAAGATTATATGATGCACAGTCTTGTGGTCTTTAATTTTTTTTTATATTTTTCATGCTTTGATTTCCATACTAATTGATTATTATAGGTGAAGATAAGGGATCTAAACTAGACTTCTCTCACATATAAGTTAATCATAAATTTATTTTAATATACTAATATCATGTTGCATAAGAATATTTCACATAATAAATCATGATATTATAGTGCAGAATATTGAAATATGTAAAAAATATAGGGGGGTCATCAATATTGTAAGGTAGATCATGTGATATTTTGAGTAATTACCACCTAATAATTTTCCATGTAGATATAAACTATAGGAAGGAGAAGGAGCTCTATAGGTAGAATATGTTCTGCTATTTGACAAATAGCTTAGAGATTAACTTCAACTTTTTAGATTTATTTCTTTTCCTTCTCTAAGTCTTCCCTTAATGTCTATTTTTATTTTTATAAACTTTTATTTTATTTTTGAGTTCTAAATAATCAAAATGGGAGACAATGGTTTGGTAGTCTTGGTCAACTAAAGGTTTGGAGGTGGATGAAACTTGATTAGAAGTTGTTGTTGGAGGATCAAAGTTGTTGTTGAGAGTTTTGAAGTTGATGTAAAATTATTCTTCCAAATTAGTTATATATATCCAAGAGTATACCATTTCCTCATTAGATTTAGTGACTTTTTCCTCAAGCATATTGATTTCATTTATATGATCTAGAGCATTATCCTTAAAATTGTCTAACCCTTTAGTTAAAGAAGAATTAATATGGTCCTTACATGAAAATTGGGATATGAGGTCAACAATATATAGTCTATTATATTATAATGGTTTCATATTTAGATAGTGCAAGAGTAAGTTATAGTTCTAGATCCTTTATAGAAGTTGAAGGTTTTTATTCCTTAGAGACCATAATGGTCTTTTCCTTGTCTAGTACAGGTATAGTGTCATGATTTAGAGAGGAGGAAGGGCTTGTTTCTTCTTGTAATATAATATCTTCTATTGGTATGTTTTCTTCCTTTCCTCAATATCTTTCCCAACATGAGCTTCTTTTATTAATTCAAGAATTTTTGTTGTGACTATATCTTTCAATAATTTTATTGTATCCATTATTACTGGTAGAGAAAAAAGAGGTTTTTGATGTAGGCTATCAAGGGTTAAAATTGCCTTTGTTTCCTCATCATCATATGTTATTATCAACTTTATTCACCTCCTTTTATTCTACACAAGAGAACTAGGTTCCCCCAAAGGAGTACCCTTATTTTCTTGTGATTGTGGTTCATCATATGCTTTAGGTGCTTGTGGTATGCTTAATTACTCTTCTTAATATTCTCTTATTTTGAGTTTTCTTATAACTCTATTCATCTATAGGTGTGGATTTTGATATCATCTATCTCCTTTTAGTGGATGAAACCATAACCCTAAAACATGACTCCTCTACTTTTGTTTTTGGTGTTTCTTTAGAGGTGGTTGGAAGAGGTGCTAAAGGTTGATTGGTTTTAGCTCTCCAAAAGGTTTTCCATGTTGCTTAACTTTGCTGTAAAAAATAATTTTGTATAATCAAATGAATGAGGCCATGGTGGTGAGTTGGAGATGACCTATTAATATCCACAAATTGAATGGATCCATACAAGTACAATGATAGGTTGAGTTTATGTTGGGTTTGTTACCATCAATATTTGAGATTAAGGGTGATCCTCATGGCTTCAAAACCTAGAGCACTATACTATATTTCACACATAAAGTATTTCATGACCCAAAACACAATAAACCTCCAGGGTTCTAGTAGGGTTTCCCCATTAATACCTTTGGAATTTCCTTGGTAATCATGAATATATGCTACAAATAATTGTTTATTTCCATTAAATTGTGTAATAAACTCAAAAAATGGGATATTCCCAATAAACTCTTACCTTATTCAATAATTATTAATATTTTTCTTATTATTCTATTAGAAATTGGAATTTTGATACCCAAACTATGGTGGAGTCTTCTTTCAAATGTGTAATGATTGTTTGGATAATGTTTCATCATATGCTTGGATTTTTTTTAGAAAATAGATCCATCCAACTTACTCAAATATCACTATGAATATGTCATTTTTCATTAACCCTTCTATAAAGTCTAGTTTAAACCTCTTTTTATATCCCATGGTGATTGTATTCATGCTCTAGAGGTAAGAGTTAATTCTACTGGTGAAAATAATAGTGGCAGTGGAAAGTTTTATAAGTGAGAACAACAGTGGAAATGGAAACACAAGTTGTAATGAAAATGGAAAGATTCAAAATGGTCTGGTTATGAATATTATCTTAGTAGTTACTAACACAATCTGTAACAATGATAATCTGACATGCAAGAATTTAGTAAGAATAATTTGGAAAAGATTTTATATTCTCCCACATAGATTAGACATGTGCATCAAATTCCATGTCATCATGATTTGAAGTGATATGGATTGGGTTGATAGATAGTTTGTGCATGTGGGAAAATACAGTATGACACCCCTTTTTTTACTCATTACTTTTCCTCATTACTAAATGTTGTTGTCATGACCGTTATATTGAAATTTTATAAGATGTCCTTGGGCTAAAGTTACTCAAACCACCTCTCATGGTGAATGTGCATGAATAAAAATAACTTATACTAACCTAATGTAGATAAATAAAATACTTAACTTACCTAATCATACTCATAGTCTTTTTTTTCCTCCCACCAATTCTAAATAGATTTAAAAAATGCATTAGTTATCCTTAGGAAAATTTTACAAATGAACACAATAGTGAAATTATTTCTTAGAAAAAATTGATCATATTTTGTTGTTTTCTAATTTTATCTCTTTTTTTTAAATTTTTTTGCCTTTGACCAGACATTCCTAGTTTTAAATTCAAGGATATTTCTTCAATGCATGATTAACCAATAAGTTGGTTGTCTGATCAACATTTTCAATAGTGTCTTAAGAATGATTTTTACTATTGAATTTTTTTTTCATTTTTCCATTATTTTTTTTATTTTTTTTAGTATTTTTAGAAACCAAGGAGTGGTACCCTTTTTATTTTATATATTATACCATCAAGGAGTTTCTATCATTGAAGAACTAGATTATTATATGAAAACAACATCATTTCTAATGTTTTGATAAAATTCCTCCTTATTGATAGGTTTTTGGTATAGTTTGAATCTATGCCCATTCACCAATAAAGTCTTTTGATATCCATCTATTGGTAGTAGTTCTACTGATCCATTATCAAAAACATTTTATATTTGGTATGGGCCTATCCATCTTGTTCTCAACATTCCTTTGAATTTTTAAAACTTAGACTCAAACAAGAATGCCGAGTCTCCTTAAAATTTTCTCTCTTTAATGTGGGAATCACGCTACACTTTTGTCTGGTGATACATCATTTTTTTGTGTAAATATTCCATCCTCATCTCATCAAGCTCATTTAATTGGAAGATCCTATCTTTTGTGCCTTATTAAATTAATTCCTACCTCTATTATTGTTTTCAAGGTTTATAATGTAAACTCAATAGAGAGTAAAGGTTTTTTTACCATACACCAATTCATAAAGTGAAAATCTAGTGGCTATCTTCCAAGTAGTGTTGTAGATCCCTAATGCCTCTAGTACTCTAGCTACCCAATATTTTCTATCACTACTTTCTATCTTAGTTAGAATATATTCCAACTCCCTATTGGTAACCTCTACTTGACCATTATACTATGGATGGTAAGGGGAATACTTATTATGTTTAACTTGGTAGAATTCCATAAAGCTATTTATCATATTAGACATAAATTGTGGTCCCTAATCTAAGAATATCTCTCTAGGTGCACCAAATTGTTGCATGATTTTGAAATATAAGAAATCTACTACCACTTCTTATCTATAAAAAGACAAAGCTTGGACCTTATCCCACTTAGTGACATATTATGTACATACTAGGACATATTCCTTATCTTGTGATATAGGTTCTACAGGGCCAAAAAAATCTATTCCCCACTTCTCAAATGGTTCTAACACTACTTGGGGATGAAGAGGCATCTTTGATGATAGTTTAGGTTGTCCCACCCTTTGACATAGATCACACTGCTTGATGTACTTATTTACTTTCCTATGAATGGATGGCCAATAATATCTGACTCTTAAGATTTTATGCATTTTTTTTTAATAATGACCTCCTACTGGTTTATCATGGCAATTTCTAACGATGTCATAGGCTTCATTATCTGTTACACACATGTAAAAGACATGATCAAGTTCATATTTAAATATAATACCATTAATCCACTTAAAATAATAACTTTATTTGATTAAACATTTCTTTTATTTATGATTGAAATGAGAAGGAAACTTCATTGTAGACAAATAGTTGGCTATATCAACAAACCATGATGATTTTGCTAAAATAACCAATAGCTATTGATCTAAAAAGTTATCTTCAATTGGCTCCTCATTACCTACAATATTTATCCTAGAGAAAAAATCTACAACCACATTAAAATTACTTGGTTTATCAATAATTATTATATCAAATTCATGCATAAGTAATAACCACCTTATGTTTCTTCCTCCTACTATAATTTTATTCATGAGATACCTTATGGCTGAATGGTTTGTGTATATAAAGATATTATTACATATAATATAGTGTCTAGATTTATTGATGACATAAATCACAATGAGGAATTCATTTTATATGGTTGTATAGTTTCTTATAGTAGGTGTGATATTTTTAACAATGTAATAAATAACATACATATGATTATTTTCATCCTTTTGTCATAAAACTACCTTCATTGCATAGTTAGAGGCATCAATGTAGATATGAAAAGGTTTTTCATAATTGGGTCCTCTCAACATTAGTGTAGAACTTAGTTTCTCTTTATTGGTTTCAAAATCTTTCTGACAGGCATCACTCCACACAAATTCACTATCTTTTGTCAACAAAGAAAACATAGTAGCAACAATTTTATTGAAGTCTTCTATAAAATTTTGGTACAAACCAACATGACCTAAGAATATTTTAGTATTAGTTTGGTTTTAAGGGATAAGTAGGTTGGAGATTACTTCAATTTTCTTAGGATTTACTTGGATCCCTTTGGCTAAGATGTGTTATCTTATTACTATTCCTTAATCCATCATCATTAGTAATTTATCATGACTTCATGGAAGTTGGTGTTCATCACATTTGGTTAGGGCCTTGTATATATTATGTAAGGATTCATCAAAGGTGTCTCCATGAGAAATGAAGTCATCCATGTAAACTTCTACATAGTCATTGCTCATATCAAAGGATATGGCTAAAATATCTCATTAAAAAGTAGTTGGAAATTACAAAGGCCAAATGGTAATATTATGTAAGATAACATTCCCCATGGAGAGGTGAAAGTAGTTTTGTCTTGATCCCTAGTTGCCATTGTTATTTGATTGTATCCACTAAATCCATCAAAGAAAGAAAATTATTTTTTCTTGCCAAATTATTAAGCACCTGATAAATAAAAAGAAGAGGGAAATAATCCCTCATAGTGGTTTTGTTTAGCTCTTAGTTATCTACACATACTCTCCATTTACCATTTTTTGGGGTAAAATTACTAGTGTAACCAATTATCTATATGAAATGGGATAAATAAATCCCACATTTATAAATTTCTAAATCTCAATATTTATTATATCCCTTAAATTTGGGTTTATCCATATTTGTGCCCATATAATTAGTTTATCCATATTTGTGTAAATTTGGTGGGTACATACACTAGGATGAATTCATATCATGTTTTTATAGTCCAAATCAAAATATTTGGTATGTTTTTATAGTACTGCAAAAACTTTTACTTCTTGATAATGGGTTAACTAGGTGTTTAGGTTCAAGATTTTTCCTAGTAGCACCATAACTTGTTTGGTGTTAGGATGGATAGATTCTAATTATTAAAATTTACACATTAGGGAGTTAAGAGGACATGGATGGGGTAATAACATATGAAATGTAGTTATAGATTTTACAAATCCATCTCCTAAAGGAATGATTATAGCTAACAAATAATGAAATATGATTATAACACTAGTTAATTTTTCCCTTGCCTAATTCTAAATAATTTATTGAAATGGTATATGTTTGTATGTTGAATAGGTGAGATGAGAGTTATTCCCAATGAATGAGTTTTGATTAGCTAGTCTAGTTAAGTTCATAGTTGATGGACTAGCAAAGTCCATAGCTAGTAGATTGGTAGAGTCTATAGTTGGTAGACTAGTAGAGTACATAGATGATGGATTGATAGAGTTTGTAGCTAGGCTCATAAGGCTAGTAACTCCTTCAAATTTTTTTACTAACTCATTAATTAATTCTTCCATGTGTCCTTATACTATTATCATGGATAACGATGAAATATTGTTCTTATTTCTTTCTAGTTCATCCACCCATAAATTTTTAGTGTAATCCATTAAGGGTTTTGTAGGGGGTATAAAGTTATTCATTTTGATTTTATACCATTTGAAATAGTCATATCCCTTGATGTAAAATATCTTAATGCTAATAAATTAACCAACTAAGGTTTTCCTAAAATGAGGGGGTACCCCAATTTATTAGTTTTGGGTTTCAACACCATAAAATCTACTGGATACTCCCATGACTCAATTATTGTAACAACATCTTCTATAGTGCCTTCTAGTTTACCAACTGACTACTCAATCATTTGGAGATTGGTGGAGGTAGTTTGCATTCCCATGAGGGATAATATATACATAGAATTAGTTTTCATTACATTAATTTCTACACTCAAATCTACCAAAAACTTTGGGTATCTCATTTCTCCCTATATTTATTATTATGACTAGACTACCTAGGTTTGTGAATTTGGGTAAATGTAATTTTCATACTAAAAGATGAACCAATTTACGATCTACATGTATGGCCTTTGTTTAGTATTTCTTTCTTCCAAGTTTCTTGACACACAAGATTTTAATGACTCTACTCAATTCTAGAATGTCTTTAATAGCTTATAACAAGTGTATCTCAATATTTAATTTTCTTAGTTTCTCAATAAAATTAGATTCTTTATTATTTTTAAATTATTTTAGCCTATCAAGAAAATTAATAGGTAGAGGATTAGTAACATATTTCTCTATATTTTATATATTTTTATTTTATTCCTCTTTTTTGACTATGGTTTGAGGTGGATCTATTTTTGGTTTTTCATAGGGAACTTTAGAGATGGTGATAAGAGGTCCTAATATCATTCTGCTTGATCTAACTTGAATGTTAAAAATTTAGTAGCTCTTGCATTCATAGTTTTTCTTTTTTCATTTGCATAAATAGGTGTTGATTGTTTATTCTTGGGGTTAGCCACCATTAAGTAGGTAGTTATGGATGATTAACCTATTATGTAGGTTGGATAATAGGGGGTGATATCAAAGCTTGCTATGGTGGAAAACTTATTTTGGGTTTAAACTATGGATTAGCATTCAACTATGTATTTACCCATGGTTGTGACTATGGTTATGGATTTTATTGTTTTGATGCATCATCCAAGGTTGAAACATTATTATCAATTAGATGTTGCACCTACTTTTTTGTAGTCTTAGTGTGAGTTGTAGTATGTTGGAAATATAATGACACAACATGATTAACTCCATGTTATGGGACCTTGGAAAATTGAGGTGAACCTCCTAGGAAGGCTGGTTTCCTTTCACTAAGCTTAGTAAAACTGATATATGACCAGTTCACTTTAAACTACAATTTTCTTAGTAATCTTGATCTTAACTAGGGTTTTAAATTATGAGGAAATTTTTTTTATGAGTTTTAAAATTGGAAAAAATGGTGTTGTACCAAAGGGTTCTAGTGTAAATTAATTCTTGCTTTGCTTAAACACAGTTGAACAATTAATATGTTGAATCTTATTGAAGTAAAATCTCACACAAATATGAGATCAAAGGTAATATTGGGTATTCTATCAAACAAGGAAAAAAGTTCTAGATTTTTTATCAATAGGATTTCAAAATAGAAAATTAAATACCACAAGTTATTCTTGTAAAACTGAAATAAGAGTTAGATAATTCACAAATTTAATGGAATCTGTACATACACAAAGATAACACAAGACAAAGGAAGGAAAATTTTTAGTTTATATAGTATTATCCATGTTAAAACACTTAGATCAATGTCTCAAAGGCATAAAAATTTATCTAATAGCAAAAAAATCCATGGGATACATAGGCAACCCATATTTGTACAAAAATCACTCCCTTGATAAAACCCTTATGCTCAGTTCTAGACCAAGAAATCAGGGAATCTACATGCAAATGTCATCCTTTCAAGCTTGAAATGGCATCTTTAGTGGAGTATAAAGATAAAAATAATTCTATAATGTATGGGATCTTCACCATGTGTTGAAAGAAGAGAAAAATACATTGGAGTCTTTCAATTGAACTATTTCTCTTTGAGTTATGTTGAATAAATCTCTCCCAAGAAATGGGGTGCCAAAAAGAACCATGACTTGGTCAAAATTGAATGAATTTTTAATATTTGGATATTTTAAAACTAAACTTGCAAAACATAAATTGTAATTTATAGTTGAGACTTTTATAACTTTTAAGTCATTCAACCTAACAAAAAGGAAAGTGCAAATTAAAATGTGAGTTTATACAACCAAATCCATTCAATTTGTTAAAAGGAAAAGTGTGAAATACAAGTTGCACTTTTTCAACTAAAGCTTGACAAAAAGATAACTCAAAATTACAAGTATCTCTTTTTTAACTTAAGAGATATTAAAAGTATAGTTGAAATTTGTAAATTGCAAATTTACAATGTATCTTACAAAAATTGTAGTTTACAAAATATTTTTTGAAAATAATCAATCTACAATAGTGATTTTTGAGGATTCTTTGTCCTTTTTTGCTTGTATCTTCTCAATATAAGCATCAAAATTATTTAATATTTTTTTAATGAAGTATTCATTAGGACTAACTATGTAAACATTGTATATTTCACATTTTACTGTTACCTCAAATAGTTTTTTAGAAGCAGCTTTGTAGACTTGGATGTCTTTTCCCATTTGATCAAGAGTATTATGATACTTGATAAACCCGTAGATGGAAGTCAATTTGAAATTTGTATCATGTTTTTATTATTTCTTAATCACACATTTAAATTTATCTTGAACCTCTTGAATAGGAAGAGGTTTATCTTGGTGATATACCACATCACATAATAATTTACAAAATGAATCCTCAATATCATATATTGCATGTGTGGCCTTGTCACACATGCTTTTGGTCTTCTCAATACTTTAATTGAGTATTTTAATTATGAATTTAGTTACCCTCTCTAGCTCATCATTCTCTAAAATATTTTTTATTATCTTTACTGACATGAGGGTGTCATTCTCTATCAGGTAAATGGCCTATAATTTAGGAAAGTAGAGGTTTAACCTTTCAACCTCTTCTTCATATTTAATTTTCTCTACATTTAGAGATAAATGATCATCCTTTTAATTCTTGTAATAGTAAATATCTAATTATATCACTCTATTCCCTTTTATGATTAGTTCCTTAGCCCAGTCTTTTGTAGCTCTTCTCATGGTACTAATATCTATCATTTCCTTAAATATTTATTTGTTAGGGAATTGATAGAGAGATATTGAGTTGGTTGGGTAGAATCAAGTGGATTTACAGTGTCTATGAACTTTCTTAAGGTAGCTATTAACCACTCAAATTTGTTCTTCAATTCATCTTTAGTGACCTTGTCACTATCCATTTTTTTCAAAGAGGTAACGTATGCTTGTTTGGACATCATGTTTTAGTCCTTATTTTTTTGGATGACTTAGGTACACCTTAGAGATATGATAATCTCCCACCACTAAATCTTCCCTATATTTGTCTAGTGGGGGAACTATGATCTCCACATCTTTTTCCAATGCTAGATCATATAATATTCTAGAGATGGTCTTGGGTCCTTTCTTTAGTCATTTGGATGATTTTAATAGATTAAAATCTAGAGTGTTGAGAGATATCATTTGATTCTTTTTCTTTGACATTGATTGTGTTAGCTAGCTTAGAGTGGCTACTAGTGAATTTGGTGAATCACATGTCAACAAACATTATTATTTGTGAGCATATAAATGAATATAATACACTATTGGTTACCATGACAAGTGTTGTATCTACCATTGATATTGCTTTTGAGTCTTCCATTAATGATTTGGATGTCTCTTCCCTATTGGTGGGTTGAGTAGCCATAGTTGTGTTAGTGGGAATATTTGTTTCCACCTCCTTGACAAGGGCTTGGGTTAATATGAGAGTGGAATAAGGAAAGGATACTTGGATGGGTGGAGTGGATGTGCTTACCAGGGGTGCAAAAGTTAGAAGTGACATAGGTGAAGAGGTAGGCACATGTAGTTAAAATAAGGGAACCTATAAAAGGGTGGATTCTAAGGCCACAAGTGAATCAATCAATGTAGTGGGAATATCCAAAGTGATAGTAATGGTAAGTGTGATGGAAGAAGAAGATGGGGTTGTATCCTACCTAGTGGCTATGATAGATAATGGGGTTATAATTAGAATGACTAATTTAGTAGCCATGTATTATTGGGTGGTGTTGGTGATTAATGGTGTGGTACTGGATATAAGGGATGAGGTGGAAGTGATTATGGAAGAGGGAAGTGAAGGTAGAATTAAAATAAATAACTATGTTGATTGGATTATTGCTAAAGGATTTAGTTTTATTAGGGATTTAGATGAAAGAGTAATTATTTGCACTAGTGAGATTATGGAAATAGGACAAGTAATTGTTTGCACTTGTTGGATAGTAGAGATAAAAAGAGGGGTTATAGTAGTTATGTCTCCTATGGAAACTAGTTGTGCTTGATCTCTTAGTTGAGTTTATGGGACTTCGGTGAAGGATTAATCCCTTCTTACTTTTTGTGTTTACTTTCACTTATGTGAGACAAAAATAACCACTATTTATTTTCTTAATTTTAGTTGCTAGAAATTTATTTTTCCACTACCACCATACCCTTATCATTAACTTCTCTTAACCTGCCAGTGATATTCAGGGTCTCTTTGTTTATTTTAACCCCTTTCTCCTTAACTAGTTCAATGCTCTATTTATAACTTGGTTGGTCCTATCTAATAAGGAGATGGATTCAAGTGTACCACTTGACTAGAGGAAGAGGTTGGAGATAGATTTGATCATCATAATATACCCTATCCACTGATTATTCCTCATATTTCAAATATTCTATAAATGGTTCCATATTATAAGTCTTAATTTATTCAAGGGTTATTCTAGAATAATATTTCAACCTAACCTCTTCTTCATCTTACATATCTTCCCAATAATAGTCATAAAAGGGAATGTGGGAATATGAGGAACCCACTTACTAGTAACATAACTAGTAACATCATAGAAGGACCTAAAATTGAGATCTCTCAAGGCCATTTGGGTCATCTCTACATCTACACATTTGGCCTTAGATAGAGAAGGGTAGGTTTATCTCCCTATACTAATAGGGAAGTGCATCCATATCTTGTGCATGTATGATAAGAACTTATGGGTTTCCACTAGTTACATCACAAGTTACATTAAGGTCCATTTGTCACTTACATATCTAGGAAGAATGTATGGACAACCATTAAAACCACCCACTTTGATGTATGATATGTGGGGAACTAGATATATGATCCCCAATTTGTAATTTTTATTATTATAACAACATAAAATCTTGTCCTACCTAGTTATTTTTCAAACATGATTATGATGTAGTAGACAAAAGCATCATTAACTCTTATGAATTGTTGTTTGCTTCCCTTTTAAGGTAAGATTAGGGTAATAGTTAAAAACTTTGTTGATGTACTATGTAACTATGTTTAATCCTAGGAATGCCCTCTCTTTTGCTAAAATATAGGCAAGGTAGGAGGTCATATAAAATTTGCCTATATTTTAAACTTCCATCAATTGTTTGTACATGGAATCACTAATCAATATGGTACATTCAATGTACTTTTTGTTTTGATGGATTACCCAGATATAATAGTACATCTAATCTTGATATTTTTTTGCATTTAGGCTCCTTATAACTATATGTAAGAGTATGATGATATCTCTTACTTCATCTTTGAATTCTATCCTAGCCAAGGTTTTAGGCATTCTTGTGGCTATAGTTCTTGGGTTTTTTAACCATTATTTATTTAAAACATGTAAGTAGGCTACATTATTATCTAGATAGAATGTTTTTTAGGAATTAGGGGTAATGTCTACATAGATTTCAAATTTTGGGATCAAGAACACAATATCAATGAAATATGGATCAAGATTCATAATCTTCTCCACTTTACATTCACTACTTCCCTCTTCTCAGCATCATAGTCTTTATCCATGGTGAGCACAAGTTTAGGGATTTGTACTAAGAGTGGAAAGGATGTAGCCTCAGGAAAAACACTAAGTCTACTAGGTTTGTGTGACCTAGGTCTATGTAAGTTATCTCATTGGTTTTTGAATCCAAGCTATATGGGACACCATGTCCCTTTGATTTAAACTTCATCTCTTTTCCAAACATGTACACTAGCTAAATGGGTGTGGGAAATCAACTATAGAGTTGGTTATGATTTGGGAATGTGGAAGGGTTTTGTTATGCTTTTGTAGTTAAAAATTATGGTGGGAGTATAATGTGAAATAGTAGATGTAAAGTCTATGTAAAAGGTCTGGTAGATTTTTAACTTGTAATTGCACTAGTAAAGTTTGGCCAAAAGTTCAACGAGAAAATGGTTTACAAAGGCAAGTTGGACTTCTGATGAGAACTCAAAGTGATAAAATAAAAGTGATTCCTACCAAGGTTTTAATGTGTTTCTATAACTAAAATCTTCATGGGGTTTGATCTTGCAAAGGCAAGAGGGATTTATACCTTGTGATCATATAGCATATCGTTTGGGAATATTCCATATTTTTTAATAGCATTAAAAAAACCTATAATTCTTGGAAAAGATCTAAAAAACACAATAATCTAGATAAATCAATTAAGAAGATTTCAATAAAAGAATGCAAAACTAGAATTATGATTAAATGATGATGCTTTGCATGATTTCTAAGAAAAAACCTAAAATTTGGTAATACAAACCTAAGCTTTACTAAAATAATAATGGTAGCAAACAACATTACATAGACTAAAGGAAAATACAAGTGACCTATAGGAATATTGTGAATACATGTGTAGGTTGGTAATGGAGGTTTGTGCTTGAGTTATGTTGCTTAGTGATGAAGGTTAGTATTTACATTGCATTTTCACTTCATAGTAGATCTGTAGATTTGGTTTATAATATTGATAATAATTCAAAACCTAAATTTTATATTAATAAAACATGTAATTAATTCTACTGATGTTGATTAATGATGGTAGATGAATCTATGATGAGAAAGTAGGTCCATGGAGCCACTTTGTAATTTTGCAATTTTATAATTTATTTTTTATTCTCAGCTTTCTACTGAGGGGGTTGTTGGTAGTGAGAAATGGTTTGGAGGTGGGTAGTGGGATCCCAGTCACACTTTGAAACTTTATAAGGTTACAAGGTGTAGTGAGAGTTCTAATTCTTATCAGGTCATAATGAAAGGTAGGAAGTGGAGTCTACGCTACACCTTGCAACTTTGTAAAGTCAACACAAGTTCTAATTCCCACTAGTATTGATTAAGAGTGGAAAGTAGAGTCCTAATTATACTCTTAAACTTTCCAAAGTTTCAATTTGTAATATAAGTTTTGATTCCTATTAGGTCTCAATTAAGTAGGAAAGTGGAGGTTCAGGTGCACTTTCCAACTTTGTAAAGTTGAAAAATGCTTAGAAATATTTGGTTTCCCTTTGGGTCTTGGAAAATATATTTAAGACATTTTAAATGCTTTTTCTCAAAAACTTTATGGGTCTCCCTTAAAGAACAAGGTGTTTTGATATTTTTAGCACAAAAATATCAACATTTTTGGTGACCTCTATGAGATGATTTCCTTCTAATCAATTATTTTCTAGTATCTTTCTAGTTAATTGGGAATGGAGTCATTTCAATTTTAACACATTTTACTTGGATAAAAATAGAGCTAGGAATTTCCTAAACAAGAAAAAAATAGGGAAAACAAAATAGAAACAAACTAAGGAAACAAAACTCCTAATAAGTTTCAAATTTTGCAAAAGCACTTATTTGGGGAAACCAACTAATCATAATTTATATAAATGTTTGGAAAGAATTCAAAACTTAAAAGAAAACTTTGAGGTATATCCCATTAACTAGGATAGGTATCTCTAATCCATCAATATTGGATAGCTCGAATACATTGGCTCCTTTTCATTGTGTTATGATTTATTGACCAATCCATATTACATCAAACTTTATATTCTTACTTGGCTTGGCCCTGTTAGAATCTGATTTTAGAACCATGTGCCCTTTGTTGAAGATCCTATCATATGATTTTTTTCAAAATTTCTCTTTATTTGAGCTTGATTTTCTTTTATAACTTGCATTGACACCTGGTTCTTGACTTCTTCTATCTCCAAGAGTTCTTCCAATTACATGGTCATTACATAATTTTCAATTAATTCCAAATAATGATTGAGTTCCAAAGATGGTAAGTCTATTGATATTAGAAGTCTAGTTTCCCTTCCATAGACCAACATGAATGAAGAATCACCAATGGCTCTTTTGGGAGTGATCTGTTTAGCCTAAAGTACTGATTTTAACTTAGTTTGCCATGTCTTTTGGTTATCATCCATTATCATTTTAATAATTATCATGAGTTTTTTGTTGGTAGAATTAGCCTAGCCATTACCTTGTATGTAATAATTAAATGAACTCTTTAATTAGATGTTATGTTTTAATTCCCATTCACTCACCTGAGTTCCCATAAAAAATTTGGCATTGTTCAATATAATTGTTTAAGGAACACCAAATCTAGTGATAATGTCATCAATGAATTCCAAGATAGATGCTTCCATATCATCCTTAAATTCCACCACTTTAATCCATCTATTGAAATAATCAGTTGTTGTAAGGACCCATTTCTAGTTGACACTTGATGGTGGATTGATCATGCTAATGAAATCCAATCCCTACTGAGCAAATGACTAGTCAATTTGGATTGGTTGAAGAGGGAAAGCTAATAATATTCACTTGCATATTTTAACAAGTTAGGACAATAATAGCCTACCCTAATTATTTTGATGGTAATGGTCCTTGTAGAGAAATGGCCATTGAATGAGTGATCATGAAACTCTTAGAGTACCTTGGGTATTTGATCATGCTTGATGCATCTCATAAAAATCCATTAATATATTTACTAAATAATGTCCCATCAACAAGAGCATATGTAATATATTAGATCTTGAAATACCTTTTCTTTGATTATTAGATCTTAGGTGGGTATTCATCGATTTGTAGGAAAGTAGTCATGTCATTGATCTAGTTATTGAGTAAATGCAAAGTTATTGGTCAAAATCCTATTGAATGTGTATTACATTAGTATCCTTAATGTCAAAATCAAGCTTCTCATATAAGATTTTTCCTTTCATAAGATTCATTATTTTAAATATCATGTCATATTCCATGACTTTTAACCTGCTCTCATTTCATTTATCTCCTAGGTCAACAAGAACTCCTTTTCACTCTGGTGAATAACCATCAGATGAATCTTATTATTTGAAAGCATGTGCCTAAATTTTTTGATAGATTTTATAACTACATATACTTACTTCTTAAAAAACCTATACCTTTCCTCATAATCCTTTAAGGGTTGAATGAAAAAGGCTATAGCCTATTCCAGCTGATCTTGGTTCTATTGGGTTAAAATAGTTGATACATTATCTTCCCCTCTAAAATCATAAAAAATGAAATATTTCTCATAGTTGGGATTTACAAGGGTAGGAACTTGATAAATAACCTACTTGATGGCTTCAAAACTATCCTTTCCTTCCTTTGTTTAGCTAAAACTTGTTGGGTGAATATTTTGTCGGCTGGCTAACTGGTGACTAAAATAGTTCCTATCACCACAACATAGGGAGATGGGTCATCCTAGTGTGTAGCTTTACTACATCAACTGGAGACAAATCTCTCTTCTCATCAAGGGGAGGTTCCCTAATAAAAATGTGGAACTATATAAAATATAAATAAGTAAAAAGTAAGACACAGGGGTGGGACAAACCATCCATCTCTCTTCTTTCAGAGATGATGCACACAGACAAAGGAGAAAATCTTGGCTATAAATGTTGAAGGAACTTCTCTTCTTTTAGAAGTGTCCTTACAAGAAACAACAAGAGTTTCTTTTAGATAGTGAAATAACCAGTGATCAAAAGGGCATAGTAATAGCAGGATGAAACAGAGTGTACAGTCTCCACCTCAACTGCTCAAAGAGTATATCGCAAAGGATAATGGGGGCACAAAGTCACCCCAAAATCCTAAACACAAAAAGAAAAGGAAAACACATATTGAAATCAATTGTGAGAGTACAAAGTCTTCCCATATTTGGTTCTAAGACACTTCACTAGTACCTTCACTAATTCTACATACCAAATTAAATGAATAAGGACACATTCAAATGACACGAGTCAAAACAACACAAAGTCTGTGAAAAACCTACTTTCTCATTTAGATAACAATGGAAATGAAATTACAACCTGAGCTCAAAGTCTCAGTCTTTCTCTTTCAAAATGGGCAAAGTTTTGCTCTTGTAAAATGAAAAGTCCCCCTTGTAACAAGTGAGAGATTACAATATATAGCGCTCCAAGAAAGACTTGGGTGTTTGTTTTCCATAAAATAGCCCATGTTGTGCATTTAATGCCTTGAATGCATTTCTAGTTTTGTCAAAGGACTGCATTGAAAATAGGGTAGCTATCTTAACTATGGCATGCCATTTCATCCCATATGTCTTCTCTCGAGTCTAGATCATCTGGTCTATCCCCTCTGACATTTGCGCAACTGTCCATTTGTATTTACTTCATGCAAGGAAAATTAGGCCATGTCCTTAAATTGCAAGCCAAAATACCTACTTAGTGGACTATTCCACCTACTAAAATCACTTTTATGCAGACATTTTAGGCTTTTCCCTATTTTTGCTTTTGTCTTTTCCAACTTTGTCTCTTCCTGTTGTGATTTGAGCTATCAGGCTATCTTTTCAGCCAGTCACTTGGTTCTTCCTTCAAGTTCTTTGATTTATTTGAATTTCAATAGATATTCCCTTACCTTAAATTTGACATCTATGGGGACGTCATTGGTTGAATGTTTCAACAATTCAAGTGGCCTTCTCGGCTCCTTGGTTCAATCACTTTCTTGCTTCAATTGCTTTATTGGTTCAATCACTTTCCTGCTCCTTGGTTGAACCATCGATTTCATTTGAACTTGCCTTTGGAATCATCCATGTTGCTTCTCTCTTTTCTTGAGGCCACCTTTAAACTTTTGAACCATGTTGAACCATTGAACTTTGAACTCTTTTAGTTCAAATTTTAATCAGTTCATTGGTTTATTTTGTGTCTCGCTCAAACACTGCTTCCTTTATCTTTCTAAGCTTTAGTTGAACCTACAGATTGAACCAACTTTGGTTCAATAGTTCAATGGTCCAATAAATTCATTATTCATTATTTGGCTAAGTTTTGAACCCATTTCTTTCCTATAGAGTCTGTAGAAACCAACCTTGAGAGTTCGTAGATTTGAGCCTGCCTGCAGAGTTCATAAATTTAAGCCTGCAGAGTCCGTAGATTTCTGGAAAGCTTGATAAATGAAAAACCTAAATGCTCAGAATAGTTTTTGAAAGGGGAAGAGAGGATTTTGGTTTGTAGGACCAAAATAGTTCAAATGTTGTCTTAAAAATGAGTGATATTTTTGGGGGAGAATAGCTAGCTCCAGTTGGGGAACTTCCTTCAGATGAGAACTTAGAACAACTGAGGGGAGTAGAAACCATAATCTTCAGTGCCTTGAAGTGTGCCATTAGGCTATGGAGTCATGCTACCTAAAAAGAAAGGCTCCAAAAATGAAAATTAAAAGCTTAAAATAGAACTAAAGACTATACAAATATACATATGTATAGATGATCTTATCTGATGCCTCAAGATTTAAAGCGCTTTAGATGCTACCCACTGTGAGATAGTGAAAATAGTGTGCCATCCTGATAAACTAGTAGGAAACCATTTTGTCCCCAGAAATGGTGATGGGTGAATGGAACTCTCCACCAGGAAACTAATTTTCTATGTCTTCCTCTTGGCCTTTTCTTCTTCTTGCTCCATGGTAGGATGTGGTCTTCAAACTGAAAACCATAACTCCTTGCTCTCCCTGTGAGGAGTTCCTTTTGCTGATTTTGGAGTATAGTAGTATGGTCCACCACCATAGCTTGCTATTCTAATGGTTTAGTCCAGCACATGCTGATTGTCAGCATCAAAATCTTGATAAACCATCAACTTAACATCTCCTTTGGTGTGAAGGAGTTTGACCTCTTCACCCTGAGGAATTTTTAATTTAAGCAACAGAGATCTACATCCAGCTGTGGAAGGATTGCTGCCATTATATTTCAAGATCCAAGCATCATCAGAAGATAATCTTATATCAAGTTTCTCTTCATTAGATATGGAATATCCTTCTTCATTTGTACTATGCCCTACCAATTTTTTGATGCCTGATTTGGATCAAATCCTGGATTGCCAGCCACAAGACTTTGATCAGCTGAGACATGAACATCCTCTATGGTCAAGGAGTAATTACCCCTGCCTAAAGCCTCAAACAAAATTTGAGAAATAAGGGCTGACATTTGGGTGACCACAATATTTGCCTTAGACAGGTCCACACCTAGCTCTTCACCAATGTTTAACTGCTCAAGATTGGCTTGCAGGGATTCAAACTCAGTCATTTGAATTTTGGATTTCTTGACATGATCAATCATGTCAAATGACTGAGATGGACTTGGAAGAGAGGATGGGAGTTCATCCTTTTGGTTTTTGGGAGGGGGAGGACTAATCTGTGAAGTTGAAGTAGAAGGTGCATAGATGTTTGATGTACTAACCTTCTTGGCAATCACTAGGTCCTTTGACTGGGAAGGCAGAGTGGTTTCCCACTTATCAATTGGAATTGCAAGCTGAGTTCATTCCTCTATTCTTTATTTATCATCTTGTTGGGCTGACTAATTCTTAGACTAAGTGAATATTGTGTATGATTCTTCAACTACTTCACCTTCACTTTTGGGTTCATCCTGGTAATTCATAAAACCAATGTGGGAGTCACCAGCTGATTCTTCTTGATCCTCCATGAAGAGACCAGCATCATTTTCTTGCTCATACTCAGGTTGGAAATAGGAAACATGTTTTATTTATAGATATCCCACTGCTGAGTTGGTTGGAGGTACTTCAAGGGAAAGGTTCCTCTATGGGGAAGGAAGATGATTTGGTTGCCCTTAACTTCTAGCAGCATTGCCTTGATATGGTTGATTGGGGAATGTCCTTCTTGGTACATCTCCGTATGAAGGAAAAATAGACATACCTTGTGCCACTTATCTTTTCAAGGCTAGCAGTTCATTTTCCAACTTTTGCACCATTGGGTCAGTGGTGGATATGGGTGAGTATTTAAAATATGAAGAGGGTTTACCTCTATTAGGATCTCTCCTTATCTTTCCTGCCAAGATAAGGTCATCTTTTAGCTCAGTAGTCAAGTCTTGAGCAACCTCAAGGTCTATGTGTCTAGCCCGTCTCAATAGAAAACTCACTTCAGGCAGTTGTGAGTTGATGAAGAAGCACATGAGATTCTGAGGTGTCAATTGGGCAACCATGGGAATCCTGTGCCTCAGCTTGTTAAACCTAGCAATGAAGTCCCTCATAGGTTCATGGGGTTCCTTCTTCATCTGAGTGAGCTAGGCTAGCAAGGCATGTGCATCTTTTACAGGCTTGAACCTAGCTTCAAATTTATCTTTCAGAGTGTCCCAGTCAGTCACTAATCCAACTTGTAGATGGTAGAACTAGTCTACAATAGCACCTTGTAAGGTCTCCACAAAAATCTTGATTGCCACGTCTTCAAATTCCACCCCTATCACACCACATGCTATGTTGAAGGCTTCAATGTGTTCATTAGGGTGAACTCTCCCATCACCAAATAATTTGGGGAAGTTCTTTCTTGAGCTATGTGGGATTTCATGTAGAGGTGGAGTCAAGTTTAGTGGGCCAAAAGAGTTACCCTAGGGGCCTTGAAATTCCATGATTTAATTATGAAAAATAGGGATAAAAAATTTGGGTGGAGTGGCTAGAATGTAGAACAAAAAATGGAATAGAACTAGCCCTACTTCAGCTTGAGGCTTGAGGCTTCAAACTATGCACTCTTTTCTAGCAGCTCTAGTTTTACAGACCAGATAACATAATGGAGATGGAGGAAGATGGCAAGGCTATAATGATAATGGGTAAGACATGGAACGGAGTCACTAGACTATGTAATGGATAAGGGTAGGGACTACTTCAATCTGAAACTTGAGGCTTTAGACTACACATTCATCCCCAACAGAGTCACCAAAAACTATTGGGTGAATATTTTGTCGGCCAACTAACTGGTGACTAAAATAGTTCTTATCACCATAGCATAGGGATATGGGTCATCTTGGTGTGTAACTTTACTACATCAACTGGAGACAAATCTCTCCTCTCATCAAGGGGAGGTTCCCTATTAAATATGTGGAGCTATATACAATATAAATAAGTAGAAAGTAAGACACAGGGGTGGGACAAACCATCCATCTCTCTTTTTTCAGAGATGATGCACATAGACAAAGGAGAAAATCTTGGCTATAAACATTGAAGGCACTTCTCATCTTTTAGAAGTGTCCTTACATGAAACAATAGGATTTTCTTTCAGATAGTGAAATAACCAGTGATCAAAAGGGCAAAGTAACAACAGGATGAAATAGAGCACAAAGCCTCCACCTCAACTTCTCAAAGAGTATATCTCAAAGGATAATGGGGGTGCAAAGTCACCCCAGAATCCTCAACACAAAAAGAAAAGGAAAATATAGATTGAAATCAATTGTGAACGCATAAAGTCTTCCCACAATTGGTTTCAGGACACTTCCCTATTACCTTCACTAATTCTACATACCAAATTAAATGAATAAGGACACCTTCAGATGACACAAGTTAGAATAACACAAAGTTTGTGAAAAACTTGCTTTCTCATTCAAATAACAATGGAAATGAAATTACAACCTGAGCTCAAAGTCTCAGTCTTTCTCTTTCAAAATGGGTAGAGTTTCACTCTTGTAAAATGAAAAGTCCCCCTTGTAACAAATGAGAGATTAAATATATAGCACTCTAAGAAAGACTTGGGTGCTTGTTTTCCATAGAACGGCCCATGTTGTGCATTTAATGCCTTGAATGCATTTCTAGGTTTGTCAAAGGACTGCATTGAAAATAGGGTAGTTGTCTTAATTATGGCATGTCATTACATCCCATATGTCTTCTCCTGAGTCTGGATCATTTGTTCTATCCCCTCTAATGTCTACACAGCTATCCATTTGTCTTTACTTCATGGAAGGAAAAAATAGGCTGCATCCTTAAATTGCAATCCAAAATACCTACTTAGTGGACTATTCACCTACTAAAATTACTTTTTCATAGACATTTTTGGATTTTCCCTCTTTCTGCTTTTGTCTTTTCTAGCTTTGTCTCTTCCTACTGCGATTTGAGCTATTGGGCTATCTTTTCAACCAGTCACTTGGTTTTTCCTTCAAGTTCTGTGCTTTATTTGAAATTCAATGGATATTCCCTTACCTTAAATTTGACATCTACAGGGACATCATTGGTTGACTATTTCAATAGTTCAGGCGGCCTTCTCGACTCCTTGGTTCAATCACTTTCTTGCTTCAATCGCTTTATTGGTTTAATCACTTTTCTGCTCCTTGGTTGAACCATCGCTTTCATTTGAACTTGCCTTTGGAATCATCCATGTTGCTTCTCTCTTTACTTGAGGCTACCTTTGAACTTTTGAACCATGTTGAACCATTGAACTTTGAACTCTTTCAGTTCAAAGTTCAATCAGTTCATTATTTTATTCTGTGTCTTGCTCAAACACTGCTTCCTTTATCTTTCTAAGCTTTGGTTAAACCTTTGAACCTACCAATTGAACCAACTTTGGTTCAATGGTTCAATGGTCCAATTGATTCATTATTCATTATTTGGCTAAGTGTTGAACCCATTTCTTTCTTGCAGAGTCTGTAGAAACCAACCTTGAGAGTCTGTAGATTTGATCCTGCCTGCAGAGTTCATAGATTCAAGCCTGCAGAGTTCGTAGATTTTTGGAAAGCTTGAAAAATGAAGAACCTGAATGCTCAAAACAATTTTTGAAAGGGGAAGAGAGGATTTTGGCCTGTAGGACCAAAATAGTGCAAATGTTGTCCCAAAAATGAGTGATATTTTTGTGGGACAACAAAACTGACCCCCATTTTAAGCATATTAGTAAGGGGTTTGGCCATGGAGGAAAAAATTGGAATGAATTTCCTTACAAATTTGATCTTCCATAGGAAACTTTGTAACCCATTTTTATGGCTTGGAAGTGTTAATGAAGAGATAAAACTTACTCTATTTGGGTCTATTATAAGACCTTATTTTGATATTATGCATCCCAATACTTTCCCTTCATGAATTGTAAACATATATTTCTTTGGATTGAGGGAAACTTCAAACTCTCTGCACCTTTCAAAAACTTTTCTAAGGTGATTTAGGTGATCACTAACTTATTTTGAATAAATAATGATGTCATCTAGTTGCACTAGAACCATCTCATTGATAAAACCCTAAAAATCCATATCCATGGCCCTTTGAAAGGTAGCACTAGCATTGGTTAGATGAAAATGCATATTCTCATAAGTGTATGTACCCATTTAGTAGTGAAAGTAGTCTTGAACTGGTATGATTCCTGAACTAGGATTTAGTTATATCTATAATAACCATCTAGAAGGAAAAACCTCTTAGATCTAGCTTCTATTTAGATGATTTACTCCATAGATGGAAGGGGATAATGATCATTCAAGGATTGTTTAGGTCCTAGAAAACTACACAAAGCCTGATTTCACTATTATTTTTCGTAATAAGGACCAAGTTAGTAACCCACAATGAGTGTTTGATATGGAAAATGATGTTAGCTTATGTCAATTTGGACAACTCACTCTTTATCAGGGGATTTATTTTTAGGTTTATTTTTCTCTATTTTTATCTAACATGCTTATTATTTGAGTCAAGCTCTAATGTGTGTTGGGATAGGCTAGGGTCAAAACCCATTTGATCTTTATAACTCCAAGAAGATTTATCATCAAATTATTAACACAATCCAATAAAATATTGATTTTTAGAAGTATTACATACTTTTCTGATCTTCAAAGCTTTACCATCTAAAATGACTACTAGCTTGTATTTTTCTTCCTTGATTGTGAGATTTTTCTTCTCACCCATAAGCTTATCATCAAAGTTGAAGATACTTTATAATATAAGAGGACCCATGGGAAACTTTTTATTCTTCACCTAGATTATTTTCTCCCCATATTATTATTATATCCTTAACTATTTTTTGTATGATAATTTAGCCTCATCTTGTAGAAAATTAATAATTTGTTGATCATTGTAAAAAACTTGCCAGTTGGTTGCATTGTTAAGGATAGATGGTCTCACTACTATTTTTACGTGCTAGTGTTGTCCTTATTAATCTCTTCAAGTAGATTATATTGATAACCCACTAAGGCCATGATATTATCATATTTTGTGTGTTCTTGGTATTGATTGAATGTTTAAAGTGATAAAATCTTCCAAAAAGTCCTAAACCCTATATTTGTAAGATATAAAAAAGTTATTCTTGGTTGTGTTTTTTTTATCTCACTTAATGAATGATTAGTTCACTATCACCAAAAAATTATAGTGAATGTATTCCAATTTTTATGGATAACTAAAGTCCTCTAATAAATTCTTAATATCCTACCATATTTTTAGTATAGATGAACTAAAGTCTAATGAAATAAAAATAACACTCCTTTTGGGGAGAGACCAAAACAATACAAACACCTACACTATTCCTTCTCCTTAAGCTATCAAAGTATAGTATCCACATTCCCTTGTGATCTTTATCTGGTTTCACAATAGTTGGGATGATTTATTCATATTCATGGATGTAATATATATTAACCCCATTTCCTTGAGATAATCATAATGGTCAAATTAGAGAGTTGATCCCCATTCATGTCAGTGAGTGTCTAGGATTTCTTCTATGGGTGTTAAAAATTCATGGTTAAGCTCCTCTTCTTGGTCTTGAAATGTGCAATTCATATCCATAGGGATATAAGTGTATGGTTAAGTATGGTCTTTAGTAATTCGGTCATCCCTTATGATCTCTTTAGTCCCATATCTTGTCTTGAGTAACATATGTGACCAATCAACAAATAGGTACCCTCCCATTTTTATAGTGAAGTCATAGGAAAGACATATGGAAAAATAAGGGTCTAGGTTAATAAATGATATGTCTTGGGATATTGATAATCTTGGATATGCATGGATGGTAAGGTTTAAACCTTTTATATCCCTAATTATTTGGACAACAGTCCCATCCAATTGTACCATCCTTTTATGATAAGTGTGTATTTAATACCAAGAGCATCTATTATTTTCTTGGGCATAACAAAATTGCTAGCCCCAAAGTCTATCATATAGTTATGGATAAGATTTTTTCTAGCTATAATGGAAAGGTAAAAAGGGGAGGCTTACTACTTTTACTTACATTTGTGTGTGTTTGAGGTTGACACAAGTTGATCATAATAATAGGTCCCTTAACTGAGACCTTTTCTATTAGTTGAATGTTTTTTAGAGTTTCCTAAAGAAAATCCCTTTATGATGGGATGAAGAGTGATTCCCACATGGTAACATTCAAGTTAGTATTTCTAATTTGATCTACAATATTGAAAATAATGCTACCAACCTTTATTGGTGCCTTTGTGGGAGCTACATCTTCTTTCATGAGATTTGGGGTTGATAATCCCTCTATGATTTCTATTAGTTTATTCATGTAATATAGATTTATGTATATAATCTATATATTATGAAGATACAAATTTGTCATGCCCCCACTCTAAATGTTTGAACTAGAATTGAGAAGTGTTCAAAGGCTCAAAACCAATGTATGTCTTCTATCCTATAAAAACTTGTGTAGCATATATCTAAGAAATACAAAGGACCAACCATTGTAGATGACCATGTAGTCTAACTTGGTAATAACTTGGGTACATCTAGGTATAATCTAAAACTCTAGTTAATGTGCAAGAAGATAATGGCATGTCTTTCTGTTCCATCTATATAATCTTGAGTGATTAATAACATGAACACCTATGCCATGCCCCCAAATCTGGTATATGATTGATGCGTCTATATAATCTGGTAATCTGTATAACAACATGTGATATGACATATGTTACCATGCCACATGTGCAAAATTGGAGACCCATAACATTATGCTCTACACTATGTCTATAGTCTACTATCTAATTTTGTAATTCTATCATGTTGTATGAAGTTATATGTTTGAGATGTGTAGTATGTACATGCCCCTAAATATGGTATCCAAGTTTTTATCTATACCAAAATCACTATGAATCCATAAAATTTGAACCATTGAATCTAAATATTTTGCGTACCTATAAGCTAAAATCACTATGGGTCCATATGATTTTCACCACTATATCTCAATAGTCTGTCTTTGTAAATTGAAGGTATATCCCTCTAAATGTCCTAAGTAATGATGAGTGACCCATATAATCTGAATCACTATATATCTTGACCAATCTAAGCTAAGTCTGATAATCTAAATGGTAGATGTGTAAGAACCATGGTGTATCCACCTATGAAAGTGGATGGGTATGTTGGGTAAGTGTATAAATAAGAATAGTAGGAATAATGCCCCCCATTTGGGGATAGGGATGAAATCTATGATAGAGGAGGTCAAGCCAAAAGTGATGAATAGTGGCATAATAATAGAAATAAGGTTGGTATGTTGTAAATAGCTTGAAAGGTTATTGGATTTATTATGTTGAGTTGTTGAAAATGGAACATGTTTGTACTGGTGAGGACCAAGGTGTGTATTCTAGATATAAGAAAAATATATAGATTTTCATGATATAGTAGGTATATGAGGTAGTAAGAGAGCGATGCTTGAGTTATGTCTAAGGTATAATTGTTATGATTTTGTGGAAGAAAATGGTTTGAAAAATAGAGTTACGAGGTTCATGTTATGGGTAAAATTGTATTTTTTTTTTTGATTGAAAAAGTTGGCTAATATAATAAAGTAGATTGAATCATGATTCATTTGTGTATAGACTAGGTTGAGACTTTGAGCTTTGGAGTGAGATAAATACTAAGAAGATGAGCACCTACCATGACCCATTTCAAGTAGTTGGTGGCCCAGGTTCAGGCTAGTGGTAATGTGACCCTAGTAAGTAGCTAAAAACTTGATTCTTGTCAAATTTTAGACCTATTTTGGTCTTTTTGAGCTATTTAAAGTAGTATAGGATTTTTTTTTCTATTTATACCACTCTAATCCTATATCTAATGCTCTTATATAGGTTTTAGTGCTCTTATCCAATGTTGTTGTCTTGTATCCAACACTATTGTCTTAAAGGCATAATTTTTTTATGATGTTGCTTTATTGTCCACTATTGATCTATCTCGGCTTTTTATTTATAATTATTGATTGATAGATGTGCTATTTTTTTGTGTTTTTTTATGTTGAGGTATGGATGAGAGAGTTCCATAGGGGTTAGGTGATGGAGACATTGAGGTTGTCACCATTATCTACTGATGAGAGTGTTGTCCTAGATAGGGTGGGTTTAGGTCACATGTGTAACATAGGTACAATGTAGTGGGATTGATATATTATGACTACCTTATGTGAGAGGTGGAATGTAGATACATGTACTTTATATCTTCTTATAGGGGATTTGATTATGACTTTGGAGGATGTGTATTGCATATTATATTTATTAGTTAGTGGATAGTGAGCGATGGTAAAAGATGATATGGGTGCTGATGCTATTGATCATGCATCTTTATAGTTTTCTAGTGTGCCTTCAAGGATACATCATAGAGGTAGTGACGGTGATGTGCTATTATTAGTTATTGTGTAGTCTAGTGTTTCATGCTTATGGAAGTGGTTACTTGTTTTGTTAGAATATTTTGTTGTTGTGGATGGGATTAGAGTATATATTACATACATGATGCATAGGATTATGCACAATGTGGAGGTATATGGCTTTCATTCTCTTTGGGTAGGACTATGCTTGACCTTATCAATTTACACTAGATATTTATTAATTTACACTAGAGTCATTTAGTGGTGGGGTGAGTGTAGTGACCTTATTATATTATTGGGCTTATTAGCACATAGTAATTATGTGATCGATTATATTACCGAGGGAAAATTGGGAACTTTCATAGCCATTTGGAGAATAGTGGATGAGTACATTGGCTATTTGATCCCCTAGGGTGGACCATTATAGCTGGGTGCTAGATAGACTGGTGACATATTATGGAGGACTTATAAAGGATTTATTGGGTGGGTAAAGGATGGAGTATAGTTGTGATATATGAGGTTTAGCTACTAGATACATGACCATTAGATTGGATTATATGAGTGCTTTCAATATGAGGACATGACTAGATAGTTTGGGGTACCACAGGATGTGCCCCCAGTAGCATGGGTGTGGGTGAGGAGTGCATGAGTGTCTATAAGGGTAAGAGCTCATGTGAGGCCTAATAAGGCTGAGCTTCATTACCCTTATATATGAGGGATGAAATTATAGATATTCTAGATGTGGATGATGTTGGATATATAAATGTGTATACTACATAGTGGGCTAGGTATCAGTGGGATCCATTATATCCTATTGAGGTAAGGGATGCTCCAGAGTATGAGGATCCTAAGTTGATCCAGATGATGGGAGGTAAGCAATGATTATAAATGAATTGTGTATAAATTTGTGCTTTAGTTTGATTTTAAATTATGTAGCTAATTTAATGTCATACTTCATGTACAAGTGAAGTGGGAGGTTCTCAACATGAAGCATAAGCTAGGGTGTAGAGTGGAGATGATGATTATTAGGAGATAATAATTGAGTAGACATTCTAAGAGATAATATAGCATACATCTGATGATGTGATGGAAGAGGGATTAATAGAGTGAGTGATGGTCATAGTTGGTATCCATGCATATCTATTTGACATGGCTACTATAGCGATAACTATGTATGTTAGGGTGACATGAGAGAGAGCTAAACTAAGAGTTGAGCTAGATAGGCATAGGATGACTCCACCCTATTTTGGTTATATTAGCATGAGGATCATAGATGAGTATATAGATCTTTAGAGGTGATATGCATACTAGCATGAGGAGCATGTTTTGCTACTATAACAAGAGATTCATTGCAAGAGGCATGCGGTAGCTCAAGGAGGTGTGGGACCATCGAGTGTTAGGGTGGATTATGGGACTAGTATTGGTAGGGAGAGTGAGATTGAGAGTGAGGGAATGATGCCCATTCATGATTGATTATACTTGATATCAGTGTATATGTTTTGAAAAAATACTATATATATGGATACTTGTCTAATTTTTACTCATGTATATTAAGTTATAGAACTTGGAGTATGTTGGCATGTTTGTTGCAAATGGTTAATTAGAAATAGTTGATTTGACATTGATGTTGAGGTTTCATATGTTTGATAAAATGGTATTTTGGGATGTGATTTGATTTTTTTTTAATAGGTTCAAGTGTGATGTTAGTTTTGATTTTGAATCATATGTGAGTAAAAAATCTTTGTTGTTTTATAATTTTTGAATTGATTTGATAAAGTGAGTTGGTTTAAGATTGGTAAAATCAGGATATTAGTAAGATCAGGATTTGGATAATTTGTTTTGGCTAAGGATGGTTATTTAGAACTAGGAATGTTAGTTTTTATTAGAAGGGTATGTAATATATCACTTTGTGCATATCAATTTGTGCTCAATTCTTTGAGAGTGGCTCAAGAATACAAAGGCTAACTCTTTGGTTCCATCATCACCCACTAAGTAAAGCTATGAATTGATACTGGTATGAATGTGTGTTATATCACTCTATGGTGTATCACTATCAAAACCTTGATGGCCAAATAAACAAGTGTCCATACTACTCATGTTGTGTAGGAACATGTCTTGTATCTTATATTGTTTGTGATGAATTAACTATAGTTGTATGTGGAGACTTTGTAAGATGCAATCTTAATGGATGTGCAACTGAAACTATGTGTTGTAATAGAAGCTCATCTATCTATAATCATAGTGGATTTCTACATGAAATAACACTTGATAGCCTATATTATGATATGTATGACTCAATAATAGATCTAGATGGCACTATAACCTATGATGGAGGCTCATCTAATCTCAATAATATTTCATTTCTATGTGAGACAGGTCCCTAAAAACTTGGTTGTAGTGAATATCTATTTAGAGTGGTACTTTGTAATGTGGGTTTATCTAATCTTAACCTTAGTGGGTTTTTACATAATATAGTACCCTAAAAACTCTACTACAGTGCATGTGACTATGTTGGATATGTATATGGAACTACACTATGTACTCCTTAGACTATACTACTATATGTAGACTGCTCTCACTGTACCAGTCTCCAAACCCTCTGAGTAAGTGGGATGAGGGATCTCTTATGAGGCTTTACCCTAGAAACCACATTAATCTCATGATGAGTAACTAATGATTCCTATGAAGGAATGTCCTAGGATGACTTAGTCATGGAGGAATGAGGTCTAATAATCCATGATGGAAGAGATCTTGGTGCCCCCTATTTGAATGCTATGATGCCACTATCAACACATCTATTATTGTGAATCATTGAGTCCATAACAATCATTATTTTTGTGTCTATGGATATGATGATAGTTACAAAATGGTCGATGTGGCTATCTATGTAAGAGATGTGGATCTCATTGATGATTAGAAGGAAATGTGATTAACCTCCTATCTATTAGTGCTGATAATATGAAATATGGGTTATCCTACTCTAAATCAAATTATAGTGGTGCCCTACTAGTATTTTCTATAGTGCATATTGTATGTGGTGCATTGAAAATTGGCTCTCTATTCTTAATTGGTTGCTTTTCTAGTTTTAGTCTCCTATATTATTTTGGACATGGTGGATGTTGAGTGCTAGGAGCTATAGATGGAGGTAATGATATGAAATCTAGAGTAATTAATTGAATATGACCAAATTAGTCCCAATTTATTCTCTAAGGCTAAAAATATATAACATATATGCTTAAAAGAGGACTCTATCTAATATAATATATACTCTAGTAGTGGTTGATGAAGCCCCTTAATAAAGATATTTTGAATCTATAAATTTGATGATTTATACATCAATCTTAACATGTGAGTCTTGAATCATAAAATATAATCAATAACTATATTTTAAGTATTTTGATTCAATGTATAAAGTTTATCATATGTAATATGAGGGCCCGTGTTTGCTATGTAATATCTAAAAAATGACTCTTGTAGGTCATCATATGTATGTAAGAAACCAACAAGGAGTAGGTGAAAGTACCAATTATGTGTATTACCCACTAATGTATTCTAGAAAAACTTAAGTATAATAAAAGGACTCATATGATATGGCAAATCCTTCTAAAAGGCTTTAAGGTGTATGAATGGATCTCTAGTTCCATCAAATTGAGGCAATGATGGTATCTAGTAATGCTTAGGCAATGAAGCTTTTACAAATGTCTTTGGAAGAGGGTTACTATACAAGACATTGGCATCCATCCAAGACTTATAAGCTTGTTTTCAAAATTAAGATGTAGTGGTGTTGTAATTCACCAACTACATTCATCAAATAAATAATATCCTGGGATGGTATATTAGTATCTTGAAGTGGTTCATTTAAACATTGAATTTAATAATTTATTTTAGACATGGTAATGCTACATTTATCAATTGGATCATAGATAGGGTGTGTACTCACTTGAACCTTTGGAATAATGGTAACTTGGACCTTAGTAGAGGGATGTGGGCTACCATTCTCTTTGGGTGAAGAGGTAGAAATGGGTACTACTGTAGTAGGGGGTGGCTTGGGAGTTTCATTGGTATCTTTAGTGTTTAGTGAATTACATTCTAATTGAATTGAATATGTGATGTTATTATTGACATGTGCATCATTTGAAATAGAATCATGCATAGAAGTAGAAGCAACATTTTGTAATGCATTATGTTTCAGAGAATAAGTGAGAGAAGATTTAGAAGCATGAGATGAATTTTATTCTTTGCTATATGCATAATAGTCATCATTATTCCATGCATTATCACAATCATAATTTTGTTCATTTGAAAGAGGAGAAGTAAAATTATCACTTTGACATTCACTTTCATTTTCATATTCATTTACATGTTCACTATCATACTCATTATCACTTCCATTATCACTATGGAGAAGGGTAAGATAAGATGTTAATTCTTTTCTAATATGCAATAAAGTGTCATGTGAAATTAGAATACTATGTGCATCTATGTTATCCTTTAATGGAGTACATGTATTATTTTCATTTTTGATATGAGAAGTAAGAGTAAGAGAGTTATCATTTAGACATTTTTTTGTCATTGTTTGAGATGACAAAGTAGAGTTAAAAACATGAGATGGATCATTTGAATTATGTATTGGAAATTTTATTTTATTTCATTTATATTGTTGTAATTTGATCATATAAGTATCAAAAGAGAGAGTGAGAGAGAAATTAGGTTCAACTAGACGTAAATTATCACCAATGAGATATTCACTTAGAAATACATGACTAATTTATTCATTTGATGCATTGTGCATAGGAGAATGAGGTGAAAAGTAACTTTCCCATTTTATAAAAATTATTTTGTTTAGAAAAGGGAAGAAAAGAGACAAGTTTAAGAGAAGGAGATGCATCTACTTTTTATTCATTATCACTTTCATGTGCATCATCATATTCCTCATTATAAAAATAGTAAATGTATTCATTGTAAATTAAATCACTTTCCACATTTTTCACTAACGTGTAATTTTGTCCATTCATTATCATAATTATGAGAAACATTTAGAAATTTATCTATAGGATGAGAGGGAAGAAGTGCCTTAGTGGCCATTTTATTTCCTTCACCAAAGAGAATATGTAAAATTACTATTAAGTGAATAAATACAAAAATAAATACTAACATAGAGATTTCAAAATTATTTTTGACAATACAGACAATTTACAAAAATTCCAAAAATTTTATCTAAAAATTGTAAGGGAGGAAGGCTTGGGGTTTGAGGACCTAGTTTGAAAATTTAGGGTTTTGGGTTGGGGTTTTAGAATTTTTGAAAATTATCGTAATAATTTAAATTATAAAATAAATTTGAATAAAATAAATACAAAAAAAATTATACAAAAATCAAAAAATTTAAATTGAATTTTTGCACAAAAATATGAAGGTAAAACCCTCAGGGTACCTAGGGTTTTAGATTTGTTCGAAGTAAGTCAGGTTCACCAAATGATTTATTATTTTTGGCAAACTAGGGTTTAGTTCCTAAAAAATAAAGGGGAAAATAAGTAACTTATTTATAAAATAGTTTAAAATGGATGATTCAGGGGCTAGAAACTATTGTGTAGGACTAGGATAGTGTCATAAATATATATCTAGATTTACTCTATTGAAAGGACAAGACCAACAAAAATAAGACACTTTGGGATCTGGTGCTATTATCCACTCCTACTATTATTGTCCAAACTGGTCATAAAGACTTGAACCTTCTAGGTTCTTTGTGTTATTTTTGTGTGAGAATGCTTGTAAAACTTTGAATGCTAAATGTTGAAAAAATTAACTATAGATATATTTTAATCTTAAAACCCTAGGTATATCTACACACATGAAATAATAAATGCATCAAAATCAAAAGGGTAAAAACTAGGTTAGGGGAAGTATGATTGCATGATCTATAACCCTTATTCTCTTGATCATTGCCTACATTAACCCTCAAACTAGGGTCTCAAATCAAATTTAGTTATCCTTTAGGGAATGTGAATAATAAATTCACATGGTATATTTAATAATGAACTTTCACCTAGGCCCTTCCTTGATCAAGCATGCAAATCTATGTGTGATGTAGAATGATAAGCTATATTATTGACTGATTTTTAATTATTTACTATGCCAAATTAGTAAGTGCTAGATATAAAATGCCTTGTGAAGTCCCTTATATAGGAGACCCTTTATTTTGAATTTGACAGCTTTATTCACATTATTTTACATTAAAAATATAAACAAAAATTTAAGGGAGGGGCTAATAAGGGTTAGGAAATGGTTAAGAGAAAATGACCATTAGACAATAATGTTGAGTAGGATAAGAGAATCGGGCACTGCAGTCTTACCAAAATTTGTTGTTTGGGACTTAAAAAAAAAAGTTGGGATTGACATAGGCTAAGTCTATGGGTCTCTTGGAGTATAGGTTGGCTAACTACGATGATGGAGAGGTGATAAAAGCAAGAAACAAGACTAAGCAAAATATAAAAAGACAAGGATAGTACAAACAAGGCTCATATTCTCCATTCAGATTATATTATGAAAAGGACTATGAAAAGACATGATATGTGTGGTTTATTGACTAATTTATGGTGTATACACAATTGAAATTACAAAGTTTAATCAATATTCTATCAAGAAAATGGTTTATAAAGGCAATTCAAACTTTTGATGGGAACTGAGAGTGATAAAACAAAGGGGACTCCCATCAATGTTTTTATGTGTTTCTACAACTAAACTATTCATAGGGTTTGATCTTGAGAAGGTAGGAGGGATTTCTGCCTTGTAATTATGTAGGGGATCTTGTGGGAATATTCCATACATTTTAATTATATGGAGAAAACCTTAGATTTCTTGGAAAAGATATTAAAAACACAATAATGTAGACAAACTAATCAATAAGATTTCAATATAGGAATGTAAAACTTGAATTATGAGGAAATGATAATGATTTTCATGATTTCTAAGAATAACCTTAAAATTTGGAAAGAAAAACCCTTTCTTTTCTAAATAAACAATGGTGGAAAATAACACTACATAGACATAAGGAAAATACAAGTGACCTAGAGGAATACTATGAATGCATGTGCATGTTAGAAATGGAGGTTGGTATTTGCATTATGTTTCTTAGCAATAGAGGTCAGTGCTTACATTGTGTTGATTGGCAATGGAAGTCAGTTCTTGCATTATGTTTTCACTTGGTAAGGGAGCTATAGGTTTGGTTTACAATGTTGATAATGATATAAAACATAAATTTTATATTAATAAAATGCCAATAATGTTTATTAATTATGGTAATTGGACCAATGGTTGGAAAGTGAGTACATAGAGTCACTTTGTAAGTTTTCATGTTTGCAATTTTGTAATTTGGTTTTTATTTTCCATTATCCACTTAGGGGGTTATTGGTGGTGAGAAATGTTTTGGAGGTAGGTAGTGGGATCCTAGTTACACTTTGAAACTTTCCAAAGTTACAAAGTGTAGTGAGAGTTTCGATTCCCATTGGGTCATGGTGAAAGGTGAGAAGTAGAGTCTACATTACACTTTGAAACTTTGTAAATTTGAACACAAGTTCTAATTCCCATTGGTATTGATGAATATAATAAATTGGAGTCCTAATTATAGTTTGTAACTTTGCAAATTTGTAATCTATAATGTGATTTCTGATTCTAACTAGGTATTGGGTAAGTGAGAAAGTGAAGGTTTGGGTACACTTTGCAACTTTGTAAAGTTGCAAAATGCACAAAAATCTTTAGTTTCTACTTGGGTCTTGAAAAAGATATTAGGCCATTTTAATATATTTTTCTCAAAAAAATTATGGATCTCTCTTAAGGCACAAGGTGTTTTGATATTTTTAGCACAAAAATATTAACATGTATCATCAATTCTTGATTGTTCTATAGTAGATGTGTTTGTCCCCACATAGGTTGAGGTACTTGAGTAATCTAAGGTGCCATCTATGGATTAGTTAGATTACTTAGACCAAACTAAAATTGGGTCTCATTTTGAGGAAATAGATTCTATATTTGAATGTAATTTAAGTCTTCTATGGGTTGTGTATTATGTTCTAATTAAAATTTTAAAATAGGTAGATGAGTGCAATGGGTTGTCTCATCATCTTTACTATCACCTATCCCACATATATCTATTTTATCCATAGGACATCTCTGAGAGCATGTTTTAACCTACATTTTGGGTAGTAAATGGCTAAGGGTTATATGGTAGAATTTGTTTTGTATTGAAGGCCACCCAACATAGTGTTCAACTGAACCAAAATGTTAATTATTAAATTAGGAAAATCATCCATCAATTGATAAATGCATTGAACTTACCTAGTTTTCCTTTTTTGATGTTCGATTTTATCCTAGATCAGTTAGTGCACAAATCTAAACTCTGATGAAATGTTAACTTTACAATATCTCCTCTACCCATAATTTTTAGAGCATCTCTATAGTCATCATCTAGTCTTTTAAGAAATACCATCTTAACTACTACTTTTGTAATTGGATAACCACTATGTTTGTGAGAAAATGTGAACCTATCTAGATAATCCTCTATGTTTCATCCTCATTCTATTTAATATTAAGTAATTCATCTTACATATCTCTTAATGTATAGTAATCTTGATACTTATCAATACATATAATTTTCATGCCTCTTCATGTATTAATAGAGTCGCGTGGAGGGCCCATGAACCACCTCGTGGTTGCCTCCTTAAGTGTATAAGATAATAGTTTGAGTTTCTAATTATCAGTTATATAATCATAGGTATAGCATAACACTTTAAACTCAAACGAGAATTGATCTAGATATTATAAGGATTTACCCTTAAAAGTGGGTATATTTTAAGTTGAAATTCTCTTCATAAAGGTTTGATCTAATTGATCTATGACTATAGGAAAGGAAATAGTTTTATCCTATTACATCATATTCTCTTTATGATTTTCCATGTTTCCATGATTATTAGCCATGGTTTATATTTATTCTTCTTTCAAACCTTTGTTAGATATCCAATTTACTATTTCCTCTTGATCTTGCAGAGATTGAGGTCTAGGACCCACTATTCTAGATAAAAGATCATTAGGGTTAATTCTTCCTATAGGAGAAGATCTCTTAAATGTGATTCTTATTATAGGTTTTATTTGTGAGGATGAACCTAATTATATAGATAAAGAAAAAGGATTATCTAATCATGATTCAAGTGTTTTTATCACACTTTAGGATCTCTCAATCAAAGATTTTATTCTTTCCTTATCTGATCATAACTTAGGATCTTTGGAGATGAACCATCTTTTGGCATCTCTAGGTTAGTTCATAAATCTAATATATTGGTTTTTATTTATTTTTAATGTTTTTTTTTTACTGTAGATCAATAAGGGTTACCATACTAACACTTAATTTTTTCCTGTAACAGTGCCAAAAATGATGGGTTTTGTTTATCCCTTCATTTAACCAATTTTTCTATTAATGCCATTCAAACTAAGGGCAACATCCAAAGCTGTATAGAGTAAGTTTTATGGTTTATAGGAATGGTTTGGGGGTTTATTTTTGATTCCTTATTTTTATACTATTTGTTTTTAAAACTTCTTAGAGGCTATACATGACCATTTGAGGGTCATAAAATTTCTAAAAACATCCCTAAATACATAGATTTATTTATGATCAAAATTTTATAAATGGTCATTTCAGTAAAAATGAGAACTCAAATAGTGTTATAAAAAAAAATTTATAGCTTCAAAAAATTGGAAAACTGATGGGTGTTGTCTATCCCTTCATTTAACAAACTTTTCTATTGATGTCATTCAAACCAAGGGCAGTGTTTAAAAGCTATCTACAGGTTTATGGTTTACAAGAATGGTTTAGGGGATGTTGATCTTAAAATTATTTTATTTGAATATAATACTAATCTAAAAATATTTTCTTATGAAATAAGGAAGCACACATACAAAATTAAAACACTATGTGCTAGAAATGAAAGTAATCTAATTTGCTAAAATAAAACACACTGCTGAAAAATAAAGCACACTGCTAGAATATAAGCACAATACTAAAATGAAAACACACTATTGAAATAAAAATACACTACTTTATAGAAATTAATTTAATTTGAAAACTTAAATATAATTCCCTACAAGTTTTAATACTAAAATACACTTATAATTTCTACAACTATAAACATACTAAAAACATAAAATATCGTACAAACACATTCATGATTCTTGAGGAGAGTGGACCCTTGGTCACCTTGGGAATAAAAATGTAAAGAAACTCATTACTTAAAAACTATATATATCATCATATATTGATCAAATCATATTACATGAATATATTTGTAACTTTTATTACTATATTCAAATGTCAACTGAACAATTCTATAACTTTAATCTCTAATTCTAAGATAATTATAGATCCCTAGATCTAAGTAACTAATATTCTTATAACTCAAAAAATATCCTAATTTAAATGGATTTTAAGATATGAAATTTATGGTTATAATATAAATAACCACTCATTACAATATCCACTAAGAATCTACAAAGAATATCTTATTAAATATATTGGTTTAGTTGTTTATAAAAGACTATTGATATATATACAATGACTAAAATATAGGAAATATATATATATATATTGTTATTTATAGTAACACTATAATTTGTAATTGACCAAAATATTCTTTAAAAATTTTGACAAAAGAGGAAAGTATCTGTCTTTAATGTTGCATGTTTAGGATCTAGACTAGGAGAGTCTGTAATAAATTTGGTAGAGTATGGAGCAATGTTGGTAGAGTTTGTAGCTTTTTTAGTGTAATTTTGGAAAAGTCCATAATGGCATGCTTAAAATTGTTAAATGATAAGGATGTTTGTATCAAGGCCACCATATTGGTAAGGATGATGGAATGCTTCAATGGAGGTTAGCGGGTTGTCTAAACAAGTTTGTAGCTACATCTGTGTGAGTCTATAGCTGTTGGGCAAGTCTTATCTATAGACTAGGTGAGTCTATATATTGTTAGATGAGTTTATATCTCATTAGATATATCAAAATCCTTCATGTGGTTTTCTTGATGAGAAGTTAAATATTATCAAAAAGATCTTTATTCTCTATATACTATTGTATTGTTTATATATAAACAAAATTAGGAAACTAAACATGCAAAGAGTTAGAATAATGTGATAGAATCAATAAATTAGACTTTAGTTGTACTAAAAAAGATAAATAATATATTAAATACATTAATATTGAATATAATCCTAAGATCCCTACAATGTTTAGTCTAGAGGATAGGTAATTGAGTAAAAATAAAGGAAGCTGATGGTAAAAATGAGTCATATTTTAGATTCATCAAACACCACATCATTTATTTTTAGAACTTTTAAAAGGCCATAAATGACCATATGAGGGTCATAAAAGTTATAAAAATATATATAAATGGATGTATTTATTAATAGTTGAATTTTACTTTCTAAGATGATGGTTTTGGCACAAATGATAGCTCAAATGGAATTAAGGATCAAAAGTTATAGCCTTTCAAAATTTAAACTCACGTCATTTTTTTAAAAACTTTTTAAATGCCATAAATGAAAATATAATGGTCCTAGATTTTTTAAAATCATTCTTAAATGTATAGATATTTTCATGGTTGAATTGAGCTTTCTAAGATAGTTATTTTAAGGCAAATAAGAGCTCAAATTGAGTTAAGGATCAAAATTTATGGCCTCTAAATATTTGGACTCTATATCATTTATTTTATAAATTTTTAAAGGACATACATAACCATCTTAGGATAAAAAATTAATGAAAATATCCCTAATTTGATAAAGTTATTTATGTCTAAATTACACTATCTAACACAATGGTTTTGACATAAACAAGAGCTCAAATAAGATATGAATCAAAATTTATGGCCTCTTGAAGTTTAGATTTTGTATCATTTATTTTAATAAATTTTAAAGGTCATACATAGCCATATAAGGGTTTAAAAATTTCTAAAAACACCCCTAAATGGATAAAACTATTTATGACAATATTTAAATTTCTAAAATGGTCATTTTTGCTCAAATAAGAGCTCACATAGAGTTACAAATCAATAGTTACAACCTCCTTAAATTTATATTCTACATCATTTATTTTTATAATTTTTTAGAGGCCATACATTAAAATTTTAGGCTCTAATTTTTTTTTAAGCAACCCTAAATGGATAAAATTATCTATGACTAAATTTTAATTTTTGAGATGGTCATTTTAGTGTAAACATGATCTCAAAGTGAGTTATATATCAAAAGTTATGGCCTCCAAAATTTTAGACAAAGTATCATTTGTTTTCATAGCTTTTCAAATAATATACATGACCATATAAGGGTTTTAAAAGTTTTGAAAACATACCTAAATTCATAGATATATTTATGTCTAAATTTTACTTTCTAGGAGAGTCATTTTGGTACAAATGAGATTTCAAATGGAGTTACGAATCAAAAGTTATGGCCTTCAAAAGTTTGGACTCCATATCATTTATTTTTTGAACATTTCAGAGGCCAAATGTGACCATCCTTAGATAATTTTATGGTCTAAAAATTTATAAACACACACACACACACACACACACACACACACACACACACACACACACACACACACACACACACACACACACACACACACACACACACATGTTTATGATTTAATTGTAATTTTTTAGATTTCCATTTTAGTGCAAATGATAGCTCAAATAGAGTTACAGATTAAAATTTATGGTGTCTAGAAGTTTAGACTCCACATTATTTATTTTTAAAGGCCATACATGACCATATGATGGTTTAAAAGTTTGTAAAACATACATAAATGAACATATCTCTTTATTTCTGAGATGGTCATTTTGGTGTAAATGAGAGATCAAATAGAGTTACAAATCAAAAGTGATGACCTCTAAAAGTTTGGAATCTGCATCATTTATTTTAAACAAATTTCAAAAAAAAAATGAACATCATATGGATCAAAAAGTTTTGAAAACATCCCTAAATTGATAAAGATATTTATGGATGAACTCTAATTTTTGAGATAATAATTTTAGCACAAATGAGACCTTAAACATAGTTATGGATCAAAATATATGGCCTCTAAAAGTTTGGACTCCACATTATTTATTTTCAAAACATTTTAAATGACATATCTTGAACATATAAGGGATTGAAAAGTTTTATAAAAATAAACAAATGGATATATATATATATATATATATATATATATATATATATAATTTCAAATTTTTATGTTTTGAGATGGTCATTTTGGTGCAAATGAGAGCTCAAATAGAGTTATGGCTCAAAAGTTATGTCCTCCAGAAGTTTAGACTCTATAACACTTGTTTTTAGAAATTTTCAAGAGATGTACATGACTATTAGAGGGCCTGATAAGTTTTTAGAACATCTCTAAATAAATATATCTATTTATGGATGAATTCTACTTTTTGAGATGTTTGTTTTAGTGTAAACAAGAGATCAAACATAGTTATGGATCAAAATTTCTAGCCTTTGAAAGTTTCTACTCTGTATTATATATTTTCAAAACTTTTTGGAGGCTATATGTAATCGTTATAGGGCCCAATTTTTTTCAAAACATCCCTATATGGATATAGGTATTTATGGATGAAATCTAATTTTTTGGATGGTCATTTTGACATAAATGAGTGCTCAAATGCAATTATGTATCAAAAGTTATGGACTCCAAAAGTTTAGACTCTACATCATTCACTTTCAAAACTTTTTGGAGGCCATATGTGACCATATATGGGTTTGAAGAGATATATAAACATAAATGAATGGATAGAGTTGTTTATGGTTGAATTTTACTTTTTGAGATAGTCATTTTGGTGTAAATGAGAGGTTAAACAGAGTTATCTACCAGAAGTTGTGGCCTTCAAAAGTTTAGACTTTGTAAAATTTATTTTTAGAAATTTTCATAGGAAATATGTGACCATCTAAGGCCTGAAAAGTTATGAAAACATTAATAAATGGATATATCTATTTATGGCTGAATTTTCATTTTGAGATATTTATGTACAAATGAGAGCTAAAACTATGTTACATATCAAAAGTTATGTATTCTAGAAGTTTGGAATCTACATCATTTATTTTTAAGACTTTTCAAGGGCCATACATGACCATATGATCATTCCAAAAGTTTGGAAAACTTCCCTAAGTGAATATAGATATTTATAATTGAGTTATACTTTATGACATGGTCATTTTGGAACAAACAAGATCTCAAATAGATTTATAGATCAACATCTATGGCCTCCAAAATTTTTAGCAAAAATAAGATATAATTATATGAAATGTTTTTAAAACATCCTTAAATAGATAGAGTTATTAAAGGATAAATTGTACTTTTTTAAATGGTCCTTTTGGCATAAATAAGAGCTCAAATAGAGTTATGGATCAAAATTTATGACATCTATAAGTTTAGACTTTGCATCATTTATTTTCATAAATGTTTTGAGGCCATATGTGACCATCTAAAGGTCCAAAAATTTATTAAAAATACATAAATAGATAGAGTTTTTTATATCTATATTATGATTTTTGAGATGGTCATTTTGTAAATGAGAGCACACATAGAGTTACAGATCAAAGGTTATGGTCTCTAGAAGTTTGGACACTACATCATTTATTTTCAAAAACATTTAAAGGCTATACATAACCATATAAAATTAAAAAAAATTCTCATAACATACCTAAATTGATAGAGGTATTTATGTCTAGATTATAATATTTGAGATGGTCATTTTCAAGTATATGAGAGCTCAAACAGAGTTACAAATCAAAAGTTATGGATTTTGGAAGTTTAGAATCTACATCATTATTTTCAAAAAAGTTAGGAACCATACATGATCATGTAATAAGCCAATAAAGTTATGAAAAACATCCCTAAAGGGATAGAGTTATCTATGGATATATTTTTCTTTTTGAGATGGTCATTTTGGTAGAAATGAGAGACCAAATAGAGTTACAGATCAAAAGTTATGGCCTCTTGAAGTTTGGACTCCATATAATTTATTTTTATAACTTTTTAGAGGCCATACATGACCATCTAAGGGCTCATAAATTTATAAATACATCCCCAAATGGATAAAGATATTTATGAATGAATTTTACATTTTTTGGATGGTTATTTTGGTGTAAATGAAAACTTAAATAGAGTTATGAATCAAATGTTATGGCCTATGGAAGTTTAGAATCTACATCATTTGTTTTCAAAAAAATTTAGAAGTCATACATGACCATATGAGAGTTTTAAAAGTTATAAAACCATCCCTAAATAGATAAAGGTATTAATATCTAAATTGAAAATTTTGAAATGATTATCTTGGCAAAAACAAGAGATAAAATAGAGTTACAAATCAATAGTTATGGCCTCCAAAAATTTGGACTTTATATCATTTATTTTCTAATATTTTCAAGGCCATAAATTAGCATCTAAGGGTCATAAATATTTTTTAAAACATACCTAAATTCATATATTTATTTATGATAGAGTTTTACTTTTAGATACAATTATTTTGGTGCAAATAAGAGATTAATCAAAGTTACGGAGCAAAATTTATGGCCTTAAATTTTTTTGACATTGCATCATTTATTTTTAGAAAATTTTAAAGGCCATACATGACTAAATGAGGGTCAAAAAAGTTATTAAAATATCTCTAAATGGAGAGATCTATTTATGGCTGATTATTCTTTCTAGGATGATTATTTTCACACAAATTATAGCTCAAATGGAGTTAATGATCAAAATTTAGGGCCTTTAAAAGTTTGGAATCCACATCATTTAAATTTTATAACTTTTCAAAGTTTGTACATGAAAATATGAGGGTCCTAATAGTTATGAGATAATCCCTAAATGGAAACAGCTATTATGGTTGAATTAAAATTTTTGAGATAGTAATTTTGGTGTAAATGAGAGCTCAAATGAAGATACAAATTAAAAAATATGGCATCTAATAGTTTAGAATCTATATAATTTATTATTAGAACTTTTTAGAGGCCATACATGACTTTTTTAGGGTAAAAAAAGTTCTAAAAACATCTCTAAATGGATAGATATATTTATGGATTAATTATAATTTCCAAGATGATGGTTTTAGCATAAACAAGAGATTAAACAAGTTATGGATCAAAAGTTATGGCCTTTATAAGTTTGGAATCTATATCATTTAATTTAAGAGCTTTTTAGAGTTTATACATGACCATCTAAGGGTCTAAAAAGTTTTTAAAATGTTATTAAATGGGTAAAGATATTTATGGTAGAATATAACTTTCCAAGGTAGTCATTTTGACATAAATTAGCTCTCAAACAAAATTATAGATCAATAGTTATGGCCTCCAAATGTTTAGACTCTGCATCATTTGTTTTTAAAACTTTATGAAGGCTATACATGACCATATAAGGGTCTAAAACATTATAAAAATAACCCTAAATAGATATACCTTTTTGTGGCTAAATTGTATTTTTTGAGATGGTCATTTTGATGTAGATGAGAGCCCGATTAGATATGAAGGTAAAAATTTATGGCCTTCAAGAGTTTGGACTCCATATAGTGTTTTTTGAACTTTTATTATGCCATACATGACCATTAAAGGGTAAAACAACATTTTGAAAAAAATTGTAAATGGATAGTGTTTTATATGGATAAATTGTAATTTTTGAGATGATTATTAAGGTGAAAGTGGGAGAATAAAATGGATTTATGTATCAAAATTTATTACCTCCAAAACTTTGGACTCAGTATCATTTGTTTTCATAACTTTTCACAAGCTACCATACATGACCATCTAAGTTCCTAATTTTGTTTGAAAAAATACCTACATGGATAGACCTAATTATGGTTGAATTTTAATTTTTTAGGTAGTCATTTTGGCATAAAAAATATCTCAAATGAAGTTACAAATCAAAATTTATGGCCTTCAAAAGTTTGGACACCATATCATTTATTTTTATAACTTTTTAGAGGCCATATGTGACATATAAGGGTATGAAAAGTTATGCAAACATCCCTAAATGGATAGATATGTTTATGGTTTAATTTTACTTACTGATACAGTCATTTTGGTGAAAACTAAGGCTCAAACAAAGTTACATACCAAAATTTATGGCCTCTAAAAGTTTGGACTCCACCTCATTTATTTTTTAAAATTTTTGGAGGTCATACATGACCATTTGAGGGTCTGATTTTTTTTAATACATCCATAAATTAATAGGTATATTTATGCATAAATTATATTTTATTAGATGGTTATTTTTGTGAAAAATATAGCTCAAACAAAGTTACAGATCAAAATTTATGGCCTACACAAGTTTGGACTCTGCATCATAGATTTTCAGAACATTTCAAAGCCCATACATGACCATTGGAGGGCCCCAAATTTTCTTATAAACATCCATAAATGGATATATTTATTTATGAATTAATTATAATTTTTTAGATAGTAATTTTGGCACAATCACAATCTCAAATAAAATTATGGATCAAACATTATGGCCTCCAAAAGTTTGGACTCCGCATCATTTGTTTTCAAAAAAATTTAAAGGCCATATGTGACCATATAAAGTGTTTTTTAAGTTTTAGAAAACATAATTAAATGGATATAGTTATTTATGTCTGAATTTTAATTTTTTATATGGTTATGATTATGCAACTAAGAGATAAAATAGAGTTACATATGAAAAGTTATGGCCTCCAAAAGTTCAGACTCTATATCATTTATTTTCAAAACATTTAGGAGGCCATATATAATAATAAAAGGACTTGATTTTTTTTGAAAATATACCTAAATATATAGATATATTTATGGCTAAATTTTAATTTTTGAAAGGGTTATTTTGGAATAACCAAGAGCTTAAACACAATTATGGATCAAAAGTTATGGCCTCTAAAACTTTTGACTCTAGATCATTTATTTTCAAAACTTTTTAAAGGCCATATATCACCTTCAAAAGGTCCATTTTTTTTGAAAACATACCTAAATAGGTATAAGTATTTATGGATAAATTTTAATTTTTGTGATGGTCATTTTGGCAAAAATGAAATCTTAAATATAGTTATGGATCAAAATTTATGGCCTTCAAAAGTTTAGACTCTGCATCATTTATCTTCAGAGCTTTTCATAGGCCATACATGACCATCTAACAGTATAAAAAGTTATGAAGCATAAATAAATAGATATATCTATTTAATAATAGATAATACTTTCTAAAATGGTCATTTCATCACACACAAGAGATCAAATTAAAGTATAGATCAAAATTTATGGCCTCTACAAGTTTGGACTCCACATAATTTATTTTCAAAACTTTTTAAAGGCCATATACGATAATATGAGCATCCTAAAAGTTTTGAAAATATATTTAAATGAATAAATTTATTTATATCTAAGTTTTAATTTTTGATATGGTTAGTTTAGAGTAAACAAGATCTCAAATAGAGTTATGGATCAAAATCTATGGCCTCTAGAAGTTTTAATGAAAATAAGATTTGATTATATAAAAAGTTATGAAAAACATCCTTCAATATATATATATATATATATATATATATATATATATATATATATATATATATATATATATATAAAATTGAATTTTAATTTTCAGTCAAATTGAGTTAAGGATTTAACCTTATGACCTATGGAAGTTTAGACTTTGCATCATTTATTTTTTAGAACTTTTTGAAGACCACACGTGACCATATAAG